>VWZY01013305.1:264976-344498 GCA_013399075.1 Chloroceryle aenea
AGGGACCTGGGGGTGTTGATTGACACCCAGATGAACATAAGTTAGCAGCATGGCCAACAGTTTTCTGGCCTTTATCAAAAATAGTGTGTCCAGCACGGGTAGAGAAGTAATCGAGCCTCTTTACTTGGCACTGGTGAGGCTGCACCTTGAGTCCTATGTTCAGTTTTAGGTGCTATGGTTTAAGAAAGACATCAAGGAGCTGGAGCTGGTCCAGAGAAGGGCAATGAAGCTGGTGAGGGGTCTGGAGAGCATGTTTTATGAGGAGCAGCTGAGGGAACTGTGATTGTTTAACCTGGAGAAAAGGAGGCTGAGAGGAGACCTTATTGCTCTCTACAGCTACCTGAAAGGAGGTTGCAGTGAGGTAACTGTTGGTCTCTTCTTCCAAGTAACTACTTATAGGACGAGAGGTTAAGTTGCACCAGGGGAGGTTTAGATTAGACAGGAAAAATTTCTATGCTGAATGAGTGGTGAGGCATTGGAAGAGACTGCTCAGGGAAGTGGTGGAGTCACCATCCCTGGAGGTGTTAAAAAAATGGGTAGATGTGGCACTTCAGGACATGGTTTAGTGGTCATGATAATGTTGGGTAGACAGTTGGACCTGATGATCTTAAAGGTCTTTTCCAACCTTAATGATTCTATGTAAATTTGGAAAAGTTTTGAGGTGTCTATTCTAGAATTCGTTTCCTTCCTTAGGCAATTAGATCATTTCCTTGATATTTATCTAGCACTTTTTGTTCATTATCTTTTCTTTAAAGAGAACGGACTCCCTGGGATTGGCCGTTGGTCAGCTAGACCCAATGAACAGTTCAAGGTCAAGAGTCTATTACATTAAGGATAGTCCTGCTCGGTTAGAAACATGCATTTCTCATTAGGGCAGCCATCATAGTAAATGAAATTATAGTCCTATAAATCTGATTGTGTCTGTGCTAGAGTGAGGTAGTGTCTGACTGTTCAATTTCCCAATGTACAAACTGCCATATGCTGCAGGAATTCAGGAACTTTTTCTGTGGCAAAGAGAAAGGAAGAGCCTAGGGCAGTAGACGTGACACTGAATGAGAAAACTGTGAATACGTTGAAGGATGACAGAGGAATTTCTTTTGGCGACAAATCTACTTTTCTAGCCCATTTCTTTAAAAGAAATTGAACAGGGAGCGTCTGCCACCTTTTGCTGTCTATCAGACTGAGTGTAACATTAATTTAGGAGAAGTCATCTCAGGAGCAGGTTTGGCTAGGAAAGGAAATGAAAGACTAGATACTCTGAAAAATAGCTCTTTATCTGCCCACAGTATCTGGGCAGTTAAAGAATTCAGTGATGTTACATCATCTCTTCCTTTGTTAGTGCTTTTTCCAGAAAGACAACAAGAAGTATAGTTTAGAAAGATAAATACAATTGATGATGTAATGAAAAAAAATCAGGAAACAATTATAAAACCTTTTTTATGAAATGTTTTATGAGACTGTATTTGCATCTGGGGAATATTAGAGTAAATATTGTGAAGGGAAATTAGTTTTAATTTCATGCTAACGGAAAAATCAATTCGTTTCTAATTAGGTTATGATTTTTAAAATACAATCAGGCAGTCATTTCAGTGTTTTGATTAGATTGTCCTATCATTTATTTGGGTTTTGATAAATACTACTTCAGAAAATGCCTTTCAACACAAAAGCCTATCTGCAGCAGAACAGGTTTGATTTGGGAGAGTTATTCTAAAAGCGATAGTGTAAAATTGCTTTAAGTGGGTCATTGGCTGCAAGCAATTGGAATGTAGGGAGTAGAGCTATAGTGCTTTAGTCTATGGTACCATGTAACGTAGGTGTGGAGGGAGCGAGTGAGAGCTACTGTTGCTCCTTTAATTTCTATCTGTTCAGTAAGATCTGGTCTTGCAGATTCTCTGTGAGAAACAAAACAATTTCCCTTTATTAATTAATAATTGTACGGAAATGAGCCGAGGGCATTATTGCTTCCCGTGCTTGCATACTGAAGCGTTTCTTGACCTTGCAACATGCAAGCTCCCAAGGCTTTCCACAACTTTTTATATAAAAAAAATACCCTGAAAGAACCAGAAAGCAAATCACAGCATCATATTAAGACTGTAATCTTCAATCTGCCTCTGAAAAATCTCAGCCAAGATCATTATGTGAAGCTATTTCAAAGCATAAAATTGACAAATACATGAATTGTGCGTGTGTGTATACAGTCTATATCACATAAAATACAGTCTATGCAACGGGAAACGTACTTAATAGAACATTACAGCCTGTTTAAGCAGTCATTAAAGAAAAGACAAGGCTTAAAGAAAAAGGACTGGTTACCGTTGTCACCACTAAGTTCCCACATAATTCTCTTCTTGTGTCTTGTTTTTTATTTGAGCAAACAGACTTCATTGTTCTCTGAATAGCACTGTGTTAGTTTTGCCAGCTCAGTTCCACAGCTTGGCCTCTGTCATGATCCATGCTGGGAGATGAAATGTTGGTGCTTTCTTTCCATTGCTCTGTGTTCCTGATATACCTACTCCATCATCTTTTTTTTTGTGTGTTTTTCTGTCCTTTTGAGTGACAAGTGCCTTTACTGAACAGTATATTATAATCAAAATGTCTTGTGCAAGAGCTAAAACTGAAAATACTGGCATTAAAAATTAATATGGTTGTCAATCAGATGTCCACTTCTGCATGTGGTATTGCTTGAGGTAAAGTATGGCATTGCTCTTAAGAGATCTACGATTTAGATTATTTCTTGATATATGCCCAGATGTTTTTCCGTGTTTGTTGTAAGGAACATTGTATGGAGTTGATAAAAGAAAAAAAAAAAAGAATAAAGGGGGAAAAAAAGCAAAAAATAGCCTTCTATCATCAGTAAGGAATATAAATCCATTTTAAATATCACTGTGAAGAAAAAAAGAAATGGAGAAGGTGTGAGGTTATGCCATGTCCTCAGAAAATGTCTTGTCAGGAAATCTGTGCAAACTTTAAGAATTAGAAATCATACACTGATTATGGTTTGATCTTTAATAGAAAAACATCATTGATTTTCAGTACTATAATTTTATATTAAACTGTGTCCTGAGGGATTTTTTTCCTGCATATTTTCATTTTTTAAAGCTGTTTATGATGTATTTTTCATGTTATATGATTTATACTATGGCCAGTGATGGGAATGGGTGCTTGAATAATATATTCAGGTTGTATCAAATGCTCAGAATTTTTAATTGTATTTCCTGCGACTCTGGATTAGTGGGCATAAATTCATCATGAGTTATTAATAAGATTATTAAAATCATAGCAGTTAAGTCCTTCTGAGGTTTGAAATTTGTGGACTTAGGCAGATCAGAATTTGTAGCCCCATTTCAGAATGCTTGGAGGGGTTCCAAACAAAGTGGTAAGTTAATTAATAATGGCACTAATAACCCAATGCACTAAAAATCTGTGTTGGACAACAGGTTGAGAAACTGTTCTATGGACATATTTCTAAGCCTAATGTGGGCACTAATAGGAATTCCAAAAGTCCTGTCTCTATGGAATTGGTAACATTTTCACAGAAGACAATGATGTACAGGAAAACTTTGTGTCTTAGGCTCCCTTTTACAGTCAATAGAGAAAAAGAAATGCTTGGAGTCCTTTCCAAGAAGAAACTGAATCTCAGGCTGCAAGACTCTTCCTTGGCTTGAACTAGAATTTTTGGATAACTGTCTTGAGGTCTAATTTTTCTGGTAAGAAAAGGAAGTTCTGACTTAATTATGAATTAGGAACCACCTTAGCTCCTCTGTGTCTGTAATAGTTGCAATGGATATGGTGGAATATATCTTCCAATAAAGGGAAGCCTAAGGTGAAGGCCTGCTCATGAAACTGCTTTATAATACATGATCTCCTGTTAAAAAGCTGCACATTTCAGAACCAGCATTTTACCCATGCAACAAAACACAGGAGAGTGCAATTCCTTGAATCCCTTGCAGGAAAAGCTATCTTTTGTGAGAACTCTGGGTATGTGGTCCTTGTCTCATCTCAGCTGGTAAGAAAAAGATGAACTGAACATTTTGGTTTTTTGTCCTATTCTCAAAGTAAAAATAAATATAGATTTAGCCTTTTTACTTTTCAGAAAAAACATGACAGTTTATAATATATTTTTCATTAGCTAAGAAAGCTGTTAATATTTTTGTGATTGACACATATACTGCATTGATTGACACAGATGAAATGTCTACCATGCTCTGAGTGAGAGAGCCTATGCAGATTTGAGTCAAGGCACACCTGCATTTCTGCTTCCCCACAGACTGAGCAGCAGAAGTAAAGCTCCAGCATGCCAGATTACCAGGGTGCTGGAAAGGATGCACCTAGGGGCACTGCAGCAACCAAAAGGGGAGCTGAAGGTTCTCCTGATCTTGCTGTGCTTTGCTCTTTCCAAAACAGGCATAAATAATAGAATGTTTTTATTTCTAAACTACACTCCTACCTTCCACACACTTTAGGACTATCCTGTCTTGTTCAGATGATGGTACCAGCTTTAGGTAAGATAAAGAATAAACTTTGTGGTATCATCTGATTTACAATAACTTAATTCTTGAGCTAAATCTGGCAAATGTTAATGTATCTGTAGTCTACTCCTTTTCTATTTAATGACACTAAAAAGAAATTAACATATTTCTAGGAAACTTGGCTTTGGACCCAGCCTGAATCAATAGAAGTATAGATACAAGGATGAATTTTAACTTCAGTTTCATATCACTTCAATTTTGGTGAGCAAAATAGGTGTGAATTGACTTTTGTGGAATGGCTTGGAGCATAATCTCATGTAAATGAGTGCGTGCTTTGGCCAATAGACTTACCTTGTCTAGAGCTTGCCCCTTTCCTCAATAGTGGTCTGCAGAGCTCTGCTTGCAGAGTAAGAAATTATTCAGTACAGGAAAGGTCTGCTTTAAATGGAATGCCAGTACTTCCAGCAAGGAGGATGCTGGAAATAAAAAAAAAAATAAAAATTAAGACATAATAGAGGGTTCACCAGAGTTATTATCTGAGTCATATCACTTGCAAAGCAAGACCTGTGCTTAACTGATTTGTATTTTAAATGTTGTGATACCTGTGTTAAACCCATATTGGATCTTGCTACAAATGGCAAGGACGTTTGAGCTGAGAAATGAATGTGAAAAGGGATAGCATGTTAAAAGTTAATGTTAAAAGCACATGATATCCATAAGGCTCTGAGTGTGGAACAGAAGATTCACAAGCCTTGCAGGAAGTTGCTTTATTATTCTAACCTGTAATCCCTGCTGTGAGGAATGCTTCCTTTCAAGACCATGTATGGGATGTTTTTCTGTGATAAGAGGAAACTTTAACAGGTTGACTGTAAACATTTTCAAAGTCCATTAAATAGTCTTACATAAATTCTTCTGCAATGACAGCAGATTGACTCCCAACCTCTTTTCTAGACTGTAGGATTTCCATCTTTTATTATCTCTGTGTTCTGTAATCTGTTGTATATATTGATGTTAGTATGACATTTTGAAAACTGCAGTCAGTGTTTTCAGCCTGAACCAAAGATTTAATGGGAAAAAAAAAATCAGTGACTTGTTGAATCTTTAGGTCAAGCAAGTTGTTACTTTGCTGGAATGCTATTGAAGGATGTCAGTTTTCTTCATGACAGTCTCTAGCCCTGGATCCAATGGAAAGTGTAATAAGTCTAATGAATATCAATGGTGTGTGACCCATGAAATTACACTTGCAGGTAACACTGTCAAGCAGTGTTGTCTGCTATAGATTAAAGAACAAAACAACAAAACCAACAAAAAAAACCCCAAAATGTCTCTGTAATTCAGAAAACCAGCCACTGTGGGAATTCAAGTCCGAACCTAGTGCTTCCTCCTTAAAGGTCTTCTTTCCACTACCTATCAGTCTGCATTATTTTTCTTCACCCTTTCATGAGTGTAGAGGTCTACGTTGTTTGTGGTACCACCTGAGAGGCTCGAACTGCATCAGGCAGTGGTTGGGTGTTCGGTTCCTGTCCTGCACCTCTGTCTATATAAAAGAAACTGGAGAGCCTTGCGTTGTTAATAGGGACTAATTAGACATTTTTCTCCTTTATGATGGTACATGTAGATTTGCTTGGCATGATTAGCCATTTTATTTATGTGAGCTAATGGAGGATGGTGTAAGGGAATCCAGGTAACTATAGAAGTGCTGTGCAGTGTTAGTGGGAGAGGAGGTTTCCCAATATACTGCAGAGAAGGGAACTAAGTTGTAACTCCAGGCTATCCTTTCTTGGACACTCCAGTGTTAAAAAATGTTAATGAGAAAAGCCTGAGATGATTTTTTCTTTTAGCTTCTGGTTGATGGGGGGAAATACTTTACACAGCAAAAATAGAGACACACAATACTTTCAGACCAACTGAATCATGCATTTAAAAAAAAAACAAACACCAAAAAACACAGGTAATTTTGCATGGCTAGTATTTCACAATAAGGTTTCTCTTTAAATAAGTGTTACAGGTTGCTTTTATAGCACAGCTCTGACAGCTTCAAGTCCATGTACAAGGTTGTATAAAGATCTAATTTACAGATTTATTTTTTCTTAATATGTGTATTTTTTTAATATTCGTTCCATCTTGAGCCATCATAGCTATTGATGGCAAAGTGGAAAATATTCTTCTGGTTTAAAGAGAAAGAGAGAAAAATGAGAAGTCTGTTACTTTATTCAGAAAATTAAAGTGTTTGCATTTTTTTAACCTTCTGTTCCCTGTAAAAACCTTTTATTAACTATATTACCAGAGTTCTATAAGGATCATTTGTCAATTAAAAAAAAAAATATTTTACAAACCAAACATTCATTACTAAATTATCTTTTATGAGAACAGAAGGATCTCTGGATAATAAGCATTTGTTCCAAAACAAAACAGTTATTTGTTCAGGGTATGGAAGTGATTAATTATTTACACCTATTCCTACCTCAGTTCTACCTCTAGTTAAAATTCATGGCCTAGGCACTCATCAAATATTGATTTTTACCAAAGTTGATGCTTTCCCTTTAACATTATTATAATGAGGGATAAAAATCAAATTGCCTTCACTGAAAGTCAATCATTCTCACAAGCCATCTGCATTGATCTTTTTTTTTAGGTTTTACCATAAATTATTCTATTCAATTAAGTAAACCCCACACATAATGACATTTTGTGAACTAAATAATTTATTGACTATTTTCAGCTAAACTTACCAGGCTCTGATGCACAGTTATTTTCATAACATTAATAGTAATACATATATACCCCCCCGCAACCAAATGTGCGTCAGATTCTTTGTTTGGAAAGATGAATCACCTGGGAGGTAGAAATCTTCTCGTTTACAAAAGAAACCAATTCTGTTATTGTCATATATGGAGTGACTCAGTGCCTTCTCATTAGCAAAACAAGGGGGCTTGCATGAAATGCATTCTGGTGATAAAATAATTGCAAAATAATTGTCAGCTGAAAATGGAGCTATTAGCAATAGGATTGTAATTAAATTGTTAACAATTGGTCTGGTTTACAGTTGACTGGTAAGATCTGATGAACATGGCAGCTCCTTCATAGCATTTAGACACTTATCTTCTCTTCAGTGCACTTCTGTCTGAGATGTGTTCTTGTCACCTCCTGATGTTTCCTCAGGAAATCTGCCCATTTCCTAAACAAGTTTTGTTTCACATTTGAGAAGTCATTCAGCTCCTGTAGACCAAGATTTTCAATTAGTAAAGGCAGTTTGTAACTCTGAACTCTGCTCCTTCAAGCAGGAAGAGGGATTGTTCTCTCACATAAGTTTGTGTTCTGCTTTGGGCAGTAACTGGGTCACAGTATTTAGAAGCTGATCACAAAACATGTTTTCTGAAGGGCATGGATTTTAGGAGAACATTATCATATCTGTGAAGGTATAGCTGTGTTACATGTAATCATCCATTGGAAGTTTCTGTTGTGTGTATGTAGGGAATGCCTACTGGGTGGTGTACTTAGCAGACCACATTTGAAAACAGAAGAACAAAACACTCCCAGAGTATATAGAGATCCATGTCTTCACTGACTGCTCCACTCACCTGCTTGTAAATAAGCAGTGCCGAAACTGAGGCCTGGGAAAAGTTTGGAATACACGTTGTCATTTCAATTTTAGCATGAGTTGTGCACCATGAATCCTTGTTTTGTTTGCAAATAATGATAATAATTTTGAGAAGTAAGGTTCGAACCAGTGTGCTCTGCTAAATTGAGATAAATTAAAAATAACATGAATTGTATGGCTCACAAGCTAGGGAAAAAAAGTTTAAAAAACCCCGAATAAACAAACTGTGCAAAAGAGCATGAAATTTCAAACTCATTTTAGAAGGCTTAGCTTTATTTATTTTTTGTTTCGGTTTACCTTGTTTTGTTTTATTTGGGGAAGACCTGTGGTTCCAAAACATAAATCAGACTGTGGAGCCAGAGCAATCACCTGGAAAATTGTGTAGTTTTTAAGTATTCTGGTGCCAGCGTAGGAAAATGTAATTGTACTTCATTCCTTCTTTCAGCACAATCCATTTTATATGATGGAACAAGGAGTCAAGCATTTAATTATCTGGGAAGAGAGTCCCTGTTTATTTATTTCATTGTTTTTAAGCCTCTTAAAAACTAAATGCTTTGGTGGTGTCATTGTGAAGGGCTGCTACTGCTGCTCACACTATGTCTTGCAAAGTCAAAGTAAATAATGGATCTGCAGGTAATAGTAAACTTAAAAGTTTAAATGCAAAAGCTTGTATTGATTTAATTCCCATTAAAGCAGGTAATTTTGTGGTTCAGTACCCATGCATTAAAACATGTAGCCCAAACACAAAATATCACTTTGCCTTGTGCAGTGCTTTGGGTTCCTGCTGGAAGAAAATAAAGCTCACTGTTGCTCTATGAGCACTTTTCTGTGCTGCTGTCTTTGTGTTTGGATACTGCTTAGGAATATAAAGAATTCAAATTTACTGACTATTTGCAAATTCACTCTTTTCCTGACACATTTTTCTGCTGAGCTGCTGTTCATGAAATTGGTGCCTGATTGTTCTATGGTTTTGAGACTGCTAGATGAAAATCCTGCTTTTAGTGCCCTGTATTAGTCTGTGTTGTGCTTGTCAAGCAATAATGACACACCTTTCACAATGTAAAACATTAATACAGTGCAGGGCAGGTTCTCCCCCATCCCACCCCATGCTTTCATCTGTGAGATGTAAGAGTCAAAGCTTTTGCTGGAATCCTCCTCTCTTTTGTATAGCACGATGTGCTTTTTATAGAGATTTGAGCTGAGGGAAATTAATCTGAGTATGAACTGATGTATGAAATTAGCATCTAAGATTCTGCTGATACCCAGTTGTTGTTTAGGTGTGAAGTTAAGTATCCTGTCGGATGGTTGTGAACAGGAACCTTTCACATTCAATCAAGCTCTTGTTACCTTAACTTTTTTAACTCTGTGATGGTTGTTGGCCATACAGGTAATGTAGGGCTTGCTTCCTTGTGCTTTGGCTTTATTAGCACCAGTGGGTTTAAGGTTTTTATTCCACTTGTGATTGTTTTCTCTGAATTAATGGTTATTTTGAATATATCATTGTGAGATGGGACAGTGCATGCTGTAGGAAAAAAAAACAAAACCCAAAGACCAGCATATTTGAACAGGTATCATGTCTATTACTCATGTACCTTGTGAGGCCATTTCACATGTAACAATGAGTTTTCTTTGAACCACAGAAGGCTGACTCATATGTCCAAGTGCTATATAAAGAGAAAGAAGCTCAAATACAGTAAGTTTTTATAGCTATATTATGCATAAAATACATAATATTAGCACTGTCAGCGTTTCACTGAAGTGCTCTGTAAGGACCAGTGTTCTTTTATGTCAGGAGAAATCAGTAAAGAAACTGATGTCATCGCTGCCTGTTTTCTAGCTAATAAGAAGTATATTGTAGTTAACACTGAAAAAGATTAATTCAGGCTAAGACATATTGTGAAATGTTAATTATAAAAAAACCCACCATTGGATTTACTCCCACTGCTCTTGATACATGATAAGGAAATTCCTAGAGGGAAAAGAACAAAAATATCAGCTGTGCTCTTCCTTTGAGATTTTTCTGGGCAATCACTGCAAAGGTAATGCAGTGTTGGATTTCTTTATATACGGATACACACTTACTTCTCATCTACCCAGCAAGATGAAGGCATCACCAGAGGATGTCTTCTTCCCTCTGTCTTAAGCTTTGCCTGTACTGTCTCATGCAGAAACATTTCCCAAGTCCTGAGGCACCTCAGTTGCATCTTGACCCACATTGGGGTATGATCTGAGTAAGCAACAGCCTTAGGTTCCACCTAAGGGAGAGCAAACACATGGACCTGGTAGGATCCTTTGTGTGCTCTGAGCAGAAACAGATCTGAGTGGATAGAGGGGTGAGGAATAAGTGTGCAAAAAATCAAAGATGAATCACTATAGGAATAGACTCTCATCTCTTACAGAGGCAACTGACTTTCAGGTATCTAAATTGGAAGAGACGACCTCCTCCCTTCCATGTGAATCTTCTTTTGTTAGCAGCAACTGAAGAGAAGACATGAAAGTGATTGCAGTGTATTAGGTGATCAGTATAAGTGTATCTCTGCTCCTTATATCAAGGTATGGGAAGTTGCTGAAGGGGATCTTAATTTTCAGCCAACTGGGGTACACTATTGTGGCCATGGCTAGTCTATTCAAGTTTATCTGTCCCTGTTCTCTTTCCAGTTTAACTTTGGGAATACTTGAAACTGTCTTGGGAAGAGACACTACCACTTGTGAACAGCTGTGATGGGGAAAGGCTTCAGCAGTGCAAATTGTGCAGGTTTAAATTTGCATAGGTGCTGACACACCAAAGCCTATGGGGCTGGGTCATTTTTTTCTTCCCACAGATCATGTACCGATAGGACTGATATCCTGCAAGCCACATGCTTTGATTTCACCAAGCAGTGTTTAGACTCATCTGACTCTGTTGATACTGTAAAGGTTAGAATTGAGTGGGAAATGAGAAATAGTCCCTGTGAACTTGTAGTTACTGGCAACACAGTTAATTCTAACAGAAGAACAGCAGCTAATTCTGTAAATAACGTGGTGTGGCTGGTTTTGATTTGCTGCATCTTTAGTCACTCATTTTAGTTTGAAGTATTGTGGATAAAAGCTAGATCAGTAGGCTCATTGGCACTAACCCTAGTAAGTTACTGGTGCACATTCCGTGGAGAAGACAAACTGATAAAATTGTCTTGATTTTCATGTGGGAAGAGTCTGATGAAAGTCTAGCCATCAGCTGTGAAGCCTTACAACTGAATTGCATGTTGGGATTTATTACTGAGAGAAGGGGCTTGTGTGCTAGGTTTTGATTTTAGAAGTCATACCCCTCTTCTGCTTTAATATACTTTTAAATTTACCATGTACATTAGAAATTATGCCTTCCTTTTCTAAGAAAAGTATGAATTAATTCTGGCTTAAAAAAAAAAAAGGAGAGAGTTGACTAACGCCTCTCTCTTTAAAAAAGAAAAAGTCTTCTCTGTCCTCAAGCAGACAGCTGAGCTAAAACTATTTCAGTGGAAGACATATGCCAAGATTTGGTGATAATGGTCTGAAATAAGGATAAGCTCATTACTTTCTGATGTACGTAGCAATTCTATGAGCAGTAAGCTTGCATTCCCAACAGATTTCCAGTGGTAACAAGGCTTGTTCACAAAGACAGAGTTTGACTGATCTATCCTAGTCCTCTCAATTTCCCCAAAGTGTCTGATATTTTGTGAGGGAAGGAATGTGCAAGGGTTCAAATACTGAGCTTGTCCCTGTCACGGGAAGAAGGCAGAGAGATGATCTGCAACTCCAAGTTGAAAACTGAAATTCCCAAACGTGTGGAGGTGACAGTTTTTGTTAAAAAGAGACTAATTTTTCGATTACATTGATGCTTGTAAATTCTTTGCAGAAAAGCAAAGTAGAATGCTTGATGCGTGTAACTCTTATTTTACACTATTTTTGACTCAAATGCCTTGCATTAACCAAATGCTAGTAATAAAAGAGAGTTCTGACTGATAAGGAGTCAGAACTAACTTGCTACTAGTAACTAAAGCTTTAGTACTTGACTTACTCCATTAACTTCATAACAGCCATTTTCCGTTTACAGCTCTGAAATCTCATCCAGAGATGTCAAAGAATTGAATTCTGCTGTTCTTTAGCATTTTGTTTATATCCAAGTGTCTGCAAGTGTCTGGAGGTGTCATTCCATTGAAAAGCAGACAGCTGAGCCATGAGTAAAATCTTAAGATTGCTGTAACCTCCTAGAGAGGGGTATAACAGTTGTCCTCAAACTTTGAAACCCACCTTGCTGCAGGTTAACCTGTTGATTGCTGTGCTTCAGGTGGCTCTGCATGTACTGCTGCTTGGAACTGGCAGTCACAAAATCAAAAGAAAAAGCAAAAGTTCTGTCAAACTATTGACTACAGTGAGAACTATGGGTGAGTCACTCCATGCTAGTGCTCATATCATCCTTTATTTTTTCTGCCATGCTGTAACATTATGTGCTGTGGATGTCACAGGAAATGCTAAATTCACATCTTTTGATCTGAGCCTTTCTTCAGTCCTTTCTATATGAAAAGCCATATGTGTCTGTCTGTGGAAGTGTCACATTTCACCCTACTGATCCAATTTATTCAGTCTGAACATTTGGCCTAATGCTTTTATACAAATACATTCTCTCTGCCCAGATTCTTATTTGTGTCATGGTCTGTTCCTGTTAAAGATGAATGAAGACTTGTCAACAAATAATCTATCCAATAAATTAGAATCTGATCCAAAACCTCATTGACGTCAATAGAAAGACTCTTACTGACTCCAGCAGTCCTACAATGTCCTTTCCATGCTTCCTTAACGTCTTTAAATATATTAATTTTAGAATAAAAATATTTTACCTACAGGTTTTTTTTAAGTCTGCATAATGATAGGGAAATATTGAGCAAATTAAATTAGAATTGTGCAGTTTAGACATAATTTGGCAGATGGGCACTGCCCTGGAAAAGCAACTGTGTGTCTATGATCGTTAACCTATGGGTTTAAATTTAAATATCCTGAAATCAGACCAGTGGCACTTAGAAAAATCCCTTGCCCTTCCTGCATGGTTGTGCCAGGGAGGCTCCAATGATGCACTTTGTACTATGTGCCTGGAGCCACGTGTGGCAGAGCTGCACTCCCTACCTGTGAACTGGCAGATCCACCAAGGATCCTGGCTGGGAACACCAGAGCTGGAGGAGGGCTAACATGGGGGAAAATGTTTAAAAACAGATGAGCTCTTTTTTCTTTCCCAGAACACAGCTGTTTCTGGTGGCTCCTGTGGATCTGTGTTAGCAAAGTGATGTTTGTAGTACTTCCTCATGAGAAAGCTTGTCTTATAGAATATTAAATCATAAAGGGGTCAAAAAGATTGCAAGTAGTATGTTTCAGCAAAATAAGCAGGCAAGTTCTGGCATGTAATTTCAGGATTTAGTTTGATTACATATAAACACATTAAAAAAAAGTTCTTTGCCTTGAAATGGAGTGAGGGAGGCTCAGTGAGTGCTCAGCTGATCTCTCACAGGGGAAACATTTGACTTGGAGCAAAATCTACATGAGCGAGGCAACTGAGCAATGCGAGAAGCACCATCTCTCCTCCCCTCAGTGCAAGTGTAAAATTAATGCTCTGGGAGGGGATAGCTGCCACAGAAAGAGCTAAGGAAATCTTACTGCTAGAACTGCACAGATGGTGAGGGGAAAATAAATCTTTTGGGGGAAGGCAGAAAGGGAGTTTTAGAAATCCACAAAAACCTGATAAACCTGGAACTGCTTGGATTGATGGTCCAAATATCTTAATGTGGTGAAAGGGAGAAAAGATGAATGTATGTCCCCCTCTCCCCAGACAATGTATTGCACTTGAAGCTGTATAGTTCTTTTTTAGAAAGATTCAAGTGACATGGGGAAACCTAATGTCCCTAAAGCCTGATATTATTTAAAAAGGATGGAAAGAAGTTATCATAACAATTTGAGGCTGCAAGATTTCAAAACCTAGTATAAAGCTATTCATTCACTACTCCAAAATTTCTTACATGTTTTTGTCAGCCTCCTCTCTATCATTGCATGGTACTGTCTCACAAGATGAGGCTTGATGAGAATATCGTGTCTAGGACAAATCTTTGCTGTAGGGAAGGCATGGCTCTTTAGATCTGTCTGGAGTTAAGGTCAGTTATAACAGGAAGGGATGAGGCCCTGCACTTATTTTTCTGTACGTAAGTATTTTATGAGCAATTAATAAAAAGAAGACCTATGACTCTGCTAAGCTTTCAGTTTCTTGTTGTTGGTTTTTGTTATTTTGGTTTGGGTTTTTTTAGTGTATAACTGCTTCCTCACCCTGGATTGGAATGCTGAAACATTTTCTTACATGCTGCCTGTATTTTTAGAAGGTGGAGAATTTTTTTCTCAATAGGTAGGCTGACAGTCTGCTATAAGACAATGACTTTAGGTGTATTAGCAAATTAATTTGAGGAAAAGTTCAGTGAAGGGTCAATTAAAAAAAAAAGGAAAAAAGAAGAAATTACAATTTTCTGTCTAGCAGGGAAAGCAATAGATTTATCCCATGAAGCAAATAACAGTTAAGAAAATGATATGACTGTTTGCTTTTCCTACCAGTGTTTTAAATGTCACTATTTATTATTTCTTTTTGTTGTTGTTCTTTCTCTCCCATATTAACCCCAAGATGCTGATGCACCAGCATGTCTTGTTATGACAGTAAGAGGTATTTCTCTTTGCTGAAGTGAATTTAGACAAAACCAAATCCTGAGGGCAGTGCACATCAGCTGTAGAGAAATGCATGATCTGAGGTGGCTGTAGGAGTCTGCCCATGGCAATTTGTGGGTTTCTGGGCAGACAGGCAGAGTCAATGAGAGCACCTGAGCTGCTGGTAGGAACAGGCAGTGACAGCTAAATCTGGTTATTCTCAGGGAAGAAAAGAGAAGAAATTAGGGAAGTGAAAATACAAGGAAACATGCTATTACTATTTAAAACAAACACCCTGCAGCCACAGCATGAGGCATGCCACTGCTGACCACTATATTAATGCAAAATAATCATGACTGAGACTCAGGTTAACCCAAACCAGTTGTAACAGTGAATACAAGCTTCAGAGAAGGCAGGTTTCATCAGTTAGCAAAGGCAGCTTTTCTCCCCTTCACTGCTTGGAAGTGGGTTCCCTTTAATTCAGGAGAAACTATTTCCCTGACACACTAAAACTCAAGTTTCCTTGACCTCAACAGATGAAACATGTTTCATTGCAGGCTAAAAACAGGTATTGCATGTATACTGTACCTTTCACTCAGGTGAATTCATACTCTGGCTCGTTAATATGCAGTGAAAATACTGTGAGGAGAGGGAGAAGTACTGGCAAAGTGAGATCTGCACCTACTGTCACTTCTGTCACTTGGGTCTCCTCCTTCTCTAACAGAAGACAAGATGAACTGGCTAGAAAGATGTCTCTAAACCAGTATGAAAATCACCTCTGGAAAATGTCTGAACTAATTAAAAGCTAGGAATGAAATGGGCTTGCGGCCCAGAGCATCTTTTGTTGTGGAGAAGATGCAGAGGTGGCTGCAGCAGCAGCAGTGCCATTACCTCACACTGCTTGACAAAGAATTGAATGTGTCCCACACAGCCTCAATAATTGCCGCAGTGTGGAGCAGTGCCACAAAGGCGGCAGTCGAGAGTGAGCAGAAACAGAGCCTGAAATCTCAGCGTGCAGGGGAATTTACTGGCACTGCCAAAACTGAAAACTTTAACTGAGTTCCTGTCAGGTTGATTGAGGAGTAGAAAGAAAAACAAGTCACATCCCCCCAAGGTGTCAGACGTTTTGCAAGACTCCACTGCACAGGTGTCAGCTCTGGGGTGGTGTTTGCCTGTCACCCGCCTGTAATTTTGCAAGCCACCGAGGGCTCTGCAATGCTCAAAGGGTTGCTCAAGCATACCGAGGGCTGCAAATCCACCTGCATGGAGATGATGCCTTTTGCTTGAGCTGGTATGAGGGGCAGGCAGCTTGCAAATGAAGCATCTCAGAGACAGATGAGCACTGGAGGATGATTGCTTTACAGCTTGGTGTTATCTGCTTTAGGTAGCTCTGGGATGTTCTTGATTACTATAATCTGTAATGGTGCAGCACATAGCTTCTCTCCTTGGAATGGTGCTCTGTTTTGCCACGTGTGTAAATGCAAGGCAAAGGAGGAATTGCCATCCAAAGATGGCCTGAACCCTGGAAACTTTCAAGTTCCAAAAATATCTATAGGATGCTGAGGAGCTGTGAATTGTAAGAATGCCATGGGCTGTCTTGGTTTTGCATTTTAGACAATGGGTTCAAGTTTGATAGAGTATCAGGGACAGGTGCAGAAACTCTTAGTAGGAGACATTTTTAGTGGGCACAGAGAAAGTTCATTCTGGTTACAAATGGACAATTTTATTCAGGTCAGGGATGTCTAGCTGGTGCTCCAGGCACTGGATCCAGCTGGAGAACATTTGTGTCTGGTCCCAAAGTACTGTTATTTACACACTTTATGCACATGGAGTTGTGTATGTTCACATATGGCTATCAAGCCACCACCATACCCAAATGGCTTTAGGTGATGCCCATCAAGTCCATGCATATTTCCTGCTTGTCTGATAACTGTGTGCATAGTGACCTCGGCACTGGGAATTGTCCCTAACCTTGTGTTCTAGGTGGTAGTGAAATACCACATGAGTTCATGTATAGTTGCTAGTGATGCAGTACATTTTATTACTTGTGCTTTAAATGTAGAGGCACTTGGCAGTCGGTTTTAAAGCACCGATATTTTAATAGCACCTTATCATTAAGAATGTTATTTCAGATAGAGACTTTTATTAATATTTATGATTAATTTCCAGACTTCAGAAGCTGATTTTTTTAAATCTAAGCCTCAAAAAGCTTCCATGTGGTTGTTGCTTGCTTGCATGTAGAAAACTGGTTTCCTCACTCAGAAGATGGGATCTGGGAAAGTGAGCAAAGTTTAGGTCTGTGTCATCAAAGAAAGCCAGTATCGTTCCTAGTTTGAACATAGATGATATGCTCTCTGCCCTTCCACAGAGGTAAATAGCAGGTGAACAAAGATGGAATCCTAATTCTAAAACAGAATTATCCATTAGAGAGGCAGTCAGCAGTCCTCAGCATTTGAACAGTTGCAGCTCACCTCAGGAGGTATAGATTAAGAATCTCTCTTCCGTGTGAAGTAGAAAGCCTACACAAAGCCTTAAGGATAAGTGAATTTTCTTCACTATGAGAAAAAAAATAAAAGGGGTTGTAAGCACAAGAGCTGGGAGAATCTACCTCCAGTAAGCTTTCTGATGCTTCAGACTGCAGTTGCTAGAGGGAAGTTACTGGTAGTTTCATTAATAATAAATTCCTGTAATCCCATGAGGTCATCATAAAGATATGCATAAGAATCATAGAAAGAATAAAACAGGTCACAACCTCAATAGATCCTAGAGCTGATAACAAAAAGTACTCTTAACAAAATTGTATTACAGACAAACCTCATTCAGAGATATCTTCAAAATCATATTAGACAAAATTATTACTGTGGGATGTTATTAGCAAAAAGCCCGAAATAAGTACATGTGAGAAACTGTAATTTGTATGGAAAAGGACTACATCAAAATCATTTATCCTTCTCAATTTAGAACGAGCCAGGGCCTCCAAAATTTGTGGTGCACAGAAACATTCTTGTAGACTAGACATTCTTACTGATGTTCTTCAACTAAAGGTTTCTAGGTTTATTTATTATATTTCCTCTTAACAACCCCCCCTAGATTTGAGTTACAAAAAAACCAAACCTCTTAGATGCAACACCTGGAGGCAAACACTACAAGTATGAAGATCTAGAATAACACCTGGCTTGTTAGAAAAATCAGATGATGAATTATTCTGAGTACTCCATTGATCTAAAGAAGCATCATCAATAATATAAAGATCATTTGAACACATGATACAGACTAAAGGAAAATGGGTTGACATACACCTGCAGGGATATAGGCAGAATCTGAATGCCAAAACCTAACCTGAAACTTGACCGAAATGTACCACATATGCTGTAAACTGGAAATACCATATTGTCCTGCTTGGCGGAAGAAAAGAACTAATTCTGTTCAGTGATCTTAATTTTCAGCTTACTTCTTCTAACTGACTGCACTTTCTAAAAGTGAAAGGCTGCACCTGCAGGGAGAAACGGAAAGGACAGTGACCCTAAACTGGCCAGTGAGATATTCCATCTCATATATCTCCTATTCAGTATAAAGCTCAGGGATGGGGAGGGTCAAGCCACTCTCTTTGCGCTTTTGGCCTGCTTTGCCAGCTTGGCTTGGGTCCTCTTCCAGTTTCTTCCTCGGAGCATCTAATGATGACTCTGTCTATTCTGCTTTCAATCCTCATCTCTGTGTTCCTGAATCCAGTACCTGAACACAGCTTCCATCTTCTGCTGGGCCAGTTTGGGACTCTCCCAGTGCCTTTTCCATAGCATCAGTGGTGATGGTGATGCAATTACCATTGGGGGGTTGGGTTCAATACTGGTTTTGTATATATTGTATATATTCCATTATTATTATTATTTTCATTGAAGCAGTTCTAGTTTCCTTTTCTAATCGCTAAGTCTCTCTCCCTTATTCCCTTTCTCTTCCCCTTTGGGGAGGGAGGGGGGTTAACAGAGAGCATCTGTTATAGGTCTAAGGGCTTGCCCTGATTCTAAACAATGACACATACAGAGTGTGACAATTTCTTTCCAATTACTTTTGGTAAAAGTGGAAATTGAGATCTTTAAAAAAAACAGAAATACCTCGACTCTCAGAAAGCTGCTTTGAGAAAGAGAGAAGTTAATGATGTTGTTGATAGGTAGAAGCATGTGTTAAACAGCTTTATAGGCTAGCAGTTTAAGCTTCAACTCGGAAAAATGCTCCTTTTATTTAAGGCTTATAGATATTTCCACTAGGAGGAAGGGGGTTATTCATGCTGGATCAGGGACATAGTGCATTTCAGGTTTGAAACAGCAACTTGGTTACTAATGGAAATGTGAGAGGCCATCTGACAGTCCAACACAATGTGTGGTGGTCAATACAGAGCAAAGGGTACAAATATGGTTCTATTATTTTATCAGGGTGCAAAAGCTTGGTTTTGGAGAAGGACCCTACGGTGCCATGCTTGATATAAGTATACATGGCTAATTTCTTTCTGTATCAGCTGAGCTTTAGATAGGCTAGCTGGGATCCCCAGAGCAGTCCAGCTGCCATGGCTTGGAGCTCCTAATGTGTTAATGGAGCTGAAATTGAGAAGCATCCCTGAGCTCTGTCTAGAAGGCTACTGGCCTTGGGTTCAGGTGTATCTGCTTTATACTGGAGCTTGGTTTGCAAATCGCTTGGCTTTAGAGCACTGTTGAGCTCATGGTTCGTCTGTCAGACAAATGCTACAGAACAGCAAGAAAACCAACTTGTTGCAAAGATCTTGCATCTCTTCAGTCTTGCCTCTGAGAGGTTTTTGGTTGAATCCCTGTCTTTCTGGGAGCCGTGCTGAAATCAAGGTGATTTTGCTACTTGTTTGGTGTTTCTCCTGTGAGATTGACAGTCACTTTAAAGGTGCGATGAAAGCGTGTGGTGGAAAGGAGGGAGGTCTAACAAATACATCATTGTGTAGAGTGCTTAGTNAAGGACAGTGACCCTAAACTGGCCAGCAAGATATTCCATCTCATATATCTCATATTCAGTATAAAGCTCAGGGATCGGGAGGGTCAAGCCACTCTCTTTGCCCTTTTGGCCTGCTTTGCCAGCTTGGCTTGGGTCCTCTTCCAGTTTCTTCCTCGGAGCATCTAATGATGACTCTGTCTATTCTGCTTTCAATCCTCATCTCTGTGTTCCTGAATCCAGTACCTGAACACAGCTTCCATCTTCTGCTGGGCCAGTTTGGGACTCTCCCAGTGCCTTTTCCATAGCATCAGTGGTGATGGTGATGCAATTACCATTGGGGGGTTGGGTTCAATACTGGTTTTGTATATATTGTATATATTCCATTATTATTATTNTAGAAGGCTACTGGCCTTGGGTTCAGGTGTATCTGCTTTATACTGGAGCTTGGTTTGCAAATCGCTTGGCTTTAGAGCACTGTTGAGCTCATGGTTCGTCTGTCAGACAAATGCTACAGAACAGCAAGAAAACCAACTTGTTGCAAAGATCTTGCATCTCTTCAGTCTTGCCTCTGAGAGGTTTTTGGTTGAATCCCTGTCTTTCTGGGAGCCGTGCTGAAATCAAGGTGATTTTGCTACTTGTTCGGTGTTTCTCCTGTGAGATTGACAGTCACTTTAAAGGGGCGATGAAAGCGTGTGGTGGAAAGGAGGGAGGTCTAACAAATACATCATTGTGTAGAGTGCTTAGATAGTTTTAAGATGAGAGATTTGATCTTTTAAAACAAATTACTGAGAATAAATAAGCAACAAAATACACTTGGTTAACTACAGTTTCCACCAGTGTCCTACCTCGCTGTTTTCAGCAATAGTCCCCTAGGCAATATGGTAGAAATGGGTCAGTGTATATAGGGTTTTTCTCTCTTCTGTTAGCATTGCAGCAAATTCTGTGCTTCATCTGCTCCCAATTTCAAGACCTACTTTCCTGGCTACTCCAGCCTTTCTGCTCTGCCTCCGGTATCTTGGGTTCTATTGTTCAGCAAAGATGGCCTGAGATGAATGGAAATTGTCACTGGAGTAAACAAAACTGCTGTGGCTGCAGGCTGGGGAAAAGAGTGTGTCAGATGGGAAACAAGCACTGGGGGGGAGGGAGATGCAGAAGAAAAGAGGGGTTTCTGCCTGTATTGGCACGTGGCAGGCAGCTTGCATGTTTGTGTCATATTAACTTCCTTCTCATTACAGTGTGGTAGCCTTTAGCATCCTGACCCTTGGAAATAAAAGCAGATGTCCCTGGGCAGACCCAGCCCACTGCTGCTCCCTACTGCATCAATGTCTTTTATACACAGAGTTCTTTCTCACAAATGATTTTTTTTTTTATCATTTATGTATTTCAGTTATCTTAAACTCTCCTTCCCCTCCCCTTCAACTCAGTCTTAGAGGAAAGGAAAGGATTTAATGCACTTACCAGTAAAACTTGGTTCTAAGGATAACCAACTAAAAGTCAAGTTTTGCAGATTTTGTTTACAGTTTTGGAGTAGCTGGAGTGACATGGCAAAGCACTGGGCACGCAGCAGCTGTCTTGGAAATGAATGGTATCTGTTCTGGTGCTTCTGGAGAGCAAAACGTTTATTCAGGTAGTCACATATGGATTTAGGAAGTGTTAATGTTGGCTCCAGTTTCTGAAATGCTTGGCACAAATTCCCCCAACCAATACAAGTATGACAGTGTACAACTGTGCTAACATTGAGTAATTATAGCATCAGTAAGAGAAAGGGAATTGAAAAGCCTGAAGCTATTTAGAGGCCTTAGTCAAAATAAAACTGCAATTTTAGTGCCTCAATGAAATTGGAAACTGAAAAGAGTCAGGCTCTTTTGAAAGTGTTACCCAGTGATCTGTGTGGTAGTAAAAAGTTTTACTAATTTTTCACCACTGTATGTCAAGAAAAATAGTCAAATGTTTGTCCATTTCCTTCAATAAATAGTTTTCTAACCCACAGATGTATTTGACTGATGTTTACCAGATCTAACTTGGAAAACAGGAGCCAAATCACAGAGAATTTCTTTTGGCAAGTGGTAGTCACCTGAAAATGTTGTTTGAGAGAATACCAAACTGTGATCTAAATTTGGCTCATATTCACAAACCCTTTTAGCTCTTAGAAAACATATTTGTTTTTCTAGAAAACTATTTTCCTTTTTTTCTTGAAGAACCATAAATAAATAAAATGCACATATATCTCTCTTAACCTCTTGTGAAGAGCAAGAGGAAGACAATAATGAGGAACTGAGTTGCCTTATGAGGTCTCTCAAGGACCACGAGACCACACTTCTTCAGGTTCTAGGAATGATCTTTGGAAGCTGCAGTGGTCTGGAAACAAGAAATTTCTCTTTCCAAGTATTTGAAGGGAAAAGAGCAGGCATTGACTGAAGGGGAAATGGGAGAGGTGGTACTCCTGTTGAGCAATCCAGCAATACACCCTTTCCTCACAGTTCCTTCCTACTTGGGTGAGATAAGTAACACTGGAAGTTAGTTGCTAAAACCAACAAAATAGGGTGGTGTCTTTATCTGAGAGAAAAGGGTGTCCCCATTTTGAGATTAATTAATGTTTAATCTGTTTGGAACACTTGTATATTTTGTTTTAGCATGTTCCCAAGCATATCTGTAGACCTTTTGGAGCTTAGAAACAAAATAATTTCTGTAGCCAGTCAGCTGGCAGCATATATCTGCCCCCTTGCTTGGAGATGAGAAGAGAGACAGACAGTCACTTGTGGCATTTCCATGGCTCTTTCTCTAGTGAGCAGAGAACTGTGATTTTTTTTTAAATTGCCTTCCCAAACAGTAACATAGGGCTTTGCAGGTGTTTGTTTTCTACGTGGTATAGTAGCTATTCTGTTTTGACTGTAGAGGTTTCATTTGCATAGACTTTAAACAAAGTTGTGGTGTTTGGTACCTATTGTTTAATGTATACAAAGATCAATATTGTTGCTGTTGGTGATATCAGGGTATTTCTGCTTCCCTGTCACTTTGGTGGTTATGTATGAAGACATAGGGGAACTATTCCAGCCTGAATGTGCATCTTTATACTACAAAAGATGAAAGTGCCCTTTTCCCCCAGTGATCTATTACTATGTGTTGTTTGCCAAGTTGACACAATCAGGTCTTTGTCATTTATTCTCTTCTGCGTGGAAGAATGTATGAGCTAGCGGATAATCTAAAAATCTCCATGTCATGATAGATTTTTCTATGATGCCTTTTATTGAGTATTACTTTTAAGCAAATATTTTTTTTCCAGATGGTTTTGATTTGATTTGTACCTAACTTTCTTCCAGGGAAGGTTTACTATTATCCCGTACATGGATTACTTGAGTACAAGCTTGAACTTGCCTTCTCTGGGCACCTTTCACAAGACTTAGAAGTAGCCTGCAGGCTAGTTCCTCAAGGCCCATGCAGGAGAGGCACAAAATCCCTTTATTAACAATACCTCATTTTTTTTTTGTGGAGCACAATGTGAGAGCAGGGGGAAGCTGGTCATTAATAAATATTAGTATCCAAGAAAACTAGTAATTTATAGTTTCTCTACTCCGGAGAGTACTTAATGCATCTTGTATTGCTTACATAGTTGGAGTGAATAAAATGGAGGGTCCACTCGAGAATAAGGAAAGCTGGTTTTAGTCAACAGTGTACTTATATCAGTGCACTTATATATGGAACTGAAAGGATTTTTACTCTTTTATTAAACAGCTTTGAAAAATTAACATTTCACTTGTTGCAGGCTGCAAGGAGGTAACATTAATAGAGATAGAAAATAGTACATTTTTAATCGTCCATTAGCAATTTTCAATAGGAGAAGAAAATTTTGTGCTAGACATAAGTAATTTTCCTAAAAATTGGCACTCCTGCTAAACAGATACTCACCAAAAAGTTGTTTTATTATACATGCTATTAATTCCTGCAAGAGCCATTAAGAATATTTTCATTAATAGAGCTTGGTCTGCTTTTGCAAGAACATTGCTGTTTGAGAAGACTGGAAACCAGGAAAACTGGATCTCTCTTATATTGCAAGAATACCAACCAAAAGTGTTTTTCTCTTTTGGCCTAGGTTTGGAAAATTCCCTAGGGACTTCAGTGAAATCTGTGAGTAATAAGTAGTCTATCAGTGGTAAATGTGGTGGGGTGAATAATAAACGGTCAGTTTTCCACCATCTGACAGATTTTTGAAAGACCAGATTTATGCAGTCACTATGATTATGCTGTGATTGTACATGTCATGAAATCCCACTTAGGACTGTGAAATTTCATGAGAACTAAGCCTGCGCTGAGTCCAGCCTCTTCTTGTTGTGGAATGGCTGTTGCAAAATCACCCTCTCCCAAGCAGTTTTTGAACTTCAAGTGATAATGCGGTAGATGGTTAATGTCACATACCTCCATACACAGATGGACTGAAAGAATTTTAATAACTCTCTGGATCTAAATGATCATTCCTTCCACATTCTTTGTGGCTTTATAGTGTTTATGATAATTTGTGCTCAGGATCCAATCTATACAGTTTATCCAGCTGTGCCTTTGATGTCTGCACTGCGGTCTCAAGGGAGAGAAGTTGTGAATGAGCAGTTAGTGAGCGACACCCAAGGGGTTATGACATCTTTAACATAAATTCATCAGCATAAGGTTTTTTCCTCTAAAATGGATTAAGCAATTTATTTAGCTATAAAAGCTAGAAAACTAGTTAAGTGAATTTTACTGGGGAATCAATAAAGTAATAATTGTGTGGTAGTACAACTGGGGCTGAGGTAACCAGCTTTGGTCGTCTATTTTTGTTAATCCATTCCCCTTACCCTTTTTATCCCAGTATTTTTTAAATAGCCAAAAGTTATTCTGATGAGAACTAAAAAAGCATATTTGAGAAATCTTTCAGCACGTTCACTTTTGTACTGTAAAATCTTTTTCTTGCCTTTGCAATAGATGTAAAAAAGAACCCATCCAGAATTCATTAACTGCAATTTTATCTCAAACTCCTATTTTTGTATTCTGTTAAATTTTCCCCATTTAGATTTCATAGAATGACTTCCTAATACTATCTGAGACATGCCTGTAAGCTAAAGATAAATATGTAAAACTTACCTTTGAATTGAATGGTGTCTAACTATTGCTGCTGCAAAAAAAAATAATAATAAACCCCTTGACATTATCCTCAACAGTGCTTCAGAATTTGCACTTAGGCTGCAATTATTACAGTTACATAGAAAGTTTTTCCTTCTGATAATTAGAAACAAATTAATTTAAAAGAAACTTCATTTGTTAGGCTGTTATAAATATGAAGAGATGATAAATTGTTTGAACAAAACAGACCTTTGTATAACAGTTATTTCATCCTTGTATTTTAGAATAAATTAGCTAGTTTTAGCAATGTGCACATTAGGGGCTTAAATGGTTTTCAGAAGTCTTTTTCCTTAAAAAAATCCCAGTCTTCATCAGTTAAGTGCTATAAATTATTGCTCAAAGAAGTGTTCCCTTTTAGCAGCATTAAAATAATGCCAGATCATATCTCATTATCAATGCATTTACATTTAGGAATTTTGTTCATGTATGTAAATAGAACATACACATCTGCACTACAGGAAAGCTAAAAAAAACTATGGTTAAAGTTTTTTTTTCCTTCCTTCTTCTGCAGTTTTAAATGTCTTCAGGAATCAAGAAGGAATGAGGCTGAAATTATATATTGAATAATAAAAATGACCACAGTAGTAACAACAACAATTGGAGTGAGTTCACGTGCTTTGTGAAAAGTAAAGCTAGCTGGTAGTATCCAGGAGGAGCAAGCATATGGTGCCAAACACAAATACTGGGCTAGTATTTCTGACTGGTCTGCATTTCACACCAAGGAAGTTTTTTGCCTTCGAAATTTAATAACGGGGAGGTGGAGGGGGAAGTATGCATCCTGGAATAACTGTTCATATGGGAAAAATTAGAGCTGGCTAGAGAAAGTGGATATATTTTTCCATGAAAAGCATCAATGATAATGAAATATAACTTCAACTTTCTCTATGGAGAATTTCAGTTTATTATCAGAAAGTTTAAAAAAAAACAATCAACCAAAAAGAAAGAGCAAGCAAAACCACCCTCAAACCTCTGAATAACATTTAAGAAACTGAAATAATTCAGCTAAAACTATCTGTCTTCAGAAAAGGTGTTTTACAGTTTTGTGGTGGCTGTAACTAATTGTCTCTGTTACTGGTGGTGGACTGCATCTGAACAGCTTCTGAGAGCTGAGGAGACAGTTTCTTGGTGGGGTAATTTCAGGATCTTAGGAGTCCCTGTCAGAGCTTGCTTAGTGCTTGGGTGGACATGGACTGGTATTTGTGGTATAGTAAAGCAGTGAGGTACCTGGGTTGAACAAACTTATTCGAAAGGATAAGGAAACATGCAGCTCTGAGATGTTATTTTGGTATGTATTAGGAGACACTTTTTTTTTTCAGCACTCGGATAAGTCTTTGCCCCTAGAAGCTTGTATGGCATATCTGTGTGATAGTCAAGACTGGGACTTTGGATAGTATAACATTGATTATTTCACTTTCTGCATGTGAAAGAACCTTATTTACACAGAGCTGAACAGCAGTGTAATAACCATTACGCCAACTACAGTAGTAGAAGATACTCTATGGCTCTTGTATTTCTTTCTTACCCCAAAATGTAAGACACTGCCTAAGGCCAAATCTATATTTATTTATTAATTTACAAATCATTGTTTTCCTTCAGAGAAATGCAGAGAGAAGGCAGAAGCAGTTTTGCATGGCTCAAAGCAATGAAGTGAACCCCAGGCCCAGCAAATTGTAGCACCAGTGTTAGCAAGTTTCCAGCTGGAGCTTTTCAATAAAGTGTGCTCTCAAGGGAAATGCTGGCCACCTAATGTGCCAAGAGCCTCTATGTATCTGCATATTCCAGGACTTGGTTCTGCATGTATTTATCCTTGGAAAAAAACTCCAAAACAATGACTGGATCGAGTGGTGTAATGTGTCTGTTGCTCAGATATCCTGAAAGGACTTTATTTTCCTCAAAGTGGATTTTTTCTGTCCTGTGTGTGAGCAGTGCATAGAAAGGCCACTGCAAAGGAGTGATGCTGTGACCCGTTTTATGAGTGCAAGATGCTCCACGTCCTTGTTGAAATAAACAAGGCTGAGGACCCTCCTCAGAGGTGTGGTCCCTTGGGAGCTGGCTGCCTAGCTGTGATTTTACGCATCCAGTCAGCTTGGACATCTGAATATAAAATTCCATGCTCAGGTACATTGTGTGGATTTCATGCTCTTCTCTGGGGAATTCTGGGTCTATAAAACAATGAATGGATTATACAGTACTCATCCATGTATGTAGTTTTTCATCTGTGACAGATGTGATATTGATAATATCCTCCATTCAGTAAGTCCTCCAAGTATAATTTAGTGCCAGGTTAGTAATCTCTTTCTTTAACTGTTTCAGAGCCCACTGTGTGAGTGGCTAGCAGTGGAGTGCAATGGGGAGGAAGACCATGCTCAGGGATTAGGCACAAGGCTGGGAGTTAGGAGACTGGGTCTGTATGTAGCTCTGCTGCAGACTTTGGGCCCAGTTCTTCCTGAATTCTTTTTGAGTGTAAATCCACTAGTTCTCACTTCCCAGCTGATCCCTTGTACTTTTTCTGTGGCTGGTTAGTTCAAACCTCATATCCCATCTGCCTGCAGGGATACTGCATGGATTTTATGCTGTTATCTAAGTCTGAAAAATGATGAGCTGAAAGGCAGCTTAAACTCTTTGTGTATAGCTGTAGAAGATTTGTCTGAACCTTCCATTTCTCTTGTATACTGTGCAAGTTGTGGTTTTCCACTGCTTTGAAGTTCCATTGGTCTGAGAAGCCCATCCGAGATTGGAAGGCTGTATACAGATAAAAAAAAAAATAAATCCTGTGAGGACACTTGGTAGGAATGACTTGAGGCATAGACTTGTGTCTAAAGGAAACATGTTTGGCCCTGAAATGACTGATCATGGGTGAAGGATGATTGTGCAGTCAGGAGACAGGCCTGTGACATTAAGCAAATGAGATTCTTATCTCTTACTCACTGGTATGGTATTTTAGAGGTTACCATAACCATAATCCATATGTAATGCATTGATTTATGTAATAACCAAATGCACAGTAGGAAAAGAGAGGGGAATGTTTGATTTGTGAATGATGGCATCTGTTTCAAAGTTACTCCTCACATGACTTAACCTAAGAGCAGGAATAAAGTAGCCCAAGGAGGGGAGAGTCAAAACTGATGAGAAAATATTACTACTCCATGGGTGTTTGCTGCTGTTATTTAACACAGGGGCTAATGGAGCATCTGTGCTATACCAGTTGAAGATTTGGCACAAGCTATCCTAGTGAGCTCATGTGCAGGGAGACTCTTTCATACAGCTGTTCTAGCAGTTGATAGCAAACTGCCTGAAAAAATTTAGATTCTACTGCTTTGCCTGATTTCCACAGAAAATGCCCTGTTGTAATATGAGTCTATATTGATTCAAACTATATAAGAGACCTGACTAGAAATAGCCTTGCCTAAACCATTAATTTTGCTAGTTCCTTTTTTTATCCTTATTGTTTAAGGTTTTAAAAAACCTCTTAGCATAATTTCAGTATTTTAAAAGTGCCTGAAACTTCAAGTCATGTCTCTGTGAATTATGTACCTAATTTGGGAAGGAGAGCAGGTGAGAAATGCTCGTTCCTTTATTGGCTGGAGGATGGTCAACTGAGACGGCAGCAGAATCGACTGTCAGAACAATAAGAGGCAGTGTTAACCATGATAATTATATTATTGAAACGATTTCAGGTCCTTGGAGGGTGCATTTTTAATGATGCATTGTAAAGCAAGTTGTGTTTCATAGCTTGAGAGAGTTGTAAAACAATAAACTAAGGCACCTTTTGTCTGCCTGCCTATGTGTGTGGTCAGGGGAGTTTGGTGAGTAATAACAGGGTACGTTTGCACCCTATTTTTAGTAAATGTTGCCACTACACTTTGAAGACTGAATATTCACAATGCAATTAAAAAAACCCAAAAGATCAATCTGAACCACAGAGTAGTTGTGCTGCTGCTCCAGACCTCCTCCCTTCAGGATTACTTTTCAGTCCCCAAAATGAGACTGCAACATCATTTGAACTGGGCTGCAGCTGAATTTGAGACTTCTGGTGAGGGAGAGTCCCAGCCAGTGTAAGCTGGACTGAAGTCTGAATGTGGCTTGTCTCTGTGCACAGAAAACAATTGAAAGTAAGAACTGTGGGTGATAACTAGTTCAATGATTGTCTCTTCCAGTTGTCTACTAAATGGTGCCTACACTATAAAATATTAGACTGGACTAAGAGGTGATTAATTTTGTGCACAAGAAAAATTTAAAGTCCACGCCTTTTGACAGGGAGGCTTTTGGACTAGTTCCGAGATGTTTTGTATTGCTAAAAAGTGAATTTGATTTTGCTGGCGCTCTGAATTTTTAGGCCAAATCAGATTTTGGTTCTGAGGGTTGGATTCTGTTCCTTTCACCACTGCAGATTTTCCCTGCTTTTTGCTGTGCCTCTGTTTCTTCCAATGGGATTTTTCCCATGTAAACATGGTGTGAAACAGCTCTGTGTTAGACTTGCCCAACACTGTGAGGAAGAAGATGGCTGCTTTTCTAGAATTACTGGAAAATTACAGACAGATAAGATCAGGGAATAAAACCTGGTAACCATTCTCACGTGCAGTGGATCTGTTTAAGGGAATACACAGTGAGTAGAATATAGTCTTAAATTATTGCTGTATGTGGCTGCTGGTACCGAGAGAGAATCATTTCAGGCTTCAGACAAATCCCATTTTCTGAAATTAACCTTACAGACACTCTTTGAGAAAACTAACCTCCATCTTTTTCCCCACTGGAAAAGAGGTAATTTTCCTACTATGTTGCTGTGTTTGTCTGCAGTCTGTCTGGCTCTTATCAGTTAAATCTTCTTTAAAAAGATGGGGACCTTCACTTTTTTTGAGCACCTGTGTATCCTCTAGGGACAGAACTGTATGGATTAGGGTTATGGGAATCTCTAGGAACATATCTTTGTTCTGGGATCAACCAGTAATAGGGTTTTATGTAGAAGAAACAGCAAAATTCCTAAGGGATTCATTTCAATTATATCCCAAATAGGATAAATGTTTTAGTTTGGTAGGGTCTCTTCATCCGTAGCAGTTATAAACATTTGTTCCTTTATATGGCACTGTTAATTAACACTGTTAAGATCTACTACAGGCTTTCACATTCCCAAACAAAGAGTGGTCGTTAGCCACTTGCCATTAACAAAGGGGGAAAGGTATTTTTCAAAAGTTATTGGAGCTTTTAAATAATCAATTTGATATTGGAATTGGATAAGAAATATGGGTTGATTTCTAACATTTTCTTTTGGCTAAATTAGTTACCATCTACAGAAATCCATTTTGAGTTTACATTAAATATTATGTGTCCCTTCTGTCTTTATTTTGAGCTAAAATACGCTGCTGAGCTAGCTATGGAGATTCTATATTGGTCTTTATTAACTCTTCACTGAAGGAGAGCCTGGTATTGCTGCTCAGCTAAAAAAGACCTCAACATCTTTTTAAATCACTGTTCAAAATAATAAGATGCTCTGTTGCCCTTGTAAGTTTGACAGATGATTAATTATAAATTTCAGGTACTGTGGTTCGGATAGAAACCTAATTGGGAATTTGTGAACTGAATGTGAAAATGCTGAATGCAGGTCCATGCTTCGATGCCACTTTGATATCTCTTTTCAGAGGTTAAATCCTCTGTTTTGAAATATATGAATGCACACTGTCTGTTTCTCTGTAGTGGATTCATATATTTCCAGGCAAAAAAAAAATAATTCAGGGCAAATATCAGTAACAGCAGGATAAAAAAATATTTAGAAGACTATATACACCTCTTTAAAAAAAATAACATCCCTGTATATGAAAAACCTTGGATTCTTGTGGAAGGCATTTCTTAAACTTTAGAAAATATGGGCATTCACAGGTAGAATGCCCTAAACAACAGCAGCTCTGCCTTGCATCTCTGACATTCCCTCCAGTGTTCCTATGAATAACACATTGATAGAAGAGAGAGTATCTGAGGCACTTTGGTGTTGCTAAGTGCCCTGTGGAATTTGTAGCTTGGTACCAGCTCTTTGGTTGCAGATGTGTGAGCTAGTCTCTGGTCTTCATTTCATTATGCCAGACTGTATGGGTGAATCTGGTAGCTTAGTTGTATTAATCTGTTTTTGAATTTGTTTGTAGAGTTTGACCACAGACCAGAAATTAAGCACGTGCTTAAAGGTTTTGTAAAAGGAGAACTTGGTTTATGAAGCTGTGGAGGTGTTTCTGAAAATCTCACTGTGGGTTCTGACATCAAATTGTTCCCTTCAAACCATGTCTTAGTGACAGGGACTGATGTGAAACATTGTCATGGTACTAACTCTAAACATGGGGTGTTACTACTGCTAGAAGCAGACACTGCCTGTGAAAACAGGCTGCTATACTTCAGACAGTGCAGGTAGTTAGAAGAACTGAGTTGAAAAGCTGTTCCTACTTGTGTAGGGAGGCTGGACCAGATGACCTCTAGAGGTTCCTTCCAGCCTAAAACATTCTATGATTCATTCTACGATCACTGCACAGAAATAGTTCTGTTCTCACTCAAACCAGGACAAACACGAATGTTGAAATTCCTACTGTTGTGGGATTGAAATAGAAGTGATGTTAAATCCATCATCCAAAGGAAATACTGAGTGAAAATAATTCCACATAGAGGAAGTACAGAACGTGTTTATTTGAAGAACTGTGGTATATTGGAACCTAAGAAGCTACTGGATTTTTAGAGAATGAGATCAAACAACTGAAGTCTTTTCCTGATTTTATTGCTATCTGCAGGTTTGTGTGGAGCACATCCCTGACTCCAGGTCTAACAAGTGTAGTTAATCAGAGCACTGAGATGGGTATTTTGTGTATGATTGCTCTACAAGTGACTAATGACTGAGTCCATAGGAACTGTGTAACTCTTTGGGTGCCGCTGTCAAGCCAGTTCTTTATCTACCGAATTGTCCATCCATTGAACCCGTATTTTACCAGCCTGGAGACCAGGATGTTGAGCAGGACAGTGTCAAAGGCTTTGCTCAGGTCCAGGTAAATCATGTCAGTTCATTTAGTTCATTAGGTGTTCTTGATTTATTTCTTTCCTCTTAAGGAAAAGCAGTAAACTGGCTGTTATGTAGGTTTATTCTGGAAACCTACTTTTAGTTTTATAGAAGAAATCCCAGTTTCCCTTTGTATTGAAGTATTTATTTAAATATTCCAAGGAAAAGAAAAAGAAACTGCAGCACTGAGACATCATTCCTTCAAAAACCTTCTACCTTGTCAGTGTTTAGCTTGCATTTTTGAAGTCCCACTCTAAGGAGAGAATATCAGAGCCAAATCTGAGGCAAGTTACCTTCAGCAATCATTGTCTCTGAGTGTGTCAGTCATGCCCTGAAGCTGCTGGCACAGCTGGTACTCTGTACACAAAAGGGAGTATTTTTAACACTAAAACTATGAATGTGACAGGTGCACATTTTATTAGAATTTTTTATTGTGCATTAGTGAAGAGAAGAGAGCTAGCAGCACTTGTTAAAAAGTCTTCAAGTAAGTGGGAAAATAGATGAAGGTCTATGGTACATATTGACATTTGTTAGCCAGGTATGGGTTGTTCATAGCAGCTTATTCTTTACTCTGTTTCAGAAAAAAAACAAACAAAAAAAACCAACCAAACAAAAAATCCTAGATGAATTTTGAGCAGCCTGCACAGTCAGAACCACTCATTCTTTTTTATGAGCTTCATTTGCATTTATACTCTTCCCTGCTGTTGTTGAGTACGCCCCTTTCACTTGTCCTAAATCTACAACTGCACTGGGTGCACTTAAGTAGCTGTTTCCTACTGATATATTGATTATCAAACTAATTACATCCGGAGTCTCTATATGGGCTAACAGAACCAATTTATCTGATTTTTTTTTTTATAGGAGGAAACCACTTCACAACTAATTAATGCTACAGGGATAGCCTGAAATCTTTCTTTTCTCTCTTTTTGTTTTTTTTCCCCTCCTCTATCAACATTTTTGATAGGTAAAGCTTGTGCTAAACCCACAAAATGTGTGGGGACAAAGGATTTAAAATGCGTGATGATATTGCCTAGTAAATGCTCACGCCCTTCTCTTTTGGTAGGATTAAAAAAGAAAAAAATCTGCTTTCTGCTTGACAAGATACTGCCTTTTTTTTTTTTCTTTCTGATATGGTGTCATTCAGAGTGCCCTGGTTCTGTAATCAACTCTTTGTGTGCAGCTTGCTGTGCCTATTGAGTTCAGAGGGTTGGCTACTTACCTGGAGCACAGTGCAGAAATGGACCATGGATATTAACTCATCAGTTTATAGCTTGAGCAAGAATGTCTTTTTACAGCCTCCTCTGCAGGATTATGTGCCTACGTTTCATGCAATCTGACATAGAATTGGACACCTTCAATGACTTTAAGTATGTAACACAGCCGAACCCTTCAATAGGGTTTTCTTTAAATAGTGAAAAGTTACAGATGCCTTTCAGACTGACTTTATCTGAAACTATCTAATCTCAGGCATCTGCATGATCTGACTCCTTTGACAGTACTTCACAGACTTTTTGCAGTGGATTGAAAGATGTTTTAAAATGGCAATGAAATGGAAATTTGAATACAAGTGATCATGGGAAACTGGATAGTGCCTGGTGATAGATTTGTAGTGTAATGAGACTTTCAGCCTTTTGCATGTAGACCTTCTATTTGAATCTGTAGTGTGGAGAGTTTGAAAGCTGTTACCAGTGGTTGGTGACTCATTTGTGGTTTCTATAAATTGAACTGGTGGTCTTAGTTCTTGTGAAAATGTCCATTGCCAACGGATTTCGATAATGTCTGCAATGATGACTGTAGTAGAGAAGTCAAAGGACGGCATATTACTATCAGAGCCCTAATGAGGGCTGTACATCTCACACTATGATGGGTCCTATGAGACATATTGATTCAGGGAATGTCCATTTTCTTTTTCTGGTGTTTTTAATAGTGTGCCTATGCCAGAATGCTAGCTTTCCCATTTGTTAGGACTTTTGTTTCCATGAACATAGAATTTGACTTAAAAAAAAAGTCAGGTGTGACTCAACTCATTTACCTTGAATTATTTCAGTTGTGTCTTGGAACAAACAAACTTGCTCAACAAAATGATTGAGAGAACAAGGCAAGACCAGAGCTTTTTTTGTCCTGCAGATCAGATTTGTCAGGAAAATGAGTTATAAAGATGCCTAAATATGACAAACGGAATTACAAACTGCACACAGAACCAAGGCAATTTAATGAGTGCAACACAATAAAATCATTCAGTGAGCTTAAGCCAAGCTCGGCGAGATTTTGCAGAAGCATTCTGGATACTTTGATCTGTAATTTAAACTTGAGCATTTTAGAAATAATTATGTTAGTTTAGACTAGAAGACTAGAGTATAAATCAGAGTCTCCATCTCAGAGAAGCTTAAACAGTTCCAAAGGTTAAGTAGAAGATATAAAATTGTTACGATAGATTTGTTACATGTCATCAAAGAAAGTGGTGAAGAAAGCAGAATGGCAAGGTTATTTCCATACCAGGGGAATAGATCCCATGCAGTCTGGGCACAACTCATGGGAATTGATGCTAGGCAGCATGGGTGGGAGTATCCCAGAAGCATTTGGAAAACGATCCTGAGATCTGTGAATGGAAGCAAAGCAGTTTTAGTGCTCTCTGTTCAGCACATACCTATTGCTACTATAGACAACAGATAGAGCCTGCAGAAATCATGAAAAGCTACGTAAAGGAACTTGCTTTAACTGTGACCTAGGTGGTTTACTGTGATAACAGAAAAGGACAAATACGGTGGCTTTTGGCTTTTGTAAGGCAAAAGCCAGTAAGAGTAGTACAGACTGGGAATTCACAAAAACTGGAACATTCTATCCAGCCTTACCATATAATTCCTGTGTAACTTTGAGCAAGGCATTTAGTCTTTGATTTTCAAAGGCAGCAAGTGAAGTGAGGAGTTCGTGTAGACTCCTTTGAAAATCCCAACTTTAATCTCGTTGTACCTCACTTCTTACAGGCAGAATACTTCTGTCCTGTCCTTCTGTCTGTCTGCTGTGAGTTCCTTGGAGCAGGACCCACTTTGTGGTGTGGACAATCTGTTGTATAGGAGTCCAAAACCAAGCTGAAGCCAATAACAAATGTGGTGATGGTTAGTTAACAGTCATCACTGATAAAGGTTCCTTTGCTTTTTAGTGATGTCACCTCAAGTTGTGACCACATCCCTGTCCATCCAGAACACACGCTGCTCCATCTACACCTGAAGCAAATCGGAGACATTCAGAATTATGGAGTAGTGTGTACTCTGGATGGACAGGGATGTGGTTGCAGAAGTTTCAGTGAGGTCTTGAGAACTGTGGTCAAATCTTGAGGTGTCATAATTGTAAATGAATCAACCTATGCAAGCTCTTCCTTTAGGGACAGATTCTGCCATCTTGCACTAAATTAAGGTTTAACAGACTTAACGCAGCCCTCTGTAGCTTATCCTGAACTCATTATAGTTGCCCCTTTTACTCTTCCAAGCTATTTTTATTTTTTTTTTCTTCCTTTGTTATTTTAGAGTTTCTCAGTTTAGAAGCACTGACAGTTCTTCACTAATATCTCTACCAGCACTAGTGCCTTTCGCTCTTGGGGTTGAAACAGGCTTTTTGAAAACATTCATCTCCTTTTGGAGTAAGAAATCACACTCTGGGGAGCAATCCTATGAGGAAGGAGAGAACCAGGAGTAGTCAGCAAATATATGGTCAGAAAAGTCAAAGCTCAGGGGGATGGTGTGATTTATGATGTTAACAAAGTAGAGCTGGAGGGAGAAAAAAAAGCTAAGAAAGATGTTGAAGGAGAGAGAGAAAAGAGAATGTGGAATAGATGGAGGGATAGAAAAGAAGCAAGAAGATATAAAACCTGGTTTAAAAAAACAGAAGGTGAAAGTTGTTTATTCTTGTGTATTTAGATAGTGATCCCTGTGGTTCCTTGAGGGTGACTTGAGAATTCTGTTATGCTGAGCATCCAGTGCAAACAATAAGAAGATTCCTGTTGGCTGATGGACTTTGCAATTGGAGATTATACTCTTAAGTCTTGATTTACCTTTCTCTAGCTATAGGAACTGTCATGACTACAGATAACTGCAAAATAGGAACTTACTTTGTAGTGCACTTCAAAATGGTGAAATTTGCTTTTGTGATTAAATGTAATGAAGTCTGTAAAACAAAAATAATCATAATTTTCCACAGAATAATATTCAGATGGGAAAAAAAATGCCTCTTTTTGGATATATAAATTTCCTTTCACAGGGATGATACATCATTTAATTTTCACTGTGTATAAGATGTATAATTTTTAAAGTGTAAATAACAATATATAATGCATCCTTCCATAGGCAGTGACATGAAAACATTAAATGTGTCTTTCCAATACATTGTGCCTTTTCTTATACTTTCTTTCAAAGTAAAACTCTAATTTCACTTGTGCTGAAGTTGCATAGTCTGAGTAACATGCAGTTCTCTGACCAGCTCCCTCTGGGATGATGTGATCACTGCAGTTCATAGAGTATGGAATAAAAAAAGCTTTTCTCATAAAATCAGAAGGACAGTAAAAAAGCATTGATGATTTATGTTGGCTGAGATTTTGACCCAGAAGCTTTGAACATGCAGTAGCTGTTATTTACTCTATGTCATCATCAATCGTAGGCAGGAAAGACTACTAAGAGCCTTCTCTTTGCAGGGCTGGCATTCTTTCACACAGTTCCCACCACCTCGTCTTGACTCTCTGCCTTAGCTGCTTTAAACAAAAATGCTCTCCTGTGCTTAAATGGATGGCCTGTGTAGCACGGCTTTTTAAATTATCTTGAGTGCATATGGAATCTGGGAAATTTATATTTTATGAGATAGGTCCTACTGCAGTTTTATGACAAGATGAGTTAACCAGTAAAATATTCTTTGGATCATCTTTACACATCACTATTTTTTACTGTAATGGCTTAACAGGTTTCTAGTATTTATTTTTTTTTCCTACAGCCTGAGGAGCTAATGTTCACAAGCTGCCTGTGCAGGTTGGTCTGTAAGACCAGGTTGCTTTGACAAACTCCAAGCTCAGGGAGTCATGTTGGCATCTGATTTTTGAGAGAAGGAAACTTTAAAGCAAAAATACTTTTGGATGACTTTGTGTGGCTGTTACCATGCAAACTGAGCTGGCATTGCTTGTGTTAGACACTTGCACCAGGACATTGCTGACTGCTGTAGGAGATGAGGGATTTTTCTATGGGGAAGGGTGGGTACACAAGTGCCTGAAAGAGATCCTGGGTAGAGGTGCTCAGATGTCCAGAAATCACAGACAGTTGTGATATAGTGAGTGCGAGGAGCTAAAGGGAGTGTTAAAGTTTTCTTGCCACCTACCCTCTCTTAAGAAATGTCTGCCTGGTGATATCAGGTGTAATTAGGAATGAGGAGTACAGGAGGTGAGATTTGGATAGCAAGACAGAATGAGGCATAGCTGATTTTTAAAGGTCCAGTGTTATTTGTGCATTTTATGGTGAAATCTGGGGTTTCACACCCTGACATTTGCTGAAAGGTAGTGGCTTCTGCCAATTTAAAGAGAATGGAACCAGCTTATTATTCTAGCTAAATTCTCCACTGTTAAACTTGACAGGTTAAGGAAATAACCCCTCTCTGTTTTGGTGAAACACCCTTTGCATTTGTATTTATGGTGACTGAGGGTCCCTTCTGGAGAGCAAATTGATTCCTGAAACATTTGTTTGAACAAAAAAAATTAAAATCCTTCAACTAGAAAAGCCAGAAGTGTGATGAAAGGAACATTCACAGATTACAGCAAAGAAACATGCACAGGACTTCTATTTCTGCTAATTATTGAAGGAATTTTATGTTTAAACAGGAATCTTCTCCCTCAAGCTACCTCCCCTGTTTTGGAGACAGCTGATTCCCAGTTCAGGGAGCATCAAGAACTGAAATCAAGGATTGCATATTGACATTCAGATTAAGGAGAGAAAATTCCTTTTCCTTTTACAAATGACAGTAAAAATTAATAACACTTAGGTTCTCTGTACCAACCACACTTTAGGTATTTATTTATTTGTTGTGGCAACACAAATGATATCACTGAAGGCTACTGAAAGACAAAGACATCTGCCTGCTCTTAAAACCTAGGTGCGGCTGTTGCTTTAAAATTAGTACTGTAAATTCACTGAACTCTGGAGATTCCTTTCCTGAACAGAGAGAAAGAAGATCCAGGGTGGCATTATTAGCTCTTGAACTATCAATCACTGTTAAAGCCCTTTTGATTTCATAAAAGGATTTGCTGCCTGTAGAGATCCTCCAGTAAAAGCGTGACATACTGGGAAAGATCAACTGTGGTTTGCTACCAAGCAGTTGTTGAAGAATTAGCAATGAACTGAAAATGGGGATAGGTTTTACAACCTTAAGTATATGCCTGACACCTTTTTTTTTTTGATCTTGGATGCGTAAGTTGGCAGCATCAGATATCTCAGACAAAGAGGTGGGTGCTGTCATTTATGGCTGCACAGAGGGGCCCAAAGCAGAATGATCTGGCAAACCTTTCTTTCTGCAGAAAAGTTGCTCATTTTGAATCTGCTCTTCATAGTCACTGAAATTTTTATTCAGTGTCTCCCTATCAGTTCAGTGGAAGATTTCTAGGGAAAGACATCTCCAAAGGACCAGCCTGTCCTTGTCAGTTCTCCCATCTAGTCCCATAAAAGAATGATGACATTACTTGCCCTTAATATGTAACTTGCTAGAAACCATTGTCTTTACTTCAATAACCTTTCGAACAATGCATTATATTTCAGTAGAGGCCAATACTGATCTTTCACTGTCTTCCAGTGGCATGCAAGGATGATAAATGCAGTATGGATTAGCTAAGGAAAAAATGGGGGATGCATAAGATTGTACGCAGGAAATAGCATAATTCCAGTTTTTCAGACTTCCCTCTATGGAGGAAGGCTGAATGGGACTGGAGGGCCAGGAAAGACTATGCTTACAGAGACTGCCAGAGAGCTCAGGGGAGAGTCAGCTGCCCTCAGCTACCCTGAAATGAGCATTTCTGGAACACAGAATCAGTTCTACTGGCAAAGATAATTGTTGCCTTTTTAAATTATTATTTATTTGTTTATTTTATTGCATATTCCTTGGGAATTGAAACTATGTTTTTGTGTAGCACCTCAGTGGCGTGGGTTTTTAATGCACCATCTCATTCTTATGGTGAACTTGAAAGGGTCCATGGTGTTATTGCAGTGTATGAGGTAACTTCATTTTCAAACTTCCTTGTGCAAACCATAAATCAAGATCCAAGACCATTTAGCACCGCATATAAAAGGGCAACGGAAATAGTATTTATAGTTAAAACACAAATGTTCACTGTGATGATTGGTCTTTTGCAAAAGTAAAGTAAAAATAAGAAATTATATTTCATGCCTTTTTCTGAAGGTTTTAAACCTTGAAAATCTGATCATGAAATTACTGAATTCTTCTCTGGATCTTTAGGACATTACTGAGGTGCCAGGTTGCAACACATTCTTCTTGAGTCACATTTCTATTAACTACAAATCAGAGAGGATAGGATTCCCACCTCCGTAACTTGAGGCAAATATGCATCTTCTTGTATCTATCTGGAAATATGTATTTGTATGTCTGTACACAGACTGATGAAAGTTTTGCAGCTGATTTCAGTAGATTAAACCTGGTTTTGAGACATATCTCTCTGCTTCGATCATCTCTCAGGCTTTAGACAGAACCATTTTGTTTGTTTGGGTTTTTTGTTTGGTTGGTTTTTTGTTATGTTGTTTTTGTGTCTTGTTTGTTTGTTTGTTTTGTGGTGTTGACACTTCTTATCAACATTTCAAAAAATGGAATGAGCAACGTGGACAAACATGAAGCCCGTGAATGTTTCCAGCTCTTTTTGTTGAGTGATGACAAAACCCCTGGACTGAGATGCAGGAGATTGCACTGTTTGCTTTACTTCCTGTATCTAATTTGGTTGCAGTTCGGAGGACCTGAGTTAGGATTTTACAGCTGTGGTTAAATATTAGACAGCAGTGCTGTGTAAGCTGGGTTTAGTGGTCTCTGCCCAGTGCCTCTCTGCTCTAGTGTGCCAGCACATCACTTGCATGGCTGTGCAGTGGAATGCATAAGGGCACAGATAGAGTTGAAAGATAACTTTGTAAAAAATAAAAGGAAAAATGATGAAAGAGTAGTTTATATTCATCTGGATTGGCTCCTGGTGTTACCTCATAGGAAGCTGAGATGGCACAATTGAGGGCCATCCAGAGCACCTAAATGAGAGGTCTATTGGAATACTCCTGCTCCCCTGAGTGTGCTAAACCAGGCACATGTGCAAAGAATATACGATGTACCCCAAAGGGCAGAAAGATATGTGTCTGCTTTGGTGAGACTTTCAGTCCATTTTTATAGATTCATCTTGATTAAATAGTTTTGATAAGATTCTGTAAAAAATCTTGAAGTTTTCAGTGATTCTGACTTACATTGAAACTGAGCCATTTTGGTCTGTGTAGAGAAGTAAATAACTTGGGGTGGGAAGAAGGGCTTTGATGGGAAGGGAGCATGGTATGGGGAAAAATATAAAATGGTTTTGGCTTGCCTGTTAGTACGTGTGAGTCTGTATATGATCGCTGTGTGTTAATGTTTCTGGAATTAAATCTGAACGTTCTTAAACACTGACATACTCAATTTAAATTTAGAGGTGTTAAACTTAAAAGAAGACCTTTAAAAAGCAGAAATGTCATCTATATTTTCCTACTCTAACCTGAATGGCTTCGATGATTTTATGCTGGGTTTCCTGTTGTGGAGAGAATTACTGTCCCAAATGATGATAGCACTTCTGCCCCTCCTCAGGGCATCTTGGGGAGAAATGTATTTAAGCTGTGAGGCTCTAAAATGTTGTGGTAATGGGAACCATGGAAGTATAATAGACAGAGCTTAGTCCTTGCACACATCCGTCTCCTGCTGCCTTCTTCAGAGAGGGGAATGTTTGTTCTCATTAAGAGGTGCCTGTCTCAGAGGAAGTGTTTCTTTGTGTTTTCAGCAGTCTCGGTGACTCCCATACTTGGAACAGTTTGAAATTCTCTAGGGCAGACCTCAGTAAAAGTTTTAGGTTTGTTATGTACCAGGGCCCTGGTGACTGACTGTGTGAATGGCATCTTTATAGACTCCTTTATAGCAGGAGTTTCCTGGGTGGATGGCAGTCAGGCTGCAAGTTTCCCAGAGTTCAGACTTGTGTATGGCTCAGATCTGGTCATTAAATCACAGATGTTTCTTTGAAAAAGCTGAGTGTGCACAAAGTCACTCCTTTCAACATAGCACGTCTGACGACTTGTGGAAAGTGCAGAGTGAATGGAACAGCTATTTGATTTAAGTGTGTTTTTGGCCATTTAATATACAAAAGACCTGGCATGTGGCTGTATTCCTGAAGACAAAGAGAATGATGCATACTGTCTGCAGATATTTATGTAAATATTTTTTCATTTGCATCTCTACCTTTAATAATAACTGCTGAATCCCCAGTGTTCTTAATAATAAATGTGTGCTGGGTTAACTAGTAACTATAGATCTGAACATCAAAATAATTAAAAATGCTAGATTTATAAAAATGCCATGTGTATGTCTTTGTATGTACATCTGTGTGTACATAATTATCATTATATTGTGAAAATGGGCACACAGTGTGATCTGCCCAATCTCAGATCTGAGACAGGAGTGAACAACCTGCTTTCAATCAAAATAAAATGCTTTCTCTACAAATAATGTATATGGGAGGTTTGGGTTTTTTTTTTTCATACATACAGGAAGACTATTTTTTTAATATGTGTATTCCCCCCCCCCCCCATTTAAAACACTTAAATGCCTGATTTCTAGGTATTTTAGAGCTATCTCAGGAAGGATGAGAAACTGTATTCTTTATGGCTACAGATAGGAGCTAAACCAATTTTCCTGTCACCAAAAATATATAATTTTTTTTTTTTTCAGGTAAAATCTTCACCAGAGCAATATAAACTTTTCCTTGCTTTCTTTCTTCCTGAACTACTGCAGTGAAAACTAAACTGCCCTCTGGTGTAGGTTATCATTTCCAGACCTCTACAATACTTATCTAGCAGAGCAGCCGGACAAATAACCCAGCACTCAGCAGGATGAGGCACTGTATTTTCATAGGGTGAAGGCAGCCATTCAAAAGAAGAGTAAAGTCAAATAATTTAAAACCATAGAAACAGCTTGTGGATCATTGAAAAGCAACACATTTGGAACACAGATGGCTGGGTTTTCTCCCTAAAAATAACAAATGAAGAAAAAAACTTCCCTTTGTTACTTTAATGTTTTTATGCAGTATTGGTACTGACTAGCTATTCAAAGCTCCTTATGGAGAAAGTGAGGTCTTCTGACTTATGAGCACTTGCTCTTAATTATTGTTAACCGAGAAAGAAATGATGGTCAGGAAACTTTTGGAAAGGAGTTGTGGTTTTATTTCCTCTAATCTGATGAAATTTCTTCTGGTTAAGAAGAAAATGAACGTGAGGCACTGTTAGGAGTCATACACTTAATTAGGAAGGATTTATTCCAGCATGGTAGTTTCTTCAAATGACTTCTTCGGAGTGAGGTCATGCCACTGCCCTGCAAATGGTCCTTGCCTTGGGCCTGGTGTGTGGGACTGTCAGGGTTGGATTAAGGCCGTGTATGGACTATAGTGGTTGCATGCCAGCCTCATGCATGCTTCAGGAGGACAAGTAAGAATTTCCTCAGTCCTCCTGCTGCATGCTACAGCCTACAATGAACTAATGTTATTTTGCTCCTTTAAAACATGAAATAGTCCCCATTAGATGCACAGTGCCAGAGGTAACTAACATTAGAGTCTGTGGGAAACAAGTTATTTTACAAATGAGGAAATAATTAAGTCTGTGTACGATTGTCTGCCCCAAAATCAAATAAGTGTGTAAAACTTCCGCTCTCATCCCAAACAGTATCAGCAAAAATATCCATGGTGTCTGCTTTGACTGCCGGGCTTGTTTTACAGTGCGTCACTGCCTCTGATGGCCATATGTGTGCTGTGTGGCAAAGGAGCACAGCACCAGGGGAGATGCTGGTAGCAGTCATCACTCCAGCAGAAGCTGGAATAAAGATTGAGCTTTCTTGCACTCCCTTTCTTTTTCTCTACACTAGACTGCTTTAAAGTATTAAAGGAAGAACAAAAAAAGGAGGATAAGGGCTTTCAGAAAATTAGTTATTTTCAGCTTTCTTATGTTCCAGTACATTTCCTATTACACTGTAATAAAGGTTTTTCTTTTTCCAAATGGTATGTTTGGAGCCATATACCTAGTCAGTACATGCTCCACAGTCTTCCCATCTTGTACCTAGTGAAAAGGTCAGGCACTGTCTGACAGCAAACAGCATTTGCTCAGCAGTGTTCTTTTTAACTCCAATGCTGCCTGCAGTGCATGTAGCCTTGTCTCCTGAACCCCTTTGGTGTGCATACCTATTTCAGTACCAGTCGTGCTATTGCACATCTATGGTTCAACATGGAATCCACAACTGTTTCTTTTTTTTTCAGGAAAAAAGCACCTGCTTTCAGAAGGCTTTGGGCTGAGCACCTCAGGGTGAGTTGGAAGAGTAGTTTAGGCTGATGTCCCACTCATGAAAAGCCCAATCAGTCTTCAACAGACCAGCCTGCCCACCTTCCAGTGCTGTGTCACTCCTGCAACACTGTGAAAGCTAAATGCTTATTTTCATTTACTTTATTTATTTTCTGCCACCCAGAACGTGAGAAGGTTTGAAAGGGGAATGGGTTGCTTTGTATTTAGAACCATGCAAATAGATGATTTATGTTAGACAATACTATGTAAATTGAAGGTGAGGAGAACATCAAATAGAAGAGTAATAATAGCACAGTGTTAGGCTGTGGGAATGTGTTTCCAGGTACAGAGGCCAGAAGGAGGATGTGCAGTGCTCTGGTAAAATAGCCACGAGATAACGTGAAGCAGCCATGCCTTAGAAAGATGTGCAAAGCAGCTTTTCTGAGATTGCTCAATAGATAAAAAAACATATAAAGACAGACATAACACCATGACTTCCAGCTCCTTTTAGAAGAAGCCTTTAATTATATTTTATGTATATTTAAGGTTGTGTGAAGCTATTATGACTAAGACAAGTATTTCTTTCTTTCTTTGCTTTTAACATTTTTTATTAGCAGTTGTCAAGACAGTCCCAGGCCAAACCCCTGCATCTGACAACTTTGATCTTTAGGAAAGTTTATACTTGGCTTTAAGTTTTGTCTTATCCTTCATCAGTTTGATGAGTCTAGAACTCCCATTTTTATAGTACTAAAGGAAAGGAAAACATTAAGACTGAATATATTCAGATAAAATAAGAGCTTGTGGAACCCTTGAATTAAATCTGAGCACCTTTGCAGATTGCAAAATGTTTTGATGAACTTACTCATTTTAAAAAAAAGTTAGGTTTGCCAGCAGCTTTTAGCACTTCCTCACTTCAGCTGGAGCTGGAAGCAGAGTCGCTGGGATACTGTGAAACAGAAATTATTTTTCTTATGTCCTCCAAGTATAGAGGTCATTGTAAAATGAAAGAAAAAAACAGTGTGTGTCTCTCTTTAAAATAAATATTTGGATGTTTCAGATTCTGGTACTGTTTGAATGACCAATTTTTGCAACTTTCTATTCCTTCTTGAAGATATTTTTTCAATGAACAGTGCATAGGACTCTTTTTTTTGCTGTAGGATCTATGAGAGCCTGGAAGTGAGCACTGAGGGCAATAATGCTTAAGATCCAAATGGGTAAGGTTAAAGTACTGATTTTTTTTCCAGTCCCACTTTTATCAGGGAAGCAACTAGCACTGCTGTAATGATGAGATGAGTAGATGCTCCCAAAGATAGGCAAATATTAAAGATTGAAAATCCACAGGGAATCATATGACCTTCATGTGAACTGCTGGAAATATGCTTCATCATCAACTGCATTCTGTGGGTAGATGCCAATTATATGAAAGCCCATCTCCGTAGATCTGTTAGTGTTGTTTCAGTGCTTGGGGGCTGGAGCTTAATACAATATGCTCTTTTCTTCTCTGACTGGTAAAGCAGCACAAAATAGAATTATTAGTATAAATACACGTTGCCTACAAAATGTAAATCCAGCAATTAGACTTTTCCCTGGTGGTGCACTCTAATGAGCGTTACCATATTCTTTGTGTTGCTGTAGGGAAGCAGTGGGTGTAGCAGTGGGGCTTGGCTAATTTATGGGGGAATCCTCAGGATACAAATTTTTTCCTTGATAAGAGGAAAACCAGCTTGTATTCCAAGCAACGTTTGTCTCAGGCAAGCTCGCCTCCCAATAGTGCAGCACTGGGAGCACCACCTTTTACAGTTTTTGATAAGATTTCTGAGGCCTTCTGATGTACAAGCTGGTGAAAACCTTTATGGCAAGAGTTACTTAATCCTTTTTAATCCTGAGAAACATGGTGTAGGTGTAGGAAAAGCTCTGACAAACAAGAGGTAGCTGGGGAGGTTTTCTGGATCATTTGAGAAGTTCTCTGTTCCCCTTTGGGTTAAAAAATATATTTTCTATTTCTCCTTTATTCACTGTGTAAGCCTACTGATACTTTATGCCTTCATTTTTGTAATTTGTGGCCCTGTGTTGTGTGCCTTAGATTGTGTGTGGTGTAATGACTGTATTGTGATTATAGATGGTAAAGCTGCTGTGGAAAATGCTCCTAATCTGAAAGGAAAATGCTGGAATTGTCTTGTCAATACAGCATTTTATAACATTCCATGACCTCTCTAGAAAAACCTGACCCATGGTAATCTAATTATTGTTTGTTGTGATGGGCAGATAACAAAGTAAATATTGGAGTGGACTGATTGCCATCTCTACTTTAGGACAGGGATTGTGACAGCATTATTTCTGTGAGCCCAGCTGCTACAATGACTTTTTTTCTTTTGTCTGAGTTAGTACTTTGTGTTGTTGGAGAAACTCGAGGGCAGCTGATAGTAACCCTAAGTCGGATCCTGAGAGTGCTGAGTGATAACTGTTCCCTGTCTGCTTGAATTTTTTTTCCACTCTCAAAGCTCTCTCTGTTGGTGGGAGATGCTGGTAAAACAGAAACTAATGGGGAATGTGGGTGCTCAGTGTCCCTGAAAATCAGGCTTGATACTGAGGCTTTGAGGTAAGGGTCCACAAATATAAGCAACCTCAAATACTACCATTTATTACATTTTTACAGTACTTAAGTAATGACAGGATGAATATGTATTTTAAATAAGCTTGAATGCTTTGGTTCATTACCAAATATCTCTGGTTTTCTGTCCCTCTCTATATTTGTATAAAGGTGCATCCAAGTCTTTTTCCGCAGGAGGTAAACTTTCTACTTTAAGCTGACCAAAAGTTGTGTAGCCATGTTAGATCTAAACCCAGCTTTACAGAGATACACCCATAGTGGTGTGATACAATGTACCATAGTGATTAAATCCATCAGTGGGAGACAATTTCTTTTTATGTTGTGAGACAGCCGTGTAGTACAAAGTATGGTTGCTGAGAGATCCGTTTATTATGCTAACGTTACAAAATTCATCTCATCTTTTAGAAGAGACCACAGGAATAGGGAATCGGAGATTTAAGCAAAGCCACAGAGTTTAGAAGCAGCTCAAGCAAAGATCCTAAGAGAAGAACTTTTGGGATCCTATGTCAAAAGCTTGGCAAAAATGAGTCTAGGTTGGAGTGAAGTCAGGAGGCCTCAAGAGCAGGAAATTTAAGGAGTTTTTCTCTTGGTAATTTTTGATTCCTTTGGACTTCTCATGGTAAGACTAAAGGAGTCTGTGATAAGATGTAGTGCTGCCCTGATGAATTCAGGAATAACATTAGCCTTAATACAAGGGTAGATTGGCTTTCATGGCTTGTATCTGACATGAAGCAGAAGATGATTTCTTTACAGAATTGTGTTTCTGATAAACAAAAACCAAGGGTATACCAAAATGGGACCTTATTCTACCTGGAAAAGGCCCCAATATGTTAATTTGAGAAAATGTTGGCAGATTCTCAACATTTAACCCTCCTCTCCCCCCCCTTCTTTGCTTAAAGAACGTTTTATTGTTAAATATAAACTAATGATACACAACTGAAAAACAACTCAAAATAAAAATTAAACATTACAACATTAACAGAAGAAAATGCTTAACTGTTTCAAACTGATTTGGGTTTTTTTGTTCTTCTCTGGACGCTTACTTATGAAAATGACTTCTTTTGACATTTTAACTTCATTTTAACAAAAAATATGGTATCTCAGATATTTTTTTCAAGTTAGAGAGACATTTTCTGACCACTTCAGCTTATCTGGACTGCTAGCTAAAAGTCTGCTTGATGAGCCAAATTTAATTAGTGACTCCAAATAGTCCTAACTTTAGTGATAGAGTGAAGACTGATTTTGGTATCTGTTCTGTTTCCAGAATTCCCTTTGAGATCTGAACCACATGGTGCAATTTTATCTATTACAAATTTATAAAGAGATTAAGATATCTTGTTCCAGAGTATTAATTTAGATTGTTTGTGTGGGCATCTCTGAGACTAAAACCAAAGGGTTTGCATTACCTCTTTTAAAACCTCGCAGTATTCTCCTGAAGCATTTTATTTTCCTAATTTTTCTCTCTAAGCTCCTATAGATACTTGGGTAGTAGCAAAGATCCCCTATATGTTTCAGTTGCTAAGTCATAAAGAACTGTAGATATATAAGTGTACTGGGTTTGCATGGCAAGGTTTTGGTAGCAGGGGGGTTACAAGGGTTGCTTCTGTGAGAAGCTGTTAGATGCTTTCCCTGTGTCCAATGGAGCCAGTGCCAGCTGTCTCCAAAATGGACATGCTGCTGGCCAAGGCAAAGCCCATCACTGATGATGGTAATGCCTCTGGGATAACATATTTAAGAAGGAGGGGTGGGGGAAGCCTGGTCAACTGTAGCTGGAGAGAGGAGTGAGAATATGTGAAAAAACATCCAGGTCATTGAAGGAGGAGAGGGAGGAGGTGATCCAGGCACTGTGGAGCAGAGATTCCCCTGCAGCCTGTGGTGAAGACCGTGGTGAGGCAGCCCCTGCGGTCCATGGAGGTTAATACTGGAGCAGATATCCACCTGCAGCCCATGAAGAACACCGTGGCAGAAAAGGTGGCAATACCCAAGGGAGGCTGTGACCCTATGGGGGACCTATGCTGGAGCAGTTTGTGAAGAGCTGCAGTCCATGGGAAGGACAAATGTTAGAGAAGTTTGTGGAGGACTGTCTCCTGTGGGAGGGAGTAGGGGAAGAGTGTGAGGAGTCCTCCTGAGGAGGAAGCATCATCAGAATCAAAATGTGATGAACTGACCTCAAACCCCATTCCCCATGCCCCTGTACCACGGGAAGGGAGGAGGTAAAGAAATTGAGAGCGAAGTTTAGCCCAGAGAGAAAGGATAGGTGGGGTGTAGGTGTTTTAACATTTAGTTTTATTTCTCATTAGCCTACTCTGTCTTTATTGGTAATAAATTAAAATAATTTTAAGTGGGTGTCTGAAGTTTGCTGAATGGCAAGCAAATGCTGGAAATGATGCATTTCCCATTTAAAAATTTTGATGTACTATTGAACTATGAAGAGCAAACACCAGGATAATTTGGACCCTTTCTCTATCTCTCCACCTTTCTATCGTGATTTCTGGAGTCCTGCAAGGAGCAGGAACATAGCAGGCAAATTAAAGTTGGTGCTTTGCTTACAGAGAAAGGTACCCTGGTGGGACCGAAAGCAGCTCAAATATCTTGGGCTGCCTCCTACAATAGCTGCAGTCTTTTGCCTACTTTGTGGAAACTGCCCGCCCTGATGGTACTAGTAATCAGTAAAAATAAAACAGAGTTGATCTGCATTTGCCTTGCAGTGAATACCTACTGGGTTGGGAGAGTGGGAGAGACATGAGAAGGATAGTATTCATTATTTATAGCCATTCCTATAGTGCTTATCACCATAGTGTATATAAGTGAGCACCATTGACAAGGCTCTAAATGTGAGATAAAATTTAATAATGCATTAACAATAACGTGCACTTGTCTGTGGTGGCAGCGGTTGTGACTGAGATGACTTAAAATGGGAAGAAGAAAGAACTGCCATAGCTGAGTGAAGGTGGAAATCTGCCACTGCAGAGGAGGAGGAGGCAGGGGATCTGGGGGCAGCCAGCAAGTCTGACAAGGGGAGAATCTAGTCCCAAGGTCCTTGGGGTCTACTATGGAGGCAGGGCAACAGAAGACATGGGTGGGGGTTCAGCAGCTTAGCAAAAATGAATTAATTTAAACAGCATATTCAGGAATGAACAGGAATGTACTTTAAGTTAATAATTAATGGCTTCCAGTGACACCCTGCCATATACATATGAACACATGCAGAGCACTGTGTGACTCCTGCTCTGAGGTAATGACAGAAGATGACCAAGCCTGGAGTTTACCTTGTTAAAAGGCTCCAGTTCAAAGCTGGCACCCTGACTAATGAAGCTGCTCTCTCCCCCACAACTTGTTTTATTATGCTGTCCTCTCTTGCTTGGTTCTGTTACTTCTTTTCTTCCTCTAACCTGGAAAAAAAGCAGTGCATACCCCTGTGTTAGCACTGGGGGGCTGTGGAAAGTGGCTTTAACATCCTGCTAATGAGGCAGCATGGAGAAAGGAGGACAGTCACAAGAAGAGCCAGAAGCAGATGTACCTGAAACTGCTCCTTTCAGAGCATCCAGATTTTTTTTTTTTTTTAATCAATCACTTCAGGAAGAGAGAAATATCTTCCATTACCACTACCTGCTTGTGGCTTATCATTCAGTTGTGTGACCTCCTACTGAAAACCCTGCAATAGGTTTGACAATCAATGCAGGTTGAAAGGAATGAAAGGGGCTGAGAAACAAGAGAGCAGTTTCTTTCAGTCAAGGGGTCTTTTTCTCGGAGGCAAACCTGCATTTTGTAGATGTAGAAGATAGCCTTGTGGCAAGGCAGATTGTGTACTGCTGGCCACCGTGCTCCAGTCATTTTTCTTCCCCACATGCAGACAGAGTTGATTAGGCATTCTACATGAAGTATCTATGTTCAAACTCATTTTTTAGCTGGAGTACTTTATAAGCACCTTCAGCAGTTTCAGTTCAAATATTCACAAAAGAATTTCATATATTTGTTTCAAGAACAACAGAGAGACTGTACAGAGACTTGGCTCTGGTTTCTTTCCCCATGTGCTTTGCTGTCACCCTTAGAAAACATCTGCTTCCTAATACCCTCTGCTTTTCATCCTCACCAGGTCCTCCTCTATGTGCTCATTTTATATAATGACACCAGAACACTTAACTGCCCTATCAGTTAATAAAGATCCTGAAGACAAAACAGTGATGCTTATTTACTGAAGGTGTTTAAGAGGAACAGTGGACAGAGTCAGTTGTCCCACCTAGAGGAAACCACTGCTAGACTTGTAAATAAAGATGATAATGTTTGAGTAAGAACAGAAAAATCAGGTTCCAGGGACTGAAAATCCAATCAGCTAAGGTTCCTATTTCACTTCTGTGCCAGTTGATGTTATTCTAATTGTAGTAAGTCTTTCCCCTGGAAAGATCCATGGTTGGGAGAATCCAGCATCTTCCTAGAGTGAGTGATAAACTTTTGAGAGGAATTCTGTGGCATTATGAATCTCACTAGTCAGCTACTGCATATTTGTTATCTTCCCACTTCTGGACACGTACTATGGACTCCATTTCACCAGAGGTGTCCGGGATGTGACAAATCAGTAGCAGAAAAATCCTAGGGTGTTGAAAGCAAAATTTACTGTGAAGCATTCACACTCTAACTACTGTAGGTTTTACAAATAGACTTTGCAGTCCATAAATCTTCAGCCTGTATGGGAACAGATAAGCTTGTGGAATACATCCATAGTAGCTTTAGAGTGACAGATAGCATGGTGGTCAGAGCAGACAAGATTTAGTCAGTGTGATGGTGTTTTGCAGCTACAGATGCTTTCTCAACCTATTAAGGCTGGAGTTTTCTTTCACTGAATGTCTCAGTTTAATGTTAGAGTAGTACATGAAGTCCACAGTTAAAGCTGTAGGGATCCATAACTCCTTTAGAGGATGAATGTATTTGTTGATAGGGAAGATTATTAAATTATGTTCTATTGATCCAATAAAAAAAGACCAAATGAAAATAGCAATGCCCCTAATTGCAAGAATGATTCTCTCAGTGGTTTCATGTGAGCATGTATTTTTTTACTTCTTGGTTTGGAGCAGGAAGCTCAAGGAATCTATCATCTGGCTGTACTAGAACTAGCAAGGAATTATTCTAGAGTAGGTGGCTTTCAGTTGGTAAAGAGACATTTGGCCCAGCTCTTGTGCTAGCTGTCACTTGTTGGCATAGGCTTCTGGGAAAGGGTGATGTGGAAGCAAGAGAGCAACAGCTCATCATGCATTCACAGTCCAATGACTTGCAATTAGAGGTTTGTATTTTGCCTTATTTTGTTTGTTCCTTCGTTTCAGGTCTAGGTAGAATTGAATAAAGTTATAACTTCCCTGTGAAGATGAAGTTTCATACAAATTTCTGCATGGTCAGCCCCAGAAGTGAGCACAGAGGCAGGAATGTATGAACCTTTTCTTCACATTCACCCTCCTTTTTTTTCTCCTGCTCTAAGCACTCCTTGCAGCATGCTGACATGTAGCAGAAAACCTTTTCTCATAGTCCTTGCTTCCATCACCAGATATTATTGGCTGGTGGATGGCAGAGGATGTGTTGCAGTGGGAAGAGTACAGTAATTCCAAAGCTTCCCTGTGAACAGAAAAAAAGAAAGAAAAAGAATGAGTAAGAGCTGTGGTAACAAAGGCAGGGGAATGTCCACAGTGCACTCTGGTACCTTGTATCGGAGGGAAATGCACAGTTTATGATTCCAAGCAACTGGCTCACCTAAATGTATTTTACAAGATGAGCTCAGTAGGATGATGCAAGCATTGGCATGGGAAGATAATGTTTCACTTCTGTTGGCTCCATCCTATTGTCTGAATTTGCTAATTGCAGCAGCTTTGGTCATCAGAGACAAATTACAGAGACTATCTGCAAATGCTGGGGAGAGAGCTTCAATATTTTTCATATACAAATGCTTTAAAAGTGAAATTTAATAAATACAACTTTTACTTCTGTATGCATACCGATTTCGACATAAAGATCAGATGCCTGGATTTTGGATTGAATTCCAAAAGGCATTAGGCTTTAAAATTGAGATCATTAGAGCTAGTTTTTGAACACTTTGTCATATGACCCAACAGAGGGTAAAAGTAAGAGATGGACAGAAAGGCTAAATGGCTTTGGCATGAGCCCTTGTGTACTTCAGCAAGGAAGAGAAGTGCTAATACCAGCAGTAGAGTTTTTTGGCACCTTCTTTTTTTCTCATAGCTGGCCCTACCCATTCCAAAAAAAATTAAGAGTTCTGTCTAGCTTGGTAGCAAAGACAGCATTAAGCACCTGTGTTCCAAATAAGCATGTGTGTGTGTTTTTGCCACTGCTGATCCATCTGTAAAACATGGCAAATGCTAGTGAGGGTATGCATGGGGGATATGCAAAGCACATGGCACATGCCCAGTAATAAAAAGCTTGAGTAAACAGTGCTACATTCCACAAAATGGCAAGAAGAGATTCAAGAGCTGTCTTTAACCTCTCAGGTTTTTAAAGAGTAAACACCACTGAGAAGATGCCTGACCTAGGGCAAATCCCACCTTCTCCCAGGTGTTCCAACTGCTTATCCAGGTCTTTCTCTTCTCCATTCAAGCGTGGCAGGGAAGACACTCTGATTCCCTTGTTTTAAAACAGAGTTGGTACTTTATGAACTATGAAGCGAGGGGTTCTCCTCAGCTAACACTGTGCAGGAAGATAGGGAAATACATTGGAGGATCATTGGAAAATGATGGTAAGAGAAAGTGGGAATGTGTCTGAAATAGGCAATACATAGGAGTTAATTCCTCTTTGACATGAGATATCAAGTGCACAGGGGCAGCAAAGCTAAGATGGGACAATGAATTAGTGTTGTCAGGAAACAGACCATTTAGGGTTTCATAAGCTAAACCTTAGACATCAGTTTGCTGTTTCTTCAGCACTGGTGCAGGATCTTAGAGTCTTGTAAATGGATTGCAAAAATAACTAATGTGCTGCTATACCCCCACAAACCACTATGACATTGCATGGTAGAGCAGTGCTGGTCAAGAAGTTTTCACTGCAGCTACCTTGTGCTTGGGGTAATCAGTGGTTGGGTGCAGGTCTTCCAATCTGAGTCCCACCTTCACGCTTGGGTGCTATCCTACATGCCTCTGTTGTGCAAGCAGTATGGGTGGCAATTTTCCCTATCCAAAAGACATAGAAGACTAAGCATGGCACCCTGGTTACAGCTATGAAAGATGGTATGTGCTTATCCATGGGACTGTGGGAGAAATCACATCTGGGATTTTTGAAAAGTTTGAGTTTTGTTTGCCATACCAACAATCATAATCTAGTTTGAGACAGGATTCTGTCATTTCAGGAACCCTATTCAAGTAATTAGATTAATACTCTAGGATTTAAGATCACTAGTATGTGACTTAACCTCTCCACACTCTAGTACTCATCTGGCCAAGACTAGTTCTGGGTGTGTTGGAAGGAAAAATGAAAGAAGAGATGTTCAGATTTATACTGAGGAAGTCAGTGGCAGTGTAATATTGTAGCTAGATACTCCTTAAGTGCAGTTTTAAGTAGGGTGCACTACAAAATGTAGATTAATAAAATATGAGATGGTAAAAGTCTCTTTTCCCTGATCCTGGGTGGTTTTCTTTCCTGGAATCCCTTTGAAATAGCAAGAATGCAGTCATTTTAGCCTTTTCATTAAGTGTATTATTTAATCCCACACACTGTAGTTCCTTAAGCATAGAAACAATCTACTTTATACTCAGTGTGAACAATGAGATACCCCAGAGCATAATTAATACAGAACTCCCAGACACAATTATTCGGCTTAAAAGGATCTGAGCTACATTTACTGTTATGGAAAAGCTCACCAAAATATGCAAACAAATCCAAGTATTTTCTATTCAACTTCCCTTCTTTTCTTAAAACCTGAATAATATGACTAAACACTAGAAGAACTTGAGTTCTTTTTATGATGACTAAAATCTGTCTCTTTTCCTCTTGTAGTCAGCTCTAAACCTGGTTTTATTCCTTTCTTTTTTTTTTTTTCCCTGTTTTTCCCAAGCATGTCTTCAGTAGTATTTGCTGGTGTTTTCTCAACAATTTTATTTGAAATTATATACATTATATTTAAACTGAGAGTGACATCACACACACATATGAATATACAGTATATATTGTGCATAGCCTGCTTATACATACAGTGCACAGACAAAAATACATGCATCTCATTTGCAGAAGTGTAAATTGCATATATACTATATGTGCACTATTTAAGATCTTACCATTTCAAAGAAAATTTATAGTAGGGAGCAGCAGTTTGAGCAATGTTTGCTAAGTGGAAAGCAATAGACACTGTTAAAATGTAAAAGACTTGCAAATGAAATGCTGTCTCACTGCATTTCCCTTTTCTGAAATCTCTGTGTCTGGACTGAGAATGTATTTTTCATGCCTGGATTTAAAGAGAGACCTCTCAGGAGAGTTAAATAGAAACCAAATAAAACCATAGCATCTTTGTTTAAAAAAATCTCTGGAAAAGATTATGCAGTGCTTAAATTCTGTTCTGCTTGTAGCAGGTTTTGTGGATGTCAGGTTGATGTGTTGAAATATTATTTTTTTTCTTTTAAAGAGAGTGAACAGTGAAATATTATTTTACCTGTAATAAAGTTCAAAAATTTTAACGTAAGGAATATATTCCTACCACCATTTTTTTTTGTCTCAATATCTTGTGTTAAAATGTCTTAAAATATATGAAGCTAACACAGTTAGAAAGGTTCAAAATCTGCTCTGTATGGGGAAGATGTGCAATGGCTGGCAAGTGAGCTTGAAAAACCCCGAGACCCTTTGATTAGAGAGAGTAGAGAGGTGTGATAGCTACAAGGACCTGTCAACACAGAGGTGTGGTCACGGTGGAGTGACAATAACCAGAGAAAAGTTGCCTCTTCAAGTCCCTTGTCAAGTCAGTGGATTTTCAGTGTAGAAGGACAACTTCTCATCTTCTTAGCAGTCTAGTTTTAAAAATTGTTTTTGGGGCTGTCTTGTAATTTAACACTGTCAGGAAGTTATCTTTAGAGAAAAAGAGGATGAAGAGCTGAGTGTGGGGAGAGCTTTCTGGTAATTACATGCCTGGGGTCACGTGATAGGAAAGTGGCTCTCACCCCTCATCACATCCATGACTGTGCTCAGCCTTCTTTCCTGATGTTTAACCTAAATTTCCCTGTTCTTAACATCACGCCATCACTGCTAACGATACCTCTGAGCTATGTACTGAATTATTCTTTCTCTGACTTTCAATTCTTTCTTTCAAATACATGAGGAGTTTCTAGCATTGCTTTTAGCATGGATGGGCCGGACTTACAACCAATTACTGTATTTAAGTGAATCCCAAATGATCTTAAATCTGAGAGAACTTCACAAGTTCTGAGGGGTAGGTGAGGGAAGGAAAATGTTTTAAATTAGTTTTATCAATAATTTCAATGCTTTTCCTCATTTTAACACTTATATTCTCTTGTAATTTGGAGAAAAGAAAGCTTTAGTTTTTTGTTAGATTTTTTTTATAATATGCTCACAAAGAAAACCTTCTGCACCGAGGGAAAAACAATACTAGGAAAAAGTACAAAAAGAGAATTACAATGTGATTTCCCTTAATAAAAATTAAATGATATATTTTGGAAAAAGTAGTTACAAAAATAAATCACACAAATAACATGACTTCTCACTAAAAATAAGCCCTGCTGAGTGAGAAGTCAGTTTGTATTAAAAGAGTAAGGAGAATAAAAACATCAGACAGTTGTACCATATACAATGATTGCTCACTTGTACATGAGGAACGTGGTCAATAAGTTCAGCACCAGCTGTGAGTACACTGTGCTTCTTTTGGGGATAACAAGTGTCTGAGGAAGAACTGACCACTGGAATCACTTGCATGAAGGATTCTGCCTCTTGCAGACAGGACTGCCTGAGAAATTCACTTTTCTGCCACCCAGCCAAGGGTGGAGCTATGCTGAGGGTCAGTACTCGGAGGGTGCATGTCTATTACTGAAGGTATAGTGCTGTGTGTACATTGTTGTTGACCTCTTCATTCATACTTCTTTTGAAGATGCATTATTCTTTCTCACTTGTGGTGCTCTATAGCTGTGAGCACTGTTAGATGAGAACAAAACCATGGTTATTTCCTCTAAAATGCAGCTATATCCTCCTTACAACATTTTTTAAAAGTCAACAGATTTTATTGCTAGTGCTAAATAATATAAAATGAAGGAATATAATTGCTGGGACAGACTGTGAGTGAATGCTAGTTCTTTTGCTATTTTAAGCTCTGTATATCCTTTCAAATAAGTCAGAAGATAAATTTTACTACCTTACTTTAATAAGGTGAATCTGTGGCTTTTATTTTAAGATTTATGTTTTGCTTCTGTTTTTATCTTATTTTCAGTTCTTATCTTTTATCTCATTGTTAAGTGCTTACATCATGTTCTGTAACCTACAATGAAATATCTCAAAGTGGGAGAGTCTTAGGAAGAAGTCTCCTATCTCCTTGCCTTGCTCTTCTTCTAACTTGGGCATCTGCTTATGCCTACTGCTGGAATCAGGAATACCATTGGTGTGACCCAGTGTAGCCACTGTAATGTTCACATTTAATTTGACAGTGGTTTGAATTTACAGGAAATAATCCCATAATAATTTGGGGTTTTTTCAGCAACAGACATATTTGGCAACAACGTCTCATAGCAGTATGAGCTTGCAAGTCCTTTACTTCTCACTTCCTGTGAGCTCTCCTAATAATGGGAAGGAGAAAACTCAAGTGGTTGATCCAAAATGTGCTCATAGGCGTCTCACATGGTTTGAGTTCACAAAGTACAGGATGATTTGTGGACGTGGATGTTTAAGGCAATAAGAGAACAAGGCTTCATTTCTAAGAAGGAAAAATAAGAAAGGAACGAATGCCCAAGCAGTTGGTGGGAATAGTGCTGCAGCTCCTGGGAGCTGGAGACTACTGAGCTTTGTGGGCAAGGTGGATAGGCACTGAGGGATCAGGCAAAGCAGCTCCGTTGGGTGTTCAAATGAGAACTTTTCTGTCAGGTACTCAACAGGGTACTGAGCTGAAAGGCAATAGACCTGATACTCAGAATCCTTGATGTGTCACTATTCTGTTGCTGTTCATTATTCCTTTACCCTTGGTGAGCATCCCAGGTTAGGGAGCATCATTTGTCCTTAAAAAATCCTTGTCATTGATGCTTGTGGCAGAGGAGGCAAAACAAATTGCCAATAGTCCACTGAGAGACCCAGCAGACCAGTAGGGAAATTAGAAAGTAGAAAAGAAACCTTAATGTCTTCAGTCTCAGGGCACGTGTCCACAGACCAGACATGGAAGTGTAAAGTCTTTTGCCCTGTCTCCTGCCGTCCCACTAGCTGAGGATGAACTATTTCTGATTGTGCAGCCCTGCAGCTATCACTGGGCCCAGACTAATGGACAAGTCTGGGAAAACAGGGTATTTTAGCATGGCAGTTGAAGTGCTTGCATAGCTTCAGGACCTGATCTGGGTTATGCCCCAGTGGTCAGACAGAGCTGGATGTCAATGTGTCCTCAGCCTAGTGTGATACTCAGGCATCACTGAGCCCCTTGAATCCTCAACCTCGACTAAAGCCTCTGGGCACTATTGTAATGCAGATAACAACTGAGCAATTTGTTCACACAGAGAAGGATTCATTGACTCAGTCGCTGTGTTTATGTGCAAATAAAATATTACACTACACTGGAAAGGCTTTACATGGGTTTTCAATTCCGAAGATAAGCACAGGAGTGTATAGTGTCCTATTGACCATAGGACTGGGTCAAACTTTAATACAATGTTGTTTTTTTTTCTTTTTAATCTTCCCTTTCCATTCTATCTTACCTGATAGTCTTTTAATGGCTTAGTCAGTGATGAGGAGTTAGTTAAGTGCTTACATCATGTTCGTTTCCAGAACTCATGTGTGGCTGGTTGGTAAGGACTAGACTGTGTGAGGTCTGCAAGTGTCTGTTACCTCCTTAGGAATGCAGTGAAAAAAGTATTCCTATTTTTTTCCAGGACTGGGTAAGAATTCCAAGATTTGTGACTAAGAATGACAATCCCAGGAGCTTCTGAAAAATGGCAGATATTTAGATCTTGTTTAATTCTTTCCACTAGCTTCAACAGATGAAAAATTTCCTCCACCTTCTCAGAGATAAACTGGACAAAATTCCCTTTTCAATCAGTTGAGCTCTGTTCCTCCAACCACTCTGAATGGATCCATAGCTGACTAAAATAACTGTGAATCTTTCATAGACCCCCTTTAGGAGACTGACATAAATCAAACCATGATGCTCTTTGCTTTTCATGTAATCTCTGATGCACCTGAAAAATGAGATTAAGGGATTTAAAATTGTGATAGTCATGAATTCTGGTAATTCATTTTAATGATGTGATATCCTTCCAACATCATTCCATGGCACATGCTGGTGCTGGAAGCAGCTCTGGCTTTGTTTTGAGTAATGTTATGAGGACTCTGAACCTTTGACCTACTTTTTCATCTCTGAATGTAGGAAGTCCTGGAAAATTCCCTAATGACAGAAATTATAGGAGGCACCAGACTTGACTCTGGGAACTCTTGCACGTGCTCCCTCTCTCCCCTGCTTTTTTTCCCTACTGCACTTGTCAGATTGTGAAGAGAAGATAAACTTCATTTTACACAGGGGAAATCGGACACAGTGGAAATGTATCACAGCAGTGGAAAAAGAGTCAACAAATAACCCCCTTCAACGTGGTGTTCAGATGTAAGGATTTTTTTATTCCCTCCCAGTCCTTGCTCTTCTCGTTTCTGAATGATGCCAAGAGGAATAACACTACCTCTTCTATCTCAGAGTAGGAAATCAGCAAGTATAATGTATACATATGCATAAAATCCAGCAACAGGAGCTATTGCCAATTTAAACCATTGTTCTCCTAATTTGGAAAAAAAAGGCTGTCTTACCATCATTATAGTAAAAGCCTCAAACAGATTAGGTCAAGTCTCTGCAGACAAAGTAATTCTGTGGTGCTTAAAACGATAGGAACTAATCTCCATGAAAGCTGAGTCCAAGGGTATAGGCTATTAAAGATATCTATATGCTATGCGCAGAGGAGAAGATAAGAGGTCCAGCTCATAATGAGAAACGATAACTCTACACACTTTGTTTACAGTTTACCCCAAAGACCACAGATTAACACAAATCTCAGAGCATCTTTATTACAGCACTGCATTGGAGAGGAGGCTGCCAACAGAGGATGGAATTACTAAGTAGGCTGGGACCATCTGTCCTCTCAGGGAGGTGAAAACGTGCATGATTGAGTGACACCTGCTTGTCAAGTATGGCCTGCTGGGAAATTTTCTCTTGGATCACTGATCTCAGAGTACATTACCTGCATTAAAATCAGACAAACAATCTCATCAGCATCATGCATTTAAGCAACTCATGGCAATATCAAAATAAAACATATATTCAAGATCTCTAGATCTTGTGAGATTAGGAGCTCATGTTTTGTTTTTTACATTGGCAAGCTTAGTTGCTGCTGGAAATTGAGCATTTAAAAAAGGCATTTTCTGTTATTTTAAGGATCACTGGAGATAAACCAAAATACAAGCTGGCTTTTTACAACACACACCCCCCACCCCCCTTCTGTAAAAGCATTGAGTTCTCACTACAAAACAAGCCTTTTCAGACTCTGTATGGCTAAAAGCATCGACTCTATGAAATAGAATAATTTTGATTGCACTCTACCTTTTGAATTGCACTCTGCCTAATGCAAGGAATTGACCCTTTGTAAATATTTAACCACTATGAAACATATTTAAACAATGGTTAATAAAACTACATAAAGGACAGGAAAATATAGGATGACACTTCTGTCTGAACTCATGCTGTTGGGAAGAAAACTATTCCTTCCCCTCCCTCTCAAAAAGCACCGCAGGATGAGTTAAGGTCAGAGTGTCAGCTTGAATTTCCAGTACAGATTATGATTTTTCCTCTCTTGTGTGGTTACCAGATTGATCATCAGACCTAAATCTGGATTCTACTGAAAATCATGGGTGGTTTCATCAGTGGCTGTAATAAAGGACATTTGTGTCAGGATTTGACCTTTAATGTGATTTTCTCTTTCTTTCCAAAAAAATATTCTTATGATTATCATTAAAATCTCAGTATCTGATTCAAATTAGTTTTTTCACTTGTTGAATTCCAAAGTTGTAGGCACAAAAAAACCCCCAAAACCAGTTGAAAATAAACACAGAAATAAGAGAAAAGGAGAAAAAGAGAAAAATAAAGTGGTCACAGTAAATGTGAGAGTACAGGACTACCAGTCTTACTGCAAAATAGCTTGTAACTGTCATTGATTTAATAAAGAAGTAATTCTATGAACCTGGATTATTAAAACTTATTAAAGAAAATGAAAAAACTTCAGTGGATATTGAGTCAGGTCCTTGCATTATTAAGAGTTATGCTTCAGTTCTCCATTTTTCAGTCAATAAATAACATATGTTTCTTCTGGATGGTACAACAAAGACTGTACCTTTCTTTCACTGTTGTGAGTGTTGAAACAGCCCACTAGCACTGTGATACAGGTGTTAAGTATCTGTGTGTTTGTCTCTGACAAAGGGTATAGCAGAAATCCAAGAGTAGGTTCCATTGTTTTCCTGCATAGTCCCTGAGTCCTCCTCCTGTTGGCACCAGAGTCGTATCTGTCTGTAAACAGACAGTTAGCTCACAGAGCTCTGGGATCACAGGTCTTGCTGCTCCCGACTCCATCCAAATCAGCTCCTCTGTCCTATAAATTTCTCTTCTAATTCCCCATGCTGCTACTCCTGCTGGCTCTGGGGTGGTCATCTGCAGGTAGGAGGCTGCTGCAGGAGTAGTGGGTGCTACCCTGGCATGGCAGAGCTGTAAAGCTTTGTCAAGCAGTGCTGCTGTGGTGTCTTCCAGTGCAGAATGGGTGCTGGATACTAAGGCAGGAAGGGCTAACCATGTCTTTGTGACCATGCATGGTATCATTAATGCTCGTTTGGAGCTGTTGGAGTGCAGGGATTGGATCAGCCAAAAGCTCTTTCCTCTTGGCAGCTTGACTGGGGAAGGTAATAGAGCCTTCTTTCTCCTGGACACACTTCTTCAATTGATTATATAGATTTTACTGGGTTTTGGCATGACTGGGCTTCTGCCTGTCTCCAGGAATTTCCTTCAAACAATGCCAGAGAAATCAGCTGAGCTATGTTAGTGCAAAACAAGCAGAAATGAAGAGTGAGGTCCTTTGCAAATATCTTGCCTCTCTGGTGTGTGGTCTTGCAAGACATGCTGTATTTCAAAGGGATGAAATGATTACATTAACCTAAATGTTTCTTCAGTGAACTCACTCTGGCTGTTGCCATGCTTACCTGCAAGTACAAAAACAAACAAATGGGCTGATGCTCAGCCAGGGAGTCAAGAAAGGTCTCTTTGCAGGGAGGAATGTTCACACAGTATTTTTTTTTTTTTTTTTTTTTTTAATTTGAGCTAAAACTGGAGTGCTGCCAAACCAGCTGAGAAGCAGTTCTGCTTTTGGGCCACTAATGTGGCATTTGGATCTTTCACTGTGGCTACTGACATCTTTGCTGGGAACCCAAACAGCCTGCAGGAATGGGTTGACACCAGTAATGGTCCTTTTTGGCTGCTAGGGTGGGGTGAGAAAGTGATATAGAGGTGCTGTCTGCTACTATAGGTGGTGTTGGCCATGTTCACCTCTGTTCGCAGGAGCTTCAGCTGTGGGCTTAGGTAATTTTTCAAAGCAGATTGCAGGTGTGGTGTTACTGCTCTTTGAGCAGCATTTTGCTGTTCCTGAACATACCTTTATTTTTTATTTCCAAATGACTGACTTCAGTATATTAACTTAGAATTCTTTGATGAAAGAACAACTAATAATTGAATAAAAAAGTAGAGGTACATGCTAGAGGGTTTTCTTCTGTAAAAAAACCAGTTGAAAACAATTAATTTTATTTGGTATCAGTTTTTCTGCCATCTCATCTCCAGCACACCTGGTGCTTGTGTATTAAGTGCTGTGATTAATACCTGTCATATATGGTTTGTTTTGTCACTAATTCTGTAGCAGTGTGAAAATCCAATGAAAGAAATATCTTTTAAGTAACATTTCTTTCTGTTATCAGGTGTATCTGACACTGTGTTTCCTGGATATAGGTGCATTGTCTTGAGGGGAATTTGTGCTCAATTCCAAGAGAATCCTTTTCTCACAGAAAATTCCTGTTTGTCAAATCCAAAATAATCTAAGGAGATGGAGGAGCACAGGAAGAATGTTGATGACTTTTCTTTTCCTGATAGCTTGCCTGCCCAGAAGGTACCAAAGAGACTAGGATCCAGCTCCTTAGCTCCCAGGCTTAAATGGTAGCATATCATGTCTTTCTCAGAGACAGGATCCTAGAAGGTTTGGGAGCCTGAAAGCTCAGCTACTGGTCCGAGAGGTCTGGGTGAGGCTGGTTTTCCAGCCTCCTCTCAGGCTGTCATCAAAGCTCTGGAAATCTCCTAGGCTTGTAGAAATTGTCAGCTTTTCAGACAGATTGCATCTCTTAGGATTCATGAGAATCCTGGCTTTGAATTGTCTTGCCTGAGAGACCACCTCAGAGCAGAGGTTTTCGGTGGTTACAAGACCTCTTATGCTGGTATGGGGCTTCCAGCATGTGACCCCCAACCATGAAGATAGTCTGGGGTCCATTGGGTCTGTGTCTCTCGCATAGCCAGAGAAGTACTCCCACCTCTGCTGGCGTTTGTGGTACTTTGGCAGCTGGATTATACATTCAGATTATACTACCCAACTTGGATTATACATTCAGAGCTTGTCTATTTTCTAGAAGGTTTTGTTCAAAACTGAGATTAAATCCCCTTTTCAATGGAATGACCTCTGTCCAAACAGTTATAAAAGTGAAATAAGTGAAGATGGTGTACTTCTTAATTCCTGTATACCCTGTTGCATAGTGTATGACAGTCACCTGAAAAAAACTAAACTACCTGTAAAGCTGAACTACAAACCAGAAGATTATCTGGAAGATTTTATTTAAAACTATAGAATCATTAGGGTTGGAAAGGACCATTAGGATCATCAAGCCCAACCTTCGTCCTAACATCTATCTATCCATTAGACCATAGCTTCAAGTGCTATGTCTACTCATTTTTTAAACACTTCCAGGGATGATGACTCCACTACCTCCCTGGGTAGCCTGTTCTAGTGCCTAATCACTCAGTGAAGAATTTCTTCCTAATATCTAATCCAAACCTCCCCTGATGCAACTTGGATCCATTTCCTCTTGTTTTAACCATCTGGGTTTACAAATTGGTCATTAATATTAGTGTGATCATGCATTCTCCTGCACTTGGAACTTAAGATCTGGTTTCTATTGACTTGAAGGCTACTTCATGCCACTCATATTGTTCGAAGTGGTCATTCAGTAGGTGTAAATATAGTGTGTACCTACCTTGAGGTCTGTTTGCATCACCAGAAACAATTACCGTGGCCTTTGTTTAAATGGGAATCAGGGTTTTGAAATGCAAATACTTGTAGTATGGTAAAGAAACATGAAGATACCTTTGGCTTATTCTGGGTTCAGAACAGATGAAGATACCGTGACTTCAGTGGCTTTATTCTCGATCTACAGAACAGTAACTAAGAGGTCCTTTGTTTGTGTTTTCAGTTCTGATACAGGCAATAGAGAGAAAAAGAAATATTTCCTTGGTCACATTTAACAGCTCCCTTCTATTGTCTCCCACTTATATTTAGCTTTTGTTCTTGTTTTCATATGTTTTCATTTCTCTGAACAAATGGACTTAAAAAAAAAAAAGGCAGCATTCAAGCAAATGACTCTTGTTTGAAACATAAAAAATGAATAGGGCCATGCAACTAAACAGGCTGTAACATGCTTTCAAAGATGATTGTCTGAAATGCTGGGGCTTTACTCCGCCCCCTCTGTTCTGCAGTTGTGGGCTTGAAAGCACCTCAGGCAAGAGACTGTTGGAGCACTGAGAGCTCTGAAATTTCTGTTTGCATAAATTCATAATTAAATACTCTGGTGTGAAAGAGATGGGGAAAAAAAATGTTTTCCCTGCTGCTTAGCAATTTTAAACTGTTTGGTTCTTTCTGTTGGTGGGGGCAGCAAAACACTGTCAAACCTAAAAGTGCTTCTGTTTACCCAGGAATGCAGCAATGCTTTTCCTCTTGCTTTACATGTGCAGCATATACATTCAGAGAAGCACTGAGGGACTATATCATTCAGGGAATGGGAATCATAGAGCAATTAATAATTCAGGTTTGTTGTGCCCTGACAAAAACAATAGTATGGCATCAATCTTGAAAGTGTACTCAGGGAAGTATACTCCATCAATCAGTTTGTTCTTCCATCCAATTTTGAATAATTGTTTATTTCTGTTTTCTGATTTGCTCTGGAAAACCAACTTATACAAGCTCTCGGTGGAGTATTTTCCCTTGAGAAAGCATAGCTCAGCTAAAATCTTCTCCCATAGTCTTAGATGATGTAGGATAATAGAAAATCTTGGAATATATTCAGTGTATGAACTAGAATTTCTTTAGAAGATTTAAACAAAGAAATGATGGTGTTGAGGCATTTCTTTTCACATTGCAGATTGTTAGGAGAGTTGGTAGTTTTTGTAATGTTTGCATGTGGCAGGAGTACTGAGAACACAAGTAGATCCAGGATTAGGCCCCTGCACCAATCCACAATTAACTTTAAAGTCCAGATTACTCCTGAACTGACACAGCAGGGACATGAACTTGGGCCTGACAGTTACAAGATTTTATCTAGCCATCCCATTTAGTTTCATCATCCCTAGGTGTTCCCTCTCTGATATTTGTCCACCTCCATTTGTTGCCATCTGCTTATGTTGGAAATACATTTCCTAGGACATATCTTTCTGTGATAAAAACAATTGGTAACATTAACAAAATAGATTGTTGCTTTTAGAAGTACAGGTCAGGATGGAATGCCTTCTTGCAGGCACCTGCATAACTGCCCACAGGGACACTGGTGTCACAGGGACCACAGCACCAGACTGGAACCCATGAGTTTTTGGTTGTGCTTGCAGTCTTGCCACTGATCAGTTATAATCCTCAGTAAGTTGTCCTGTTTTTCTATTCCTTTGCTTGCTTTCTCATTCTGTGTTGTCAGTTGAAGGTATAAGAGGAAAGAAAGGCAAAAAAAGTTGAAGCCCTGTTCCTCCTTGTCTCCTGCCCAAGGTGAGACATGGTTGGACTGTGTGGCAGAAGAAAAACCTGAGTCTTTCCCTGCTACCAGTCACTCTCACATTCATATCACATCGTATCCGCTCTGTAAATCTAAGAACAATAAGCTTTGTGGGGCAAAGATGCAGCTTCAAGTATTTTTATGCAGCCCCTAACACAGTACTGATCTCCACCTAGATGGGCTCATCCAGATCATATAGAAATATAAATATTTATGGCAATAATTTGAAGCTTATTCTTTAGCTGCTTTGGGAAGGGAGGCTCTGTTTCAAGTCAGTGGCAGGCTGGGATGACAGCCATTGCACCCTGGGCTTTGCTTTGGCAAGCCCTCATGACCCACCTCTTGCTCTTTCCTAGGCAAGATTCAGACACTCCAGGAATCTGTTTAACAGTGGCTGACTTTTTGTGGCCACATGTGTAAGTGTTTCTGTCTGGAATTAGGCTTGATGGAGGTGCAGAAGCAACATGCTGCAGGTAAAGTGGGTGTGACAGATTTGTGGTTTCAAATGGATGGTCCATTTGGGGGCAAAAATGCTCTGGTTCAGCTGCTTGGGTTTATTGTTGCTTACTCCCCTGAGGAATCAGAGACAACACAATTTTTTAAAGTGATAATATAGAAAAAAAAGAAAAAATAAACCAAGGGTGTGAATGTAAAGAAATTTCCACCTTGGGGATGAAGGCACAGAAAGACACCTAAAAGCTGTCATTTGTCAATCACATAAAAGGTAGGAAGCGTATGCAATGCAGTTAATGCTCTGAGCAAATTGGAAAGGAAAAACAACTGGTCTCTTGGTATTAATTATATACTGAGCTGCTAATAAGTTTGAGACAGTGTAAGCATCAACTTCTGATGTATACCAGCCTTGGAAGACAAATAAAATGAAGGATAAGACAACTTAGAGTAGTATAATATTAACCAGGGCATTCCAGGTAAAGCTGGTAAGGAGTGCTGGCAGTGCACCTGTACAAATACTCCTGCCCTTTTCAGGGCACTTGCTGGCAGTGATGCACAATAAAGGTGCATTGATCTCTTTTATCTTCAAACTAGTGGTGAGGTCTGAAATACTGAGTGAACCTAAAGACCTCATTAACTTCAGCTATCAACAACAGTCTAATGTAAAAAAAAAAAAAGTTAAAAATCCCAAGCATCATCTCAAAGAGTCCCTCTCTCATTATCTCAGCCCTTCCTGGAGAAGATCAATAAACAATTTGCATATTTTTTATCAATATTTAATGTAATGCAGCAGGATGCTTTTGATGGCTCGGGTCCTTCTGTGCACTCTTTTAACATGACAGAGACTAAGAGCCCAGCAGGTGCTCAGGTGCTGGGGTCAGTTCCTAGTTAAAAACATTAGGGATTGGTCTGGCTAAATAATCTACAGCTGCCCATCCAAGGGCAGGAGTGAGAGCTCACAGAGCATGGTGATGAATTTTAACGATCCAGGATGACAAATGAGCCTGAGCTGCCATGCAATTAGTGGACTGTGGAAAGATGTGTTGGGTCTAAATGAGGGACATGATCTGCTCTTGACTCTCAGTGTGGTAGGAGCCCTCCCTCTGAAGGCTGTAATGAGGAAGGTAGATGAGATCCCAAACAGGTTGACAGAACAATTAAGGAGAAAATGGGAGTTGATTCAAAATGTGCTATCACCATTGATGGCACAGATACATACAGATCTTTCCTGTTAAGAAACATGTGGCACTCTTCAGAAGTGCTCAGGGAATTTCCTTCATTCCCTACATACTTTAAAATATGTATTTTTAAAAAATTTATACCCGACTCAACCTTTACTTGAATAAGGACATAGCTTAGAAGAAAAGGCCTGGTTCTGTTCTCGCTTACTGAGATGTAAATCAGGAGTAGCTCCTCTGAACTGTCTGCTGTGAGAATGAATTCCAGGGTGGTGTATCTTGTGAAGATCCATATTTTGTACAGTAGACAAAAGGCAGTTTTCAGCCAGTGATAAGACTTCTTGATTTGAGTGATGCAAGTCACCTTGATTGAGACTTTAAAGCTCTTTTATGAATATGGGGGCTCAAAAGAGCTGAAGGAAAGGTTCCTGTGATCTGCCTGAAGAAAATTCTTGAGTAAATCCTCTGCCTCTAAAGAAATAAAAACAGGTGGTTTTTTGAAATGTGCCAAAAGAACATAGATGTTAAAAATAGTTGCCTTCATAGAAGAATCAAATTATGATTGTTAGCTAGATGCCAGAAGAGCACAGACAAGTTGAGATTTTACCTATTTGATTAGGAAAAAAAGTAGCACTCAAGTACTACAAATAATGCATCAGGCAGGAATAATCTGTTCAATAAATCTAGTCTCACTTTTCTGCCTCAAAAATGTCAAAAAGAAGAGAGCAATTTCCTTGAACAATGTTCATTATTTGAACATATTCACTTAGGCTGATGATAGAAAATTATTATAGCTGTGATGTTGGAGCTGCATGAAACAGATCTGGTTTTGTCGATTGGACAGATTTGGCACTTCAGCCTCATTAGAGAGAGATAACCTGTCACATAGATCACATAGTGTTGTTGCCTTTGTTGGACTGGACAGTGTCATAGCCAGTGTGGTCAATTTGCATGTGCAAATTGAAAATAGGTTTCTACAAGTAGCCTTGCATGTTGTGTTATCTTATTCCATTCATACTCGGTACTGAGCTGATGAATGATGGCATGCAGTCAACACAATGTAACAAAAAGGAGCAGGGCCAGAGAGAATTAACGTTCAGAGTCAAGCAGATACAGCAGGTTTTCACTGCATCTTCCCAGGAGTACTGATAAGCTGTGAAGAGCAAGGACGACTAAATACTTTCTAAGTAACCACACAGAGCAGTAGGGTTCAGCTTGGTTCTTGGGCTAAAACACAGTCCAGAGTTGCTTATGTTAATGCTCATGTAAATTGGAATAATTTGGAAATAATCTGGGGATTATTCTTCTCCCTATACTGTCCAGAGACCGGTTACAGGTTGATGGCATGGATACCCAGCCTTTTGTAGCCACCTGGTGCAGCAAGCGAAGAAGCCAAGGAAGTGGTGCCTTCTGGGAAAATACAGTATTTTCACTGGTTTGTTCTCTTCCATCATTGGCTTTGTTAGCCACTGTTGCATACAGAGGACTGAGCTATCTGTAAACTGTGCTTAAGCCCACAAGAGCTGTTTAGGCTTCAAGCCATATATATATACTGTGAAGCACTACTTTATTTTATACAGAGATTTACATTAAACAAGGATAAAAATATTGCTTTAGCTTTGCAATGCTCAGCAAAGGAAAAGCTCAGACCTGGGAAAACTGAAATATTTCACATTTCTATGCCGCTGTGGTAAAAATGTCATTTCAATTCTAGACTAATTGTCTAATTGATTCATTTCTTAGGGATTTTTGTTTTAAAAGTACCTGATTTTGTATTCCACTAAAATGTTCACCTTAATAAATATAATTTCTAGCCATCTTTGTTTAAGACAGTTGACATAACACTCTTGAACATAATAGTCTTACATATACCTGAAAACCTATTTCTTAGAAAATTTCCATTTCCAAACTGTGTATTAATGCAGAGTCTTTGCTGACATTATTCGGGATATTTAGGTGAATGCGACATAACCTAGTGATTGTAGTCTGGCAGGGGGGTTGGAATACATGATATTTTGAAGTCCCTTCTAACCCCTGACATTCTGTGATTCTGTATCTGCTTTTATCTAGAAGGGGAAAAAAATACAGAAAAAAAGAAGCACCACAAAACATAAAATTAATGTGTCAGCTTAATTTCATGCACCCCTCGCCTCAGACTGATTACTGCAAATTAAATTGTGCTAATTGACCAGAGTAGTTAGTGTTGCACAGAAATCCATGATTTCTATTTATCCTAGTTATACATGCCATTATTTGAGTTTTGCTCAGTGTGTGAACATAAGAAGGCATTTTAAAGTAGAATCAGGAAGAGATGACCATTGACTAATAATAATGACTTTTTTGCTAGAACTCTCACGGGAGGCTGACTGAGGCTCGTTTAATGAACTGATCCACTTGCCTTTTCTTTTTCAATTGTTTATCTTAATTTTTAATTATTTTTTTTTGCCTTTATGACTATATCTCTAAATATTGAATGAAGTAGTAGGTAATGTAAAACTTGGCCATTTATTGACCATAAAGTTTGCTGTAGAGCAGAGAACAGTGCTTAGAAGATAAAAATTACAGCAAAAACCAGAGCTGTGCACAGATGAGGCTGGTAGCAAGGTTTGTAACTATTCCAAATGCCAGGTGATACTAGACACCTCTGATAATTGGGATGTTCTCTCTACATGGAAGGGACTGTTGAACTTTTCTGTCAAATTTAAGTGAACACTGTACAGTTTTTCCTGGATCAAGGCAAGGCTGTTCTACAATTGTACAAAATCCAAAGTTAATGAATCCTTTGGAAGCATAATCCGGTTCAGGTGGATGAACTTTTAAGGGACAGGACCTTGTCCTGTAGACCCGATCTTGAAGATACTTGCATACTGTTAAAATGACAACAGCAAACATTAGAGATGTCTATTGACCTTAATGCTAAAATTCTACTGCTGATACTCCTGGCCTTATTTTGCCATTCACTGAGCTGTTCCATTGACAGCTGGATTATATTGCAAACCATAAATTTTCTAGTTCTTGGCCAATGGGTGACTATTTAACACATTCCAGATGCTAGCTAGAATAGATTCCTTGCTAGTTAGCACAACTGAAGCAAGCTATGAGATGTCAGTAGAGGTACTTTTCATTGATCTTGGTGGAGTTTGAATGAGGAATTCTCATGCTAATGAGCACTTCTATAATACATTTTGAGCTCTGCTGGTGAAAATTGCTGTATGGAATGGGATAACAATGAATATTGCTGGCTTTGAAATTATTTCAACTATAAATTATTGTACTTCTCCAAGATTACTCTTATTAATTGTGGCGTAGGTATGTTTCCACTGTTTGATCCTTTCTTTACCATCTTTTTACTATCTCTAAAATGACAATTGAAAGGGCTGGTTTACTATTTCTTTGGGCTTTTCCATCTGTTACATCACACACTGTATTTTTTCCTTTAACCATTAGGAGCCAAGATACAGCTGGTTTGCTGCTGTTAACAGCCAGATGCTCACCAGAAGAGATACACTGTCTCCACTGAAATATCTACTGTGAGAGCAGAGAGTTCATCATCTGGCCCTTAAAAATAAAGGTAAGCTTATGTTATTCACAGAGAGACATATCTGCTAACCAGGATACTGGATGTAATATATTGGGGTTGTGGATTTTGAGTAATATTTTAGCCAGCAAGACCCTTTGAAACCAACAGGAAAAATTTTAAATAAGTGAAAGGAGTTCTGAAATCCTGACCCTCGGAAATACTAAAATGATTGACTGAATGATCCCTGGAACAACTGCATCCAAGTTGGCCCTGGTCTGGTTGGGTCAGTTAACCTCCAAAGGTCTCCTGTCAAATTTGGGTGTGATTCTATAGTGGAAAAAATAGCAGAAAGATTGGGCCCTGATGTGCTTAAGAACAGGCATTTTGAATACTCGGAGACTCAATGTAGGTTACATAGCTTCTGTGCATTTCATTGCTCATTTCTGCTCATTTCTGTGCACTTCATTGCTCAACAATTTTAAAATCTAATAAAATTTCAACTAAATCCCCCTCTACTCCCCATCTACTCTGCACTGGTGAGACCTCACCTGGAGCACTGCATCCAGTTCTGGGCTCTCCAGTTCAAGGTTCTGCTCGACAGAGTACGATAGATGGCTACAAGGATGATGAAGGGACTGGAACACGTGTCTTATGGGGAAAGGCTGAGACACCTGAGGCTTTTTAGTCTGGAGAAGAGAAGACTGAGAGGGGGTTTGATAAATGTTTATAAATATATGAGGGCTGAGTGTCAAAAGGAAAGGGACAGCCTCTTCTCACTCGTTCCCTATGACAGGACAAGGGGGAATGGATGTAAGCTGGAGCACAAGAGGTTCCACCTTAGATCTTTGAAATCGTGCTGGACCATCAATGTTGTTTTATTCTGAAGTTGCAGCAAGGGAGGTTTAGATTGGATATTAGGAAGAAATTCTTTACAGAGAGAGTGGTGAGGCACTGGAACAGTCTGCCCAGGGAGGTGGTTGAGTCACCATCCCTGGAGGTATTTAGAGTTGACATGGTGCTTCACAACAGGTTCTAGGGGCAGGCATGTAGGGAGCTTGTGTGTTTGGTTTTGATGTTCTGTGGGTTGTGGGTTTTTTGTTGTTTGTTTGTTTGTTTTGTTTGTTTGTTTCCTTTTAGTGGTGAGGTATTTAGGTGTTCTTTATTCTTGTAGGTATGGTTGGATTCAGTGATCTACAAGGTCCTTTCCAACCACAATTGTTCTGTGATTCTGTGATTCCTTGAAATATTTAACACACAACAAATGAGTCTTGTGAGTTACCAGTGATATATACTTATATATAACATATATAATGTTGCAGCTTTTTTTTTTTACCGGCATAAGATTTTGCTTCTTGTTCACTTTTCTGTCCCTCCATCAGTTTCATATCAGCTTTGGATTACTAAAGCTCATAAAGAGAAGTGTAGTGTAGAGATCCTAGACCAGTCCCCAGAATGCTGGCACCTTTACACAGTGCAAAGGATGATGGTGCAGTTATTGCAGGGTGCTGGAAGGATCATGTCTGTGTTGGTATAGAGGCTCTCCAGTGTACTAAGCTTAACATCTTAGTGAAGCCGTTGGAGCAGTCATTAAGTCTAGCCTGTTGAAAGTTGCTCTTTGACCTGTGCCAAAGGCAGGCAAGCTGAGCAAGAAAAGCTGACCTTAAAACACAACATTTTTTCATAACTTTCTTTAAGAGCAAGAACATGGTGCAGCTTCTTCCACTATGAAGGGGAATTAAAGTGGTTTTTTTTTATTGCCTGGAGATGCGCTCAGCTGGCCTTAGCTTGAGTGCTTTGCTCAGTTTTGTGCTGGATAAACTGGAAGAAGTCCAGAGACCAGCAATTAGCAATCTAGAGAGTGTGATGAAAAATTGAATGAATAGGGATTGTTTAGTCTACAGAAAAAAAGTCTGTCGGGAATAGGCTAAAATTCTTCAAATACATAAAACCCCTTCTGCTGAAGGGATACAGGAAATGATCTTTCCTCTTTGACTGATAACAATAAATAAGAACTGATGCTATTGGACTGAAGTAAGGAAGGAAGAAAGGAAGATTCAGTCTACACATTAGAAATAACTTTTGAACACTAATACTATGAATATTGTAATAACCTTATAGGAAGGATGTACATCACATAAAAACATTCAGTGCTCCTACTTTTGTGCCTTCCATTCTTCTTCTACTTATTTTCCACAAGAACTCTGATTCTTAACATATATCTGAGAAGGAGGAATGCTCTGTGAGAAAGTGAGTAATTAAAAGGGGTTAAATACCAGGTTCTCTGCAAACTTCTTGTGTCATCTATGGCAAAAGCGAAGAAATTCTAGACAGTTCACATTTTCAACAAAATTTTGTTTCCTTTCTCCTCTTTCTTTGTCTAACTGGATGACAATCTACTAAGATAGGATCGTGGTCTCTTTGTACAATTCTGAAAAGGTAGAGTTCTGTTCTTGGTCAATGTTCACAGACAATAATATTATAGGTATTATTATGTTCATAATTCTACATAGTTCTTTGGCTCCTCTCTATTTTTGGAGTAGTTTTAAGTGGCATTTGTTTCATATAAGTTGAGGTTTTAGATGTAGATAAAAATAAATAACTGTAGATTAGCACCATCGTGGACACAGCTTTATAATTGCTAACTGATTGAGGACTCAGGAGTCATTGCAAAGACTTCCATTGACCTCACTATGTTATTCTAGCTTCTCATATTTGTGCTCATCAATCATGTTCCTTCAGTGTAGCCCCAGATCTATTTTGTCCTCTATAATTTTGACATAAAGTGTTGGCACTGACTTTCTGATAAGGACTCGGCAAAATTCCATATGGATCTCTCAATCTCTTTCAAATCCCCCTATGTCTCAGTTCACAACCTTTCCCCAATACAATAACTTTGAAAAACCCATGGAATTAGCTCTGGATCATACTTTGGCACAATAACAGTAAGATGAAACATTTGGTTGTTAATTCATATTTGTTATCCCTACTATCTATGGCTGGTGCATTTTATGACTGAGAGGTTGACTGCAGCTCCTGTGAGGTGGATTAGCTAACTCTGGCTTTTCCTTGATTACACACATTTATGGCTGCAGATGCAAACTACTATTAGTAGTTTAAATAAAAGCTCCTTTTTGGAGAAACAAATAAAGTCTGATTAAAGGATAGTGAATGGATTTGTGTCATCCACATTTCTTCAGGCTTTAGACCAGCCTGTGTCATGCCCACTCACAGAAATCTAATTGTGATGTTCAAGGGACTGCCACCATGACTGTATCAGTGGAACATTACCAGAGGGGCAGACTTCTCTCTGACGTCCCTTTCCCTTGGAAGAAAATTTTGAATCTAGTTTTAGGCTTTTGATCCTCCTCGTACAATCAGTAATGAGAGACAACCTCCATAGGCAGCCTGGTGTTTAGTGCAGTTACTAAGAAGTGGAGGCTTCATGACTTTCATTTGCCAGCATGAAAATGCCTCACCTTCACGGAGAGGACTCCATTTACCATTCTTTAAAGCTGGCTGTGGGGTAGCCAATCTCTCTACCTCTCCTTTTGAAGCTGTGCAGAAAAGACTTCAAGAGTGAGAGGAAGCAATAGAGTCTGATTTTATAGGCAGTTTTTGAAGGCTTTTTTGGTGGGAGGGTTCAGGAAAAGAAGTAGTGCTTTCCAGCCACAGCACCTGAGGCTGCTCACACATGTTGAATGTAAAGAGTCGCCTGAGTAAAAGTGGGAAAAAAAAAAAGAAAAAACCATAATCCACGCGGAAATGGAGTGCCTTGTGTGCACTGCAGCACAGACGATGTTTCCCAAGTTTGGTCTAAGCATGCCCAATGGATCAGAACCTTCCAAGGGTTTATCTCCTTGCCTCTCTATCTCTGAATTGTGATGCTCATTAGGTAGAACTAAAGCATCTAGCTCTTTGGATACAGTTTGTTTATTTGCTTGGTTTTATTTTCTCAGTGTATGAAAACACCTGTGTTTAGAGGTGCAGGGAAATCTGTAGACTAGAGTTTAGATGATTATGAATGCAGACACAGAGACATTAGTTCCTAATTTACACTGACGTCCAAGGTTTAGGGGACTTCTGGTGGCCCAAATCTCACGCTTCTTTTTTCCTACAGTGTACAGGCACAGCAGCTTTCTGTATGATGGCAATAACCAACTTCCATAATAATTTCATCATTTCATATAGATTTTTACAGTCCATGAGTTTTAAAGAAGACAAGATAGTGGTGCCAGGATCATTTGGCATGGTATTGTTGTACCAAGCATCCAAAATCCAAAAAATATTGAATGCAGATGGAGCCCTAACAGAGTGTCTTCTGACTCCCTTAGAGTTACAAACAGGTGGCATCCATTAAAAATCTGCACTTGGTTACAATTACTGTTACCCTCTCTCAGACCAGTCCCAGCTGCAGTTTGCCCACTGTAGGAAAGAGAAAACCCTAGCCACACTTTAAGCAGAGTTGGAAGAGTAACAAGTTATTAAAGGGGCCATGTTTGTGGTTTGGGTTTGATTTTTTTTGGTTGTTTTTTTTTTTCTGTTAGAAGTAGAAAGAATTTTTTTTTTCACTAGACGTGTGTCCTTTGCTAATAGCTTTATAAAACATTACAGATACCTTAAAGCCATGTAAATCCAAAGGTCTAGAAAAATGATGATTTGAATCAGTGAGATTAGATTCTGCTTTTGTGGAGGAGAAGAAGAAATATTTTTGTCCATCTCAGTAAAATATCCTTCCAAATTAATAGCTGAAAACCTGTCTCTGAGATGTGTTCCACTTCTCAGAAATGAGAAGGACCCTCCTTGCTCTCCTTTTGTTTTCTGAGTTGCTGCCAAGTCCACTCCTGAAGGAGTAACAGGGCAGATAACAGTAATGGATGAAGCCTTGCTGAACTGTCTCCTATATACAACGACAGCCTTTCTTTAGACCATTTAAATCAGTAGTTTCCTGTGATTAGTAAAGCTCTCAGGAAATATTTTTCCTGCACATAAAGCAGGACATGCATCTCTGTCTTTAAACGATGAGACAGACTCAAACTACTGTGATGTGGTTTGCAAGTTAAAGATTGCAACTTCTCCCTTGTGTGCTTGTGTTCACCAGATTCATCAAATCTAAAATAAATTACAATTTCCCAGGCTATTGTGTTTAACAAGGCTTTGGAGACATCAGTTGTCTTATTAACGTTTATATTCTTGTTTTTTTCTAGTAGTATTTGCAATGGTAGAAAGAATATTTTTCATCTCCTTAGTCCTTAATGAATTCTATGATGCAGCCAAATATTTATATGTATAATGTAATCACGTATTTCCTCATGTTTAAAAAGATCTTGTTGCTGTTGTTGAGGCGCAAATAAAGAATGCAGTGTTGGTACTTGGAGAGAATTATTTTTATTTTATTCTAAAGAATTAATGTCAAATGCCCTAGGATTTGTGTGTGTGTGTGTGTGTGTTCTATTAACCTACATCTATACAATGACATCCACTCACAGATTAACTATTAAAAAACAAGATTCATCCAATGTACAAGTAAGTGCACCAGTCCGAAAAAGTGGAATATTAAAAATTATTTCCCTTCTTAGCACGTAGTTTGTACATATCTTTATTTTTTCTTCAGAATGACCTATCCATTGCAAAAGATAATTGATTATTGTGAATCATCAGCGTCAAGTACTAAGTAAGAGTGACCAGAATAAACTTGGAAAATTACCTGTTCTTTCCTCATCTCCCTCAATCCACAGATTTTATTTATTTCTTGTTTTAAATATGTTTGTGTTTTCCCTTTGTTGACTTTTTTCATTCTACAAGCTGAGTTTTCTCATTTATGTAGAAAAGAGGAAGGTACAAAATAATTTCTGTATGAAGAGGAAGGTGTGGACAAACAACAAGAGCAATTAGTATTTTTTTCTTGTGATTAAATCATCCTTTTACGAGGCTATAGAATAAATAGGCTCTTGCCCATTTAGCATGAAAATATTCTGAATATTTAGTAATACAGAGCTCTAGTGCCTGTAAGACTTCACAAAAGAACTCTTATTCCTAGAATTACAACCTGTAATAAAACCATGTTGAATCCCTTAGTGCATCCTAACTATGAAGAGCATTATCAGATACAGGCCTCAATGGGAAATTTATGTGCCTGAGAATCACAGAAAGTAGCTGTTGTACCATAAATTCCTTCATGCAGGGATCTTTCTTTCTCTCCTTGGTGATGCTCAGGAACAAATAATTATATTAACTAAATATAATAATGCATATCACATATCACACAGTGGTAATTGTTTCCAGTGGAGTTGCTATTTCCCATAGGTTTTAACATAATACTTTAGATTTCATGGTAAATGAACAAATAAATCATGTTGCCCCCATAAAATTTCTCTCTGACCCTATCTTTGATGCATGATTCTGCATGATGCATGTATGAATTGAGGAGACATAAAAGACAAGAACACTGCTCTTGCTTTAGACTGGATTGTGTTACTGGATATTGCTCTATTGCATTTGAGATGAATACAATAAAAATCCTTTCCCTTATAATTTGGTATGATCCAAATTTAGCCACTGTAATGCTTACCATGCATGCTTTTTTTTTTTAAATGTAAACAAGACAAAGCAGAATATTTATATTGAGTGTGTAGTGTTCCCATCTGAAAATTGTTACTTTTTGCCTGCCTTTCTCAGAAGGTATGTTGAGATGAACTGCAGCTATTTACAGATGATACAGAAAAGTAATCACATTATTTCACTTTGCAAGATGCACATGGGGCTACACAGTATTGAGCCTTTTGCAATTGCAAACCCATTCATGCCCATCTGTATCTCTGTATTACTCCATGATGGACTGGACCATTTTACTTCATGATAAGCTGGATACCTGCCCTGTCATCTCTGCTTTCTCCCCTTACCATGGTCCAAAACAGCATCTGTATGTTTCTTTGCTTAGTGCTGTGCTCAGGAGAAGCTCCTCTTTTAAAAGTCCCTGACTGGCAAGAGACCAATGATCCAAGGCATCCAGACCTTGGACTTTTTCTGGATGTTTTCTGAAACTTAGCAATACCAACATGACAGTTCCTCAAATAGCCTAGTTTTTATCCTCAGTCTTACAATAGGATGGAGTATTTCTTCAGAGGAATGTTAATCCTGGAACTTAACAATATTTGTATGAGCTCAGATTTAAGACTTTCCCCATTTACTTGGCAGTCATTTCTTTATCAGATGCATTTGAGAAAATCCTTAAGAAAAACAAGGAAAACCTCATCTGTGAAAGAAAAGCAAGAAGTTGAATATAATCTTGTATTAGTATTTCTTAGTAAAGACTTTTCAAGTCCTTTTGTGCAGAAAGCCCAAATCTCCATTTAAATGGAGACACTTTGAAAGTACGTTCTGCATGGGCATGCATGGATCAGTTCTCTTTGTAGGAACAATAGGGAAGGCAAAGTTTTATCACATGGGATGATTGATACAGAATAAATTAGACATTCAAGCAGAGAGAGATCATATGGTGAAAGACATTATAAATCGCTGAATATGCTAATAATACTGTGCAGGAGTTATGCCTGTATCTTTGCACACTAAAATTGAGCTTACTGATTGTCTAGGGTTGGTTCCAGGTTACAGTCAGTCAAACATAGCTGTATGGGAAGACTGAGATATTCTTGCAGCCAACTGGCTATGAAGTCAGCCTGTTCCTAGAGCAGCTTGTAAAGTCTTTGACTTGACATTACCTCACCTAATATGCAACCAGCATTAAAACTTCCCCTAAAGCAATACATTTAATTGCATGCTCTACTAGAAGACAAAGAAGTCTAATTGGTCCGAGATTTATTCTATCAATAAAGACAAATTATTTTCTTCTCTCTTTTTTTTTTTTTTTTCTTTTTCCTGAGCTAAATGGAAAGTGTTTAGGGAGGTTTCTAGACAAGTCAAAAATGTTTGTTGGAAGAAAATAAATCTTGTGTTAGTTTTGTAAATCTTAGCTGCTTATACCAAACAATGGTTTTTAATATGTCTAATCTGTTTCTTACAAGAAAATCTTAGTTAAATATTTTGCATGTTATAGTGTAATATTATTCAATTGGTTCTTTCCTTTATTGCCTTATTTATTATAGTCTATTATCAGGAAGAGCGCTAAATTTATCTGCAGCGCTGTTCATAACTCTTTTACCAAACAATGACAAGATTCTTTAAAATAGTAATATTGTGTCAATTGAGAGGGTGGTATTTTATTCTCATGATTCATTCTAAAGAAAAAAAAATCAACAAACAAAACCAGCAAGAAACCTGGACCCCCTTTCCTTCCCGTTCTGTTTAAAGACCTATAGCAGCATGAATGAAACATCACCAAACAATTGCATCTCCACAGTCCCCAGGGAGCTAACATATTTTATCAGCATTTACAATGAAAGAACAAATATCAGAATCTCAGTATCACTGTGGCTTCAATTCTCATCCCCTTGCATTTTATTTATTTCTTTAAAACTCTTTTTAGAGAGCTGCACATTGATTCCCAGCTCTGTGCAGGAGAAGCCTTAATAATGAGTCAGAATTCAGATGCACACCCACCCCACATACATGTACACATTTTTTTTTCTTTCATGGTACAGCAAAAGATATTATCTTGGTAATTCTCTATTCACTGTGTTACACCTCTTCCCACTAATCCAATGCAGAACCAGATTACCAACCAAGCCTTTTGAAGCCTTGATGTTATTTTGCTTGATAAATTGGGCACAAGACTAAAATTGAAAAGAAATCCTGTTTTTATTATTGGAGACAAATCTAGCAAGCAGGAAGCATATGTTATGCTTTGGACCACATGCTGGGGAGAGGGAGCTAGAGGGCTCTCGAACCAATCAGTTACATCAAACAATACCCGGTATCCACCTGGGACAAAGCCTATGCCATTAGTCCTGACTGGAGCAGCCCTCTAATGCCACCCGGCAGCCCTAAGGAGCAGAGAAACCCACCTGACAAAATGTCACAGGAAAAAAAGAAAAAAAAATAATCAATATGCTGCATATTGATGTGCTTTTTTTTTTTTTT
>VWZY01013305.1:344568-375172 GCA_013399075.1 Chloroceryle aenea
TTTATTGTTTTTTTTTTTTTTTTTTTTTTCCCCTTACAATTTGATACAGGAATATGCTGATCAAACGAGGGGGGAAGAGGCATGTTTCAGATGCTAGCAAAGGGCTTATGTGAAAACTTTAATGTTGCTAAGCTAATGCAAGGATCACAATAAATGCATGGACTAGCAAGTGCTGTGTTTTTCAAAGGGCAGTGTTGAGTATTGATCTGTATTAGAAATGATAATGAGGTTATTTTGTGCCTCAGTGAAATACCTTAACTGTTTCAGTGCTTCAAGTGCATCACAGTTAAAGTGCCGGAACCTATGAATTGTTAATGCCTCCAACTCCAGTTCCAAATAATTTTTTCTGTCTTTCCAATAGTTATTTCAGTTTTCTATTTCTGGGCTATTGCAGCTACTTCTTTAGACAGTTTCTGCTTCTAACTTCAATGTAACTGCTTGTGAAACAATTATTTAAATTAATCCACCCCCACAAGAAGGAGCTTTTCTTTGCTAACATTCTGCAGAGTTGTTCATGTTTAGAATATCATAAGCAAACTGAAGGAATGAACCTTTCAGGTTTTCTGAATAGAGGTGAAGATGAGTGCTTATGGAGAATGAAACACATTCCTGTTAATTTATTCTGGCGTTACCTTGGATTCTTTTGTTTTGATCAATGGAAAACATTTCCTAATTCTGCATGACCCTTCTGCTGATTTGTGTATATATAATGGTTGCTTGGTTAGTGATGTGAATAAATTATTAACGTGAAGGCCAGATTCTTATTTAGTGCAAGAGACCACCATTTGTAACTGGATTAATTGAGCCCAGCAGCAGCAGCATCATATAGCATGACCTGAAAAGCAAAACTTTTGCTGTTACAACTTTCTGCTGAAAGGTTAAAAAAAGAATCTTATCATAAATTTCCCAGCCTCTAGTTTCTTGTAAATAACTTTGGTTTTTCAATCTAACTTGTTTCAACAGCTGGTTGGAAAGCAAGGTATAAGATAGAAGAATCAATTGAAGTAGTTTTCATCTTTGTTGCTGGACATGAAAAGATTTTGCAATGAAAATACCTCTTTTTGTACTGATACTGTTTAAGTATTATAAGCCTATTTGCACAGCTAAAAATATAATCCCTGACTAGCACTCCAGAATTTAAACTATCATCCTTTTTTTTTTTTTTTTTCCTCCCCTCTCCTCTGGGGCTGTTCAAACAATAATAATAAAAAAAATCAACAGAAAACTATAAGCACTCATTTCTAGGCACTCCAAGCCAAAGCCATCTCTATTTCATTCAAAATTAATAACTGTCATAAGTAAGATGATTTTTAAAAAAATGTGCTTAAGCCAAAAAAGGCATGTATTGGTGTCCCTATCATTCTGAATCATGTATTTAAGTTTTACATTCTTTTATTGATTTAACTAGAGTAGAATTATCCCTAGTTGCACAGAGAAACAGAGAAAATGCTTCAAAAAATGTGAATATTTCACCATTTTCAGTTGCTGTATGTTAGAAGGATAGTGAAGCAATAATGATTTACATTGACTGTTGACCCAGACTTGTGGGTTTAAGTAGGCTGTATTTTCTCTTTAGTGTTGTTTCTAAATAACAAGGACATTATAAATTATATCCCAAGGGCAAGATATTAGAAATGGTTGGTGGGAGCTCATGTTTTTATCACTGATGTAAACAGGAATTAGGCACCAGTAAGTGCTTCTGGGAATGCTCCTGTTAAAATTCTTTCGTTCCTTTTGCCGATGAAATTGTAAGGCTGTGACTTGCTTCTGTTTTTTCTCCTGGTTATAGACCAATATATTTCCCTGCCTCTAATTTGGATTAGTTTTCAGACTGATTGTGAAGTGAACTCTTTCTTTTGGTGCTCTTCTGTCAGTGATTGTACATGTAGAGGTTGATGTGCAGAAGCAACCACATTTCTTTGGTGTTATTCTTGAAGGGGCCTGTGACATTTGATGTCATGCCTAGTTTGTCTTGCCCAGCTACTTTGGTCTGTCTACACTAAAATTAGTGTACATGAAAACTTATTTGTGGCAAGCAGCTGTTCTAGCCTTTTAGTCTCTCCAGGACATAAGGTTGAGAATAACAGAAGAGGGAATAAGGAAGACTAGTGCCTTCAAAGGAGCTTTAGGTATGTGAAAGGAAAGTAAAAAATCAATTGCCTAAAGTGCTAGACAAGAATGGCTAGTCAAGTATCTGCTTACAAAAGCCCTGCAGAGCACTGCTGGGCCATTGTCAGTAGGATTGGAAAAGAGAAACAAACAATTCTTTGCAATTTAAATAATCAATTCCTCAGGCCTTGAAAAGCAAACAAACAACCCCCTCCAAGCTCTAACTTTTCTTACGTAAAGTTTAATCATTGATCAAAGTTAGTTGTGTTCAATTATTGCATCCAGTGTGTTGGAGTAAAGTTCACACTGTGGTTTATTAGATCTCAGTTATGTTTTCCCAAGCAACCATGACACCCCATTTATCACTATCTAGGCAGAGATATTTTGAAATACAGATAAGCTGTTAGCTATTAGTGCAGCAGTGTTCAGGAGCTCCTTTTACAGATTTACGGCCTGTCCCAGTATGACTAGCTATTTGCAGAGGTCTGAGAGTGGGAGCTGGTTTTCATGAACCATGATCATGCTTTCCCATTGATTTCACAGAGAGCTTTAGGGGGATAAAAATGGCAACAGAAAAGCTCCCAGGTTATTCTTGTCCTGGGCGTATGCTGTGACCCCACAGTCCTACTCCTTTATTAATAACTATTTTGAAAGACAATAGTCTTTGTAATGCTTTGTGAGGTGTCCTGTTATTAACTTATCTTTATTCTTAGAAAAACCCATTAGTTATAACTTTTTGTTTCCTATTATTTAACTGGGATTTAATCCTTAACATGACATTGCTTTTTATTTTATGGTTATTTATTCCCTTTGATAATCTCCAGTGAGAGACTCTGTCAAAAGCCCTTTGAAATTTCAAATAATTTACACCCACTACATCCCCTTTTCCCACTATTTTATGAACCTTTGCAACACATTCTAGAAGGCGAAGGGACACAATTAACTCTTATAAGAGCTCTGCTGGTGTCATCCCATCAGTTGATATTTATCTATGTGCAGTATTTCTCAGTTCGTAGTTGCTCGCTTCCATCTGTTTCTCTGCTAGTGAAGTGACCCTTCCAAATTGCTGTCATATGCTTGCTGGAAAAACCATTACTGGGGAGTATCCTGTCTAGTTTTCACTAGGGAATGGGGATCTTGGAAAAGATGTGCAGCAGAAGTGGTAAGTCCTGCCATGCAAAAGATTATGTGAATGAAAATATGTTCTGATTTGTAGATCTGTGCTTGTCCAGGAACTGGCACTCCCTCTTGGGATGTAGCACAATGGACACCTGTATTGTTTCCCTCCAGTTTTAAATAACTTTCTTTTATTCCTGTTTTGTACTCTGTTCTCACTATCCAATAGCTTAGCACACTAAATACCTCTCACAGCAACCCTTCCTAGTCTGTAGAGATGAAATGGAGAGAGTTCCCAATTTGATGGGCAAAGGAGTCACACCAGGGGTGATGGGTAACCACTGTTAAAGCCATATTTCACACTTTCATTCATCTGTGGCTTGTGGATGGCTCATTCCTCCTGTCCTCCCCACTCTGTGGAATGACTTCAGGTTCTTTGACAAGCTCCCTACTCAGCTTGGTGGAGTTGTTCTTACCTACATCTCTCTCTATGAGGACTGTTTTTTCCAGTCTTATGCTTTTGATATTTAATGTTTTTTTTTGGTCAAAAATTGCCAGTATTTGCTCGGGCTACCTTTTAACTGAACATTGCCAACACATACTGCTCTCCCTCCCAGTCCAGCTACAGACACACACTCTGTGGTGCCTGTGGAATTTACCTAGTACCTAAGCCCCTCAGCTTCTAACCCAAGCTTTAGTCAGCTGTGGGTGGGCTCCAAGTGATGCTCAGTGACTCAGCTGTCAGTTTTCCTGCAACCACCTTTGACGTATTCGTTGGTCTGAAACACACAGACCAAATACAGACCCAGTGCTTCTGCTGAAGGTATTCAGTCATGTGTAGCCTTCCAAAGAGGATGTTCTGGCAGTGAGTAGCATTTTGAAGTGATGATAGCGGAGAGGCTATTACTTTGAAATAAGAAGGGCTATAGCCTAGTATCACTGCTTGATCACACTGACTTTTAGAAAATAATGCTTTCTGCACATCAGAGGAAAACACAGAAAACATTTTAGTCAGTGATAACTCCTAGTCTGGTGTAAAATGAGTCTTAACAATGTTACCTTCAACATAGCTGTAGCAGTTACCACCACAGAAGCACTTTGAATTAAAGTAACTTTTCCTCAGTGTTGTACACACACTGCATTTCCTTTTGGCTTTATACTATAGATCCATCACTAATCTCTGAGAGGTTGCAAGATTTCAGGCAAGGATCCTACAGAATTTCCTAAAAGCATTTGTCCTAATTATCTTAAATTCAAATTGTTTCACAAAATCAAAGGGGAATTAAGATTTTAATTTCTTTCTCCTCTTTTGTTTTTCTTCATTATTTGACAAAGTCTAGAGACTAATCCCATCTTACACATGAATATAAAATAGACCTAACAGATGCTCTGTCTGCTACAGAACTTTATTTAAGCAGGCATGGTTTGCATGTAATATGCACTTGAAGGTCAAAGCTTGTGATATAAAAATACAAAACCTTGGCACTATTTAATTATTTTTATTTGTAATCTTTTTTAAGTGAGTTTGCTGAATGATTAATGGTTTTGGCTTAAAACAAGCACAGTGCTGGCAAACACTGTGCAAACATCAACATTGCAAGCGTACCTCTGTCCTGACCTGCAGCACCTTTTCTATTCCCATTTCCCATTGTTCTGGAACAGATCCTGCCAGCCCTATGCCAAATGGACTCCTGGTTTTTTTTCAAAGTACATAGCAGCTGGAATGAAGTGGCAAAGGACATTTGGACTCCCAAGCCTGGGATGCTTTGCTTCTGCTACTGTCTAGTAGAAACAGCTGGATTTGAGGGTATGGCCTTTCTTCAGGTGAATTCTGTTTTACAAAGATGGTGTGTGTTTTATGCATTACCACCTGGGTTTTGCTATGGTATGAATTTGAATTAGGAGCTGAGGAGTCCTGCCTATGCCATTTTTCTGGAAGGGACTTCTTGAGCAGATGGAAAGTAGGAATGGGATATGGACTCCCACCTCTACTGTCATATGAAAGGAAATGTGCTTGGGTTTTTTTAATTAAAGGAGTGTTTACATTTCCCCTCACCACACCTCCATTAGGGCAGTGAGTGTTGCATCTACAGTGAGGGATCAGAGAGGGCACTGTAGGAACAGCAAGCTCCCTGCCCCTCTGACGAGCTTGACTGTATTAGGCCCTGCAGGGTATCTAGATCTGCTGACCCTTTTCCTTCAGACTAGCTTGGCTATGAGCTGGGACTAAAGCATAAATGCATGGCAACCATTCAAAGCTCAGTGGCTTTCTGTAAACAGGAAAAGTATATTATTTTGAACAGACCTGGTCTTTTTTCTACCTTTTTTTTTTTTTTTTTTTTTTTCCTATTTTCCTCTTTAATGTCCTTTGGAAAAAGGAGATAAAAACTCTGAAAAAAATTTAGCTTCTCTAATACGCTATTTCCATGTGGACAGATCTGAAAACTGGTGAGAAATGTGAACTAGAGAGAAGGGAGAAAGAATCTCCTAACCACTCTTTTATTACTTCCTGCCTGGAAGATATGTAGAAAGTATTTGGAAAATGTGAAAATGTTGTATTTATGTCAACATTTCTCAGAAAAAGAGAGTCTAGTATTTCAACCAGCTGTACTTTTATTCTGAACAGTTCGCCATTTGGCTTCAGGATTTTCAGGTATGAAGAATTTGAAGACACTTATGTCAATCTCCTTATAAATTGTTTTGAGTTTCAACTAACTCAAGTAACAAGTCTGAGTACACACTGGCCACTGAAGTCAGATGTATCCATATCTAGATTTCAAACACTCCAGATTCAAGGTCATTCTTAGGTCTTTTGGTTTTGGCTCTAACTATGGAATTTAAATCCTTTTAATAGGACTTTAAAATCCTATGTTTCAGGCTATTCAATTTGTGTGTCCTCCTCTTTTTGTGCTGAGCACATCTCAGAGTGTTGCATAAGTTATTCTGAAGAATATCCATTGGCTTCCAAGGGTTTTGAACTTAGCCTTTAACTTAATAGTTCTCAGCTGTTTCTTTTAACTAAGCATTTTTAAACATTAAAGTTTTATGTTCTTCTGGTTTTCATGTGCATGTAAGTATCTGAATATTATAATGGTATAATAATGTATTTCCTTTACTTTTTTTGCCTTTTCTTTTATGACATTGTTGTTGAAGATGTTGTATGCTCTTCTAAAACAATTTCAGCTGACTTTTTCCCATTTTTTGCTAAAGCTTTCTTAGCTGTCTTAACAATATCAGGAGTGAGCCTTTCAGACCATGAAGGAATTTGCAATCCAATCATGTACTGTATGTCTTTGAAAAGAAGAAAATGTAAAGACAAAGACAGAATGTGAGAGAATTTTATTTAATGCATTGGCATGAAGTGTAAATACATACTGCATACAAATACTAAACTTTCCTAACTCTTATATGAAATAATTACCCTAGGGACCTCTGTGTAAAATAAGTCCTATACAACCATTCAAATATGGATGATGTGATTCAGGTGACGTTGTATTAATACTAAAGGTCATCCATCCACCAAGTGGAAATGTGAATGTTTACCTAGTGACAGGTTTTATTTTACCTTAGAAAAAGAAAACAAAGTGCATTTTCCCCAGATTTGATATGATTAGATATTATCTTTGTGAAGCACAGAAGATAGCACAATATATATTGTTTCAGTCATATAATATTTTTTTTGAGCCTGGGCTTTAATTTGGCTTACTGATTCCAATCACAGACTTGGTGTCCTCCATGAAACAAGAGTCTCTTTTACAGATCTGTGGCCAACCAATTAGTGTTATCACAGGACTTAGTTTCCAAATTTGGACATCTAAAATATAATACACCCGTCATGGGTTTCCATTGTAGTCCCTGCCCCCATTCTTCCATGGCATGACAATTGCCTTTACATACAGAGAATGGTAACTAAGACTTACACTGTGTGCTCCAGCATGCAGTCTCTAAGATTTGCAAGGAGTAATTTGTAAAATATTGCTTCTGACCAACCCTTTTCCTGAAAGTAACCCACAAAATTAAGAAACACCTCATTTGTTGTAGTACGGGGTGTGTTATAAACAGTTAAATTAGCTTTTCAGGTACCTTGGATCTTCACCTATGATTTTTGAAACTTCTGGCATATAGAGAGTCCCTTCACCTTTCTGTGTCCTGATATCTCCACCTGTAAGAAGAGAATAATAACATTTAATTGTCTTTAGAGCATATACATTTATTTTTCAAGAAGCATTTTGAAAGCATAAAATTTGATATTCTGTGATTGCTTAAGAGCTTTTATAATGAAATGAAGAACCGAGGCCTTTTTTCATGAATCATCAGGAGTTAAACTGTGGCCTTCTGGTACTGAAGCAGAGGTTTATCACTGACTTTGGTGCTAAGCATATATGGGTAGAATCAAAGTCCCATGCAATTCCCACCTGCACTAGTTATGTTTAGCAGTGTGTCAAGCTGGAAGAGAAATGTATTTGCTGACCATCCTGTCAGAGGTTTATCCTCTTCCAAAATGGTGTGCTAGAAAATACTATCATCCATAACAGCAGCTCATTAAATGCCTTCTTTTTCCATTTGTGACACTAGCTGTCTCTCTAATCTCTCTGTAGGGTGGCAAACTGCATCTCCAAAATGCTGCACTTCTATGAAGGCTGTCCTGTTGCCAGATGATTTGTTTTTCACTGTGGCTGCATTGTTTCCCATCTCTTAAGAAGTTACCAATGGGGTGGTAGCAAGTGATAGCACTGTATGTATATTACACTATAAATCAAGAAGGGTTCTTAAACCACTGGCCTTACTGTAGTCCTTTGAATATTTACATTACTGAAGGCAGGCAATCTTTTTTTCTCATTATTTTTTAACTTTATTTTTGCCTCAGCCAAATCTGATGAAGATGTTACCTTCTCCACCCCCCCTATTTCTGAACTCAAGCATCTGGCTTCTCTTCATCTGTCTTCCTCAGTTACAAAAATTATCTTTTCATAGAAATACAGACTAAACTGATTGGGAAAGAGAAGTGTTCAGAGAACAGCCATGCATGCTTCCATAATTCAAATTAATTTTTAGGCCCCATTCAAATTCTATTCAGTCTTTGTATTTTCTTGTAGTGATTCTGAGATAGCATGAGCCTATAGCAATGCTGTAAACTTGGAGTTTTGATTAAAAAAGGAACACAGGAAACGGGCACAATTTGCAGATACTTTAAACAGCCTACCTCTGTGATCTGAAGGAGCTCTAGAATTAAAAACATCAGTGGTAATTGAAAATAGCTGAAAGATTGTTAGAGGCAAAAGAAGAAAGAGAGAAAAACTTTGAGGAATTTTGAGACTTTGTTTCAATTCTGTTCCCTAAGGGTCGGTAAAGGGATAGGCCAGAAGTAAAATTATGGTATAGAAAGGTCAGGAAAAAAGAAATCAGTGTTAGGGAAAATTTAAGTCTGAAGAGCAGAAATGTGTCTGTGTTCTACAAGGCAGTGAGATAAACATGATAACCTGGCTTGGAATGAGAAATGAGGGCTTTCTTAGTGCTTTGCAAAGAGATTTGCCTTCGTGGAAGGCAAAAAGGACTAATAAAACATTTGGCCAACTTTACTTGCCTGTGAGAAATTTGCACCAAACCCTGCAATTGTCAGGGAAAAAACCCAAACACCAAAAGCCAGCAAGAACCTCAGTTTCTCTCTGAATTAATAACATGTGAGAGGGAACAGAAAATGGATGATGGAGTCCTAGTGGGGATGTTTAAAAAAAAAAATGGCAAATGAAATGATTTCTTTCTGTAGGTGCAGAAAAAACCTCACCAGAGCATGTAATTTTGAAGGTTGAAATGTCAGCAGCCTAGGAGCCTACGAAAACTCAAATCAAACAAACACAAATGGTAATGCATAAGGGGCATATTACCGCCTGATGGCACATACGTTAGACTCTGACAGGAAGCATGTGCACAGCCTGAAAAGAAAGTACGTGAGTTTCAGATTTCATGGAAAGTGACAGTACCATATGTAGTGGTTAATGAGTTTGTAGTTTGCTAACTATGCCTAAAAAAGCTTATACAGCTGCTTAGTGATATCAGCTAGAAAAAGTCATTCCCAAACTCTTTGTGGGTAGCTTAAAAGCACTTAAAATCTCTGTAGTTAATTTTTTTAATTACTGTAGCATCTAGAAACATGAACCTTTGGCCCATTGGGCTAGAGGCCATACCTCCACTGAAATGACAGACTGTTCCAAGGAGTGTGTTTTCTGACAGTTGCTTTCTCAGTAAAATACAGTGGAGCTAGATATTGGCTGTAGATCCACTGCAGAGACTGGTAGGTAAAAATATAACATACACATTTGTTGCCTTCAGCGGGGTTTAGAAATCCAGCCCAGCCAAACATCTTGCTTTATGAATCCAGCAGACCCACTTGTGGCTTCACTGGAGTTGTGTCAGAAGAGACAGATGTTAGGCTTTTGAAAATTTGTAAAAGTTTGGTACTTTGGAAATTAGATCTATTTGTCATTAGAATCTGTGGTCTTTGCTTTTCTCTTTAACAAGGTATGTTGTGAACTGCTTGTAAATATTCATAGCAAAAATAAAGTTGTCTGAAAATGGAAATGTGATCAGAAGAGCTTTCTGCAGAATATGACATCAAATTGCTGAAACAGCTGCAAGAAAGAGCAGAGAGATGTGTGATGTATTTGGATTGCAGGGAATTAACAAGGTTTTGATTATTATAGGCAGGTGCAAGAGATGTGCTTTTCCACAGTTACTCTTCAACATATATATTGACCACATGGTGCATGAAAGTGGATCAAGTAAACTGAAGCAGCAGCATAAAAAGCACATGATGACTGTACAGAAGGAACAATCTAAGCAGGGAAGAATAGATTAATGCAGTCTTATTTGCACGTAATTTGTTTCTTTGTGAAAATGCTGAAGATCTTAAAAGCCTTAGTAAATGCCTTTAAGGGAGTATGACAGAGGAAGGACAAAAAAAAATCAATAGTCTTGATTCTTTTTCTCCTAGTTTGCATTAGTGTAACCTACTGAGTCTGTGTAATTTGGATGTCATCTAAATTTGCAGTTCAGACAGACTGCTAAATGTAGCTCAACAAGACAGAGCCTTGTCTGTCTGATTGTGACTAATGTAGAGAAAATGAGGTGTCTGATAGGGAGCTCAAAACTGCCATTCTTCATGTAAACTGAAGATTTCAATTTTTCATTCCTTTTCAGTCAGAAATTACATCAGGAAACAAAGCACACATGGAAAATGCGCAGGAAATCTGGCTTTTGCATTGACCATTTTTTGCAAATGCTGCAGCCTTCTTTGATGTCATAAAAGATTAACCAATTAGTGAATTAAAGAGAAAAATGATATTTTTGGGTGTCATTAATCAAGATTACTTCCTTTACCCTGGAGGGAGGAAATACCACAGGCAACAAGCTGTAATAATGCTCAGCGAACTCTAATTTATTTGAACTCCTTTCCCAGCAGAAGCTGTGGAACTTCTTTCTGAGCACATTCACAGGGCAGCTCTTTAAGCTGCTTAGTCCTGGCCAAAGAAATTGTAAAGGAAATTAGTTTCTGCCCCTTTAATGGCAGGGGTGGGAGATGAGGAAGCATGTCTTTAAGGCAGTGATGAAGAAACGGGTTGACACAATGACAGCCTCTTACACATCTATTTTATTGAATACAGGAAGACATAAGATCCTTTTAATTGCTCATTTTCTACCTGCCATAGAGGACAACAGGAGGAACAAAAGAAAAAGAAACACCACTTGTCAAATGATCCTAAAGATCTAATTCTCACAGAAGCTTGTCCAAAGGGACTTTGTAGTTCTCTGACATGTTATACTACAGACCCATCTTGTCTGCTGAACGTTAGAAGAAGATGAGAAAATGCTAATTCCTCAGACTGCTGTCTCATTGAAAACATGTAGGGATATGCTTAACAGGCTTGCCAAAGTCAATAGTTAAACAAAACCAAAATGGTAGGGTGATCGTTTGATTAAATCTCTGACATGAATTTGGAAAAGTAACTGACTGAATGAATCCTGGATTCTGTTTTAAATCTTTTCAAACCTTGTCTCAACAGCTAGAAGAACAGTTTATTCTGAATATAATTAAAATGGCCACAAGAAAGTAAAGCTTATTGTAATGGAAAATGTGGTGTCATGTCTTGAAGAAAACTGAAGCACTGCATTAACCACATTATAGCTATTCTTGGAGATTGCTCCAAAACCAAATGGTGCAAAGACTTGTCTTGCTTTTTATAAGCATTGCAGAAGGCACATAGAAAGCATCTGAGTATATTCCATCTGAGTGTGTACCAATGAGTTGGAATCAAGAAGTGGAGATCACTTTAGTCAGAAATTGGCTGACAGGGAAAGGGTATTATTTCCTGGCTTTAGAAATGTATGGTTATTCATTATCATGCTTTACTTGCTTTTCCCTTGGACTCCATTCATTTGACAAGTTTTGGAGATTCCTCCTCCCTCTTTTTCCTTTTTTCCCTTTTTTTTTTTTTGGTTACTTCCCAAGATGATAATAGAAAGAATTCTCTGGTCTTTTAAATACTTTTAAACAATACATAAAAAGCATGAATATGTTTTGTAAGACCAACTTACACAGCTGAAATGGCCCGTTTGCCCAGCTGGTCTAAAGTAGGTGTAGCCACCCTGAAAAAAAGGCAATGACAAAATAAACCAAAGAACAAATCCTTGGACATACTTAGATATTTTGTATTTGGAATTTCAAATATTAGCTCTCCTTTATGTTTATTTTTATGTGTGTAAATCTTTTCCCCAGGGTAGAATAATTATCCTTCCCTCATCTTTCCCCACTGTATCCACATGTTCATCTAGAAATTTCATCTTATTTCTGACAAGTGACGCATGGAATGTCACTTCAGCTTTAGCCAGTATGTGGTACTGTCTTCCAGAACTATGAGCTTGTTTCTTTGGGTTCAAGCAACTGAGTGTGCAAAAAGATATTTTAGAAGTTCTGGCAGCTAGACAGAGGGAAAATTAACTCAGAAGCTCATAGGGCTTGATTGTGACAGAACCCAAAGGAAAAGTGGTATCAGCTCTGGTGCTGCACCAGGCAGGGAGCTGCTGAGGCCAATGTCTCTGACTCAGTTTCACCACTCTTTCCTCCTTACTCCCTGCAGAGAAGAGTTTCCCTTAGCCACTCCATTCTCCCTCCAGTTAGCACCATTGGGCACAGCTGAGGACTGGAGTCAAGACTCTGCCTTTTTCTTATACCTACAGCATTCTTCTGTCCCAATGCGCCCTAAAGGTGAGGAAGCATCCTGTGTGGTGACAAGGTGCGGCCTGGAAAGTATAAGAGGAAGGTGAAAGGACTTCTATTACTCTGAAATATCATTTAGTATTAAAACCATAAAGAATCTTGCAGCTGTCTGAAACAAAGAAGCTATTAAAATATCAGTCATTTCAAGAGTGTTCATGCTTTCTGGAAGTGTATGCCATGGCTGGCTCAAGTTTCCAAAACCTTCTTTCCAATTGGGAGTGTAAGTTATTTAAAGTGTTTCACATTCTTACTCAAACAAAGAGAGCAGGGTGATTATGAGATGACAACAACCCCAAAGTATTGCGGGAGTTAAGATAAAATTCAAATCATATTGAATTTATTAATTGGACAAGACCTTGGGTTTACCATGTATAAGTTTTATACAATATATATACAGGTCTTTTTCTTTTTGTGCATATCTCAATGTAGCTTTACAGCAATGACTTTAGCTGGACTGGACATCCAACCATCAAACAGAAAGTAAGAAGGAGAAAGTGGGAGACAGCAAAGGTAAAGCAGATAGGAAACTTAGCTGAAATCCTGCTCTTGATGCAGCCAGTGGAAGGTTTATTTTGTTTGTGGGACTTCATCTAATACAAAAACCACCCACTCTTGTCAGCCTCCTGCAGTTTTTGAAGGCTTCTTCATTTTCTCATACATAATAAAACAGGTTTATTCTTTAGGGAGAAAAAAAAAAAAATTACCTCATCCACCAAGACAACTATGGCTGTCTAATTCAGTGGAGGAAGCTCAGAAATCCAGACTAGCTCTGAGACAGGAAGTAACAGTTGGAAAAAACAGTTTGTCCTCAGCACTGAGCCCTTAAGTGAAGTAAAAATGAAGAAAAAATACCTGTGCCCAACATTAAACACATGAAATGCAGTTTCCTTGCTGGAAAGCAGATTTAGATTTTACTCATTCCACAGTGTTGGCATTTTTATTTCTTTTTTTCTTCTTGAATAGAACTAAAGCTTAAAAGCAGCCTGGAGCTAGAAAGCATTAAGTCATTTCCACCTTTGGGTGGGATTATTTTTACATAGAGTGGCTGGTGGTTGTCCCTCTCGCTTTCAGATAAGAATTTGTGTAAGAATGATATCCTCTTGGTGAGTCCCAGCCAAAGGCATGCTGGCAGCAGCTGGACTAGGACTAGTTAGCAAAATGTCCCATTTTTCTCCTTACTGCAAGACACTGGCAAATCTCCTTGTTGCCTAATGCCTCAATTTGCCAATATAAACCAGTATGAGTAATGTTCTTATTTCCCTTAGCACAGGACTTGCACACTGTAGAAAGAGGGTGATTTCAGGGCATGCTGCTTGTAACTTTTAATTTTAAGTATTAGATTAAATACTTTTATTAGACATTACTAGACCACTTCCTGTTTTCATATCTGCTAGATGCACTTTTTAAATTTTTATTTTTATTTTTATCTTTTATTTTTCACCGATTTCAAGATTTTTAATGTTGACCTATTTTGGAGGTGGGTGTGCTGTCAGTGTTAATACAGTGCTTTGCACTTTGTGTCTTCCCCTATCTTAATCAAACCAGATTTTTCTTCCTTTTTCTCCTTCCCTAGCTTAATCTCCAAGTTCTGTTCCCTCATTCTTCTTATCTCCAGATTATTGCATCTATTTTTCTGTACATTTTCTCTGTATTTTGATTTCCCTGTATTTTCCCTACTTCTATTTTATTCTTCAGATTTAGATTTTTTCCTCTGCTCCTAGATTTGTTACAGTCTATTCCTTCTCTTTCAATGTTCCATTTCATTGATAACTGTACTGTGAGAAGTAGAAACAGTTGACATAGAAATCAGCCAACTGAGTTCTTTTAGCAACCTGTTTCCCTGTAATAATTATGCTCATTATTTAGCTGTAAACTATTTGCAGTGGAGGCTGGGATTGATTTTTCCAACGAGTTTAAATGGTCTTTATTAATTTCTCTGTGCACAGATGAGCTTATTGTGTCACTGTTCTGCTTCCCCCTGTGTGTCCTTTAATCCACTGGCATATTTATAACTTCTAAGTTAAAATGACTTGACAAGGAACAGTTGAATGTGTATGAAGCAATGCCATTTAATGTCTCTTTGTTGGGGGATGGTGAGGAAAGTAAATGGACTCTTTCCTGACACTGCAGAATAGTCTCCCTGAAAGATGAACAGCTTTTCTTCAGCTTTATATGTGGACTTCATATCTCCATCACAGAGCCATTTCAGAGGTTCTATAATGCATCCTGGAGTGTGAACTTGCTACAAAAGCTCTGTTGCTATGGCGTTCTTCTGTGGGGCAGATTTCTGAACTAGCTGCTACTTAGGAAAGATGTATGTCTAGGAAAGGACCTTACCATATAACACTTTTTTCAGCACATTCCTTTCTAATGCCTTTCTTCTAAAGTAGTGAATATTCTATCTCCTCTGAAGTTTAAAATTAAAAGCTTGGCATTCTTTAAAAATATATTTTAAGTGTTTTAATCCTGCCTGCTGACAATGCAGCTCCCAAGAACATTCTGTTTGAGAAAGAAGCCCTGGACTGGGTCCTAGGCAATAAACTACAGCATGCTTTAATTTTATTCAAGCCAATCCCTTGCTTCTCATTTTGCTTATTCCTTATTGTGTGTCACCTATAGCCAGCTCATCTCTTGCACACTCAGTGATCAAGGGGGATTTGGGCTTTTCCTGAACTCTAGCTCTTCTGACCTTCTCAGTGATACCACTACCACCAAATCAACTATTTTATCCCTTTTCCTGCCTTATTCAACACCCCTTCATGATGATGGTTTCCTCTGAGCATCCCCACTTCCAGGAAAGGCAATGCTTGGAGTCTGGTGCTGACATGTAAGATATTCTTAAAGAAACTTCCAGATAAAGCCCCTCCTCCCAGCCATTCATCTTTCACCACCAGATATTTGCCAGACAAAAAAAGTGGCTTCATTACTAGAATCTTAATTTCATTTTAATTTTTATCTGGAATTTTCACCTTCTGAAAACTGATTAGCAAATTACTGTCTTCAGTTTTTGTGCAAGCTACTTAAAGGTGTAGGTGTACACTCATTCAGCTCTTTCAAGTTCTTCTCCTTTGGACAGGTTCTTTAGGAAAGTCTGATTGTACATGATAAGGCTGTAAGTTTGATGCACAGATGGTCCAATCGTCTTTGTAATTATTGTATTGCATCATTAGGTACACAAGGGTTTAATTTGTTTAAGATATATTTTTCTTGTAATTGGAATCTGTCATGGTAGGTTTGATTCTCTGTTTGCTGTGGAGAAAATGTTTGTGTAACAGGTTTACTGGGAGAGGTTGAGCTCAGTGCGAGGATATTTTTCCCTGTTTTCCAATAAAAAATAAATCATGTGTAATATATGGTACTGTTGGCTGACCTAGTGTTGTCATAAAGATAATTTGTCCATTGGGAGAAGCATTCTGTGTGAAGTTAGTGATTTGTTTTTAGAATGACTTTCCTATTAACATAAATAGAGAAATAGTAATTATTTGTAAAGTGTTCATTTATATCCACAATGAAACATTCCTCCTTGCTCGGGGTAGAAAATAGCATGGCTTCTACAAAGGATGATAAAAAAATACTGCTTAATCATTTGGCTAAACAAAAACCCCTATCTGTTTTTGTCAATTCCTGAGATTTAATTAAAACATAGAGGTTGATTCCAAACCAAACCAAACCAACGCCTAATTATCACAAGTGTTAATTACAAGTCTTGCTTTAACTGAATGACTAATAGAACAGAATGGCAAATGCCTTCCCACCAGCAAGCAGATTTACTGACAAATGAAGCAGGATGCAAATTGAGGGCATCTTCTAGCCTTTGAAATCCTGCTTTACCTCTGCTGTGAATAATAAGTGGGAATTGTTTTAGCCCACGTTGGGGTTTGTTTATCATGAAATTCTGCTTTCTGTTTGAGGCCATGAAAATATAAAACGAAAATAAGGTAAATACTTTAATACATAAATCCTTTTCTCACCAGTAGCATATTTTAAATATGTGAATACAGAATAAAGCAGGAAGCCAGCCTACGGGGTATATAGTATACTTCCAGAGACCTACTGAAATCAAGCTGAAACAGGTTTCAGACATGAGTACTCCCAAAAGAGGGACATTTATAAAGAGCTTGTAACTGGAAGTGGTTTTGGACAGCTGTTAATGCCAAAACAGTGACTGTCATCAGAAACCATGTCTTCTTCACGCTCAGGAAAACACACGAAATTGCAGCCATGGTAATGACAAATGTTAAACATTTTCATTTTGAACTATAGAGCTGAGGGTTTTTGTTTCCATTCTTCCTGTTGGCTATATAGAAAGCCAACCTACTGTTCTCCTTCATTGACAAAATAAAGTAATCCAAACATGGAAATACTCTTACGATAGCTGAGACGTTTATTTGCAAAGGTGAGGAGGAATAAGGATGTTCAGACACTGAAGAGGATTTTAGTAGGTAATGGTTTCACACACTTGGTCCCTAGGCTTGCAAATGTTAACCATCTACCTAAGTTTGTGTTCTTGGAATATTCTGTTAAGGTAACAGAACTGTGAACAAACAGAAATTAGAAATTCAATTGGAAACAAAGCAATTTTGTAAGGTTGTAGGTTAAGATCCAAAGATCCTCTCTATTTCCCTAGTTTGATTCATCTTTGCATCTCTGTACCTAATTGTCTTTTCATCCATTTATCTTTATTTCTTGTCCCAGAAGATCAGAATGTATTACAAGTTCTTCAAGTTTAAATTACAATTATGTTAATATTGCTTCCTACACATTTGCATATTTTTTTTCTGTAATATAAAATAAAGAAGAATTCTTATATTTCCCCTTAGAAAAAGTAAATTTCCGGGTGAATCTGATTAAATTAAATATAATAGCCACAGTACAGTGACATTTGACACTCATGTTACTGCCTGAATTTCAGCACTTCAGAGTTTTTGCAAACATTAGTTTGTTCAACCTTGAGCTTCCCATAGAGCATGGTCTGTTATCACAGTTTCACAGATGCAGTAAGATGGAGGGCTGAATTACCCTAAATCTACACAGTAAATCAGCAAATAAATGTCTGTAAATGAAATGTGTTTTCTAAAAGTCCAGTTACTCTAGGTCTAGGCTTTTAGAGCGTCCTGTCCTGTGCTGTAAAATTGGTTCCATTCTTTCCTGCAGTGGAATTGATGGCATAGGTTAGAGTGATGGTTTTACTGGAAGCTGGCTGCCTGCCTGTCCACCAGAATCTGTTGGGCTTGTTTTGAAGGAAGGAAAAGCAACACTAGTGGTTTCATTTGCTTTTGATGATTACTAGCAATGACATCAGACCAGCCTCACCTTAAGCTTAGAAAAATGCAGTTGTTCTGACAAGAGCTACCTTGTGATTTGGATGGATTGGGTCTGTGTTGAATTTCTTGCACTCCTTATTGCTTCTTTGCTACTGCATGTAGTAAAACATGTATTCCTTTCTGGGTGTTAATCTCACCAGGGGCCTGATGTTGTTCATAGGGGGTCTCTTCAGGAGTTGGACATTTCCATTTCATGACAACTGTTGCAAAGAATAGCCTGCTCTTTCTTTCTTTCTTTTTTTCTTTTTTTTTATCTTGTGATATTAAATTCCAGATATTCTATGCTAAACATGCAATTTCAAGTCTTAATCCAAGAGGCACTACTGGGAATTGCAGAGTGCTCTCCTCAATGGGAGTGGGATTGGTACATCAGCCCCCTGGTGTGTTACAGCATTACATCAGCTACTTATCGGCAGAATTTTTGTACTGTTTGTATTCAGATGAGATTAAGTCCCAGTATGATTTTATTCTGGCCTCCTCTAAATTAGATTAGTGCAAATCAATTGAATCTTTCTTTCAAAGAGGTAATTTGTTGCAGATATCCTAGAGGATCTACCATTGAAATGGGATCAGTTGATACAGCATTCAACAAGGTTGATCAGCTGTACTGAAATAAAGTGGTTTGGTATTCATTAAAAAATATATTGTTTCTGTGGCTGATGAAATTCCTTTTTGAGTAAGACACTACATCTGACAGGAGTAGTCCAAAGCCATGCTTATTATTTCCTGGGGTTGGGTATTTGTGTTGGAAAAGAGCTAAGTTGAAAATCATGCAAGCATCTGTTACATAGTTAGATAAGATAATGTAAATGTTTAGAAAATGCAAATGAAGCTCACAATAATTAGTAATGATGCTTTTCTACTTTTATTAATAAGGTAATGCTTCTGGCAATTACATTTAAATTTCATATGAAGGTTCAAAGCACTGGAACAATATCCTGTTTAGAATAGCAGAATTCAGGGTGAATTTGCTTAGTGATCTGTACCACGGGCTTCCTACAGAACTAGAAATTACTTGTCTCATTTTCTCACCACAGAACTATTGCCTTTTCTTGATATGTCTGATTCTGTAAAAAAATATATATATATAATTGTGAACGATTGTATTAGACTTTATATAAAAAGGCTCTTGTAATAACATTTTGAAAAAAAAGACAGCCCTCTGTGTGTGACTTTGAGGATAAACAAACATATAAAGTGACATCTGTCCTGTGTAGGGAGAAGGAAATGAACAACCATCAATTTAAAGCAACCTTGATATGGCATATTTCTTAATTTAAAGGTACATTTGCAAAAGAATGCCCTTTCTGAAATGTCTAGAACCCACTCAGGGTTTACATCTAGGTCTGTGTTGTTGGCATAAACCAGTGCAAAATCCTGGCAGACACACAGAAAATAAAGAACAATGAATGTTAACAAAGACTTCATTAATATTGATGTGTAATTCATATGGCAGCAAAAAGCTGCATTATTAGCCACTATTGTTTGGGTTCTGTCATTAATATTCAGTGAGGATGTGTGGGTATTGAAATTCCCTGATTTCTGGGCATCTAAGTGGTCCAATAATAATAACAAAAACTGTGCTAGAGTTAGTGGGGGTCTGCTGTTCTCCATGGGATAATCAAGCTCAGCTTTGTTTCATGGAGGTTCTGAGCTCATACTATCAGTATGAGCCTCTTGTGAAACAGACAGGACCCAAACTTTGTTCTGCCTTCAGAAAGCTCCTGCATCTATGGATGAAGGTAGCATCTCTCCTCTACATCTACATGCTCTATCTCTGCTGTCACAGGAGATAATTTTATACCTGGTTACCTCTTTTCTCATAGGAAACCATGTGATACCAAATCAAACAGCAGTCCTTGTTTCAACTTCAATGACAAATAAGTGGATTTTTTGAAGATGTGTGCTAGTAAAAGACTAAATTCACACCAAACTGTTCTTGAATCAAGTATTTACCTGTCTGAGTTAACTTCTTAAATGTGTGGACAGGGAATCACATAGGCCTGAGAGTGTAACTTAAAGGCTTCATATTTTAAGACTCATCTGAGGCTGTATTCTGACTGTATCAATATAGTGCTTTTCCATGGAATTCTTACCACCTTTCTAAAACCGAATTTCATTTTTAAAACAAAGAAACATCTATATGCATCTTGAAAGGTCCATCATCCAGAAACAAACCATGTATTTCTTGAGATCTTGATTTATTTATGTATTTATTTTAAAAAGGCATTCTTAAGAGCTTTCAAAGAAACCACCAGATGCATTTGCCTTACAGCATGGTAAAAATAAGTAGATGCTGCCCCATGTATTTAGTTTTCACCAAATATCATTGGTAGCTACAGAAATTAAATACAGCCATATATCAACAATTTATAAAGACAAGAATTTCTTGTCTTCTCCCTGTGGCAGTTGCCAACACAAAAGTAGACAGTCCTCTCCCCCTCTTCACACCAACATTTTTACAATGGAATGTCAAGCTTAGTGCGCTCCAGTGAAAGCCAAAGTACAAACCATACCTCTACTGGAACCACCCAATGAGAGATGGGTTGTGACTATACTGCAACCTGCCTTTCATCTCCCGTGCCTGTTCCATGGTGCTGGTGGATTTAGATTTCTTCAAGACCAGTGCCTCAAATTTTTTACCTGCTAGGCCAGTTTGTGAAAGGCAACCCTGAAAAGTTCCTTTACTGTTTCCTACAGTATAGTCTAGGCACTCCACTGTTTTATGTCTAGATCTCTAATACCACTTTTACCTTCTCCCAGCCACAAGTGGGTGCGATAGGAACAAAAAGCTTTGGTGGCACACAGGCTGATTAGAATGATAAGTATCCATCTTTTGGTGTGATGTATTGTCAAGCTAGTGCTTCAGTAAACTGCTCAATTGTCAGGTACATAACTTGCAGTGATGCATCTAAACTAAACCAGAGTTCTTTGCTGACCATCTTCCTTGCTTAGGCAGCGTTTACTCAGCAGCTTTGAATGAGAAAAGAGTTGGGATGCATCAGATGTATTTTGAAAAGTTTTCTTTCGTGCTTCCATGCCATTTACAACTCATGTTGAATAATACTAATCTGTACTATGCCACCAGCTGCTCAGTCTTTTATAGCAGTGTCATTAGTTCTCTGCTAGAAAATCACAGTGAACACCAAATACAGCTGGGGTGTTAGTGTAACACCATAAAGAATAGAAAGAGATTGAGATCTAGTGAATATTCAGAAACACTTGCTCCAGGATATCCTAAACAATTAATGGCATCCTGGAGAACCTTATTCTCCCCTTGAGTAGTAAAAACCCTAATCCTTGTTGCAAGTTCTGAACATTTAAGAAGACAACCTGCATTTCTTCTCACCTTTGAGACCCTGGTCAGGAATTCAGTATTTGCTTTTCTTACCCTGCACCATAGTCATGACCAACAATTTTTCAATGACAGACTTCTAAAAATGGTTTTGTTCCAGATCATATTTGCTGGGCTATTCCTGTGTTGGCTTTCAATATGTGGAAGTCTTGCTCCTCTGTCTCTAAAGATAATTGATAAGAAACATTTGAAAATGAAAAATGGGGAAATAATCCACTCACACCAACTATTAGCATGACCTTGTCCTAACTTACTCTGTTTTGTACTCAGCTGGCCCTTCACTCTGTTTTAGCTTTGATGTCTAAAGTCTAATGGTTTCCCATGTGTATTATTTCCCTGTCTCTAAGGTTATATCTGGAACTGTGCTTACTGCTCTTTGTCAATACTACCCTTAGTTTTACATAGAGCACTTATATTTGCATGAGAGGTGATTTTTCTTAAAAAAAAACCCAAACAAACCAATTTTGCAATGCTTTACTGTAAATGGTGCAATGTGAGACCATATACTAACATCTTAGTAGTGGTGGTCCCTAGTAGTTTGGTCTGAAATAAATGCTATCCAGCCTCATGGCTTGTGCAAAATTTCACTGATGATAAGTCCATTTATCCTTTTGCATTCCCAGCTGAGATTCTCAATGCTCTCCTTTAATCAGAATTTAAAGTGAGTGACATGCAATCAGTGAAGACTTTTAGAGAATAGCAAGATGCTTGTCATTTTTCTTGTGCACTTAACATGATTTCATTTTTTTCCCCACCAAATAACAATGCTACTCACTAGCATAAGGAGGTATCAGGAAACACTCAGACTATCTAATGTTGAGTGGGACATTTTGCTGGAGAAAATTTGCAGTATTTCTCTATAGCTACAGATTGACTATAACTTGGTGTAGTCACCTGGCACTGTGAGGCCAATGAGAGCTCATTGTTATCTATATGTTCTTTTGACCCCTGTAGTTAAAAGATTAAAAGTGTTTAACAGGATGATGGCTGCTGCTGTTGCCATCTCACTGTAGGAGTCTGATTTTTAAGCCCTTTTCATATTCGATGCCAAGAAGTGAACATGTACTAATACTCTGTATTCGAACTGTGAAAGGATTGTGATCCCTGTGATGGAAAGAAAGAATTTCAACACTGTTCTGGCAAATAACTGACCTTCAGAGAAAACCAACCAAGAGCTGCATACCTAAATCCTCCGAAGGGTCATAGGTGTAAAATGTGTGTTGTAGAGAACAAAGAGGAAAGGAAAAGAGGTTTCAGGAAAGAGATACCAGTGGCTTGGCTGGGGTCTATTCCCATTCTGTACGGGCTCCTCTGTGGTGATTGAGGGCCAATGAGCAGTGTATCAGCTTTCACAGTCTCTGTAGATTTGTTTCATCCCATAGTGATTCATGTTACCAAGAAATCCATATGATGGTCCTGACTAGCACAAGTACTGTGTGACCCTTGTTGGCTTGCCTTGGCTTTGGCATTCTTCTTGTCCTTGCTGTGACATACTTAATTCTCATTGGAGTTAAAAGCAACAAAACAAAGGCATTTGCAATAGACAGCACAGCGTGGATCATTGAGTCTATCTTGAAAAATGGCAAGCATCTCCTAAACTTTTTTAAAAAATCATGACAATTGCATGCACCACATGAACTGGGGTCTTGACTTAAGACAGCAAATGTTGTGTTTTGCTTTCTTCAAAACTTCTTTTAATTATTTTCTAAGAATACTGTATAGTTTTAGTCTCATTTCTCAAATGCAGCTTATTTTCCCCATCAACCAATCCGTAGATGTATAAAACAGCATATTACAAGGAATCATACTTAAAACTGTCAATATTTCCCAGTGAACCTGTATATTAATTCAAATTAGGCCTCCTACTGGTTTAATTCTCTAACCTGAGTAAAACACTCACAATACATCATCTGTTATAAAAGTTACATACCCAAGGTGCTGTTAATAATTTTTTTCACTTGACACACTGCATTTATATTTTCCTAAGACTTGTATCATCTGCCTGTTTTACATAATATCTCAGGAATTTATATTTTTCATATATACTTTTAATCTTTTAAAATGTTTCTAATTAACTTTTTTTGGTCTTTTTGAATCTTGGCATGTGTATGAAATTATAGTAAGAAGAAAATTAAAATAGTTTACTTAGAATGAATACTTCTACTTTAGATGTCTGGAGACTGAAATTATTTGAAAAAACATGCTTCCTTCCTGGCAAAGAGACAGGAGAATGCATAGTTGCTGATTTCTATATATAAAGGAAAAATAGCCTTTTTCCTGATTGGCCAAGCAACTTAGAAGTTTAAAATATCATTTAAAATCAGTCAGATTTAGTTTATGTTCAACATATAATATATCCCAGATGAGGATTTCCAAAGGGTTTAAGAGGGCTCAGTGAGTATTTATCAAACTTTAACTCTTCTGCCTATAGTCATGTAAGCACATCGGGATGTCTCACAGCGGCTCTTTTTGAAGAATGTGTCTGCTCGATACATTTCTGCATTGGCATTTGTAAGACTATGAGAGGAACAAGATCCAGTTAAGGCAGCTCAAGGAAAACAAAATCAGATGAGAATACATGTACATAATGCTGCATAAAACTTCCAACTCTATTTTTTCCAACATTTGTTTCCCGGTAAAGTCAATTTTTACCCTCTCTTCAATATTTTACCTCCCTTATCTATTTATCTCCTTGCTCCCTCTGATGTAGAAAACCCTTTTTTCATTTTAGAGGTTGGAAATATGCTGAGGATTCATCTGAGATATCATCAGTCATAAGGCAGCACCATACTTTTCTTACAAGATCAACTAATGAGCTAGTGAATAGAGTGGCTCTGCCTCTCACTTCTGCAAAGGAACAGGACAATAATCACCCTGTGTCATTACACTGTGAGTTCTGTTAAACTATATAAAGAAGGTTGTGGCAATGGCAGATATGTATCCCAGGTTTTCTAAACTTGATGTGGCTTTTCCTTTAGATAAAGGAAAGTGGAGGCACAGGAGGATGAAGAGCTAAGGAGGACAAAAATTTGAATCACAGACAAGAATTAAAAAGCTTGTAAGAGCTGTTTAGAAATCAAAAGATAAAGAGGACAGCAAGTGACAAGTTTTTAACAGTAGACAGATTTTATGGCAAAAAAAGCAAAGCATTTCTGTGTTTAACTGTGCTCACAATTACTCAACTTTTAATTCTGTTCATTAAGCTTCATGATTATGGAGCGGTGTATTATAGTCACAAAGGAGTGGATTTGATTAAAATTTGAAGTGGAGCAATTCAGTAGTACTGCCACCTAACAGAACTAAATAAGATTCACACACAAGGGTTTTCTCACATTAAATCCAATAGAGATGCTCCCTCTTTATCAGATCAGAATCTGGCTCTGGTTCCTGGAACCTTATTTGTCATACATATATCACAGAATCACAGAATGTCAGGGGCCAAAAGGGACCTCAAAAGATTATCCAGTCCAACCCCCCTATTCATGTGTTTTTAAAATGACATATCACATTTTCATACACAGCTGCAGAATTAATTTTCCTATTGCAAAGCAGCTCACATGGCAGTATAATGGTGTTACGTTGTTGCGATGTATGAACAGTTCTATTTACACCAACATAGACATGTAATGTGACAATTCACTCAAGATATTTTCCCAGCAGGAAATTTCCTGCTTCAAGAAGTAATTTCTGAATCATTCCCCTTTAATTAAAGCCACTTGGCATGTGATTATTCTTAATACTTTATTAAGTTTTCACTAGAGAAAAAAAAAAAAACAACAAACCAAACAAACCTGGTCTGAGTGTACGTGTTGAATTTCCTCACTCAAAGAGGTGACCAGTTTGCTTTGAGAATCAATTGCAACCTGTAATAAAGAATTTGCTATAACATTAAGACAGGGCAAAGTATTTTGTTGGTTCTTGATTCTATAATGAACGTGAATCCAAGCCCAGCCAGTACCTCTTTCCATTCTTGTTGGATTTGTTAAGCTCATCAGCCAGCTTTGATTGCTTTCACTCTTAATGCCTGTTGATTTGTTTCAGAGTTTTCCTCCAGGTCCACAGATTTATTTCTTCTCATTGACAATATACTGACCATGAAAACACGCAGCAACTGCTTCTCCTTGCAACACACACATTTGTTTGTCTATTAACATGGCACATGGTATGTCTCCAAAGCTGTCCATCCTGCAATTTTGTTTGCCAGCTCATGTTCTATGTTGCTTAGGATGAAGGACTGGACATTTTTTTTAGGATCTGTTTCAAATCCTGTTCACTTCCCGAGGAACTTTATACCTTTCAAGTGAATGCTGTAATTAAGCATGCACTTGGATGTAAGAAGCCAAACATAGAGTCTGGCCTCAGGAAATCCATGGTTCTTGTTTCCTCTGGATCCCCTGGGAAAATGTGCCTGTTGTGAAATCCTAATGATGTCCTGCCTTTAGGAATCACTCCTGCTGCCTTTCTCTCACTTGCATAATTGCATCTGCTCTGTTGCAATCTATAATGAACAATACTCAGGACAGGCCCAAACTTGTTTGGCTTATTGACACAAGCAGTCTGATGGAAAACCCTGGGATTATTCATGTGAATGACTAGAGAAGGGTGTAGCCCACTCTCTCACTGTTGTAGTAGTTGATTTTGGGGTATATTCTCAGTGGTTTACAGATTTGCGTGTGCCTAATTGCTAAGGAACATTCTCTGAGTGCACAGACATGTTTCCCCATGTACCTTTTCACTGTGAGTTCAGTTTGCTGGCCAGAAGATGTTATTTGCTAAAAAAATATTTTCTAAATCAAACCCCAACTTCATATTGTGTCTCCAGATGGTGGCAGTGGTCTTTCAAATACTGCTGATGGGGGAGGATCAGATTTCTGCACTTCTGAGTTTGGAATAATGGTTCAGGAATAATGGCAAAATATGGTCCAGGTCATGCTGTCATGGCAAAGCAGTGGAGGCAGCTGATGGCTCTGGGCTGTTCAATATTAAGATGTGTAACGAAGTGGACTGCTCTAGCAAAAGCTCAGGAGACTGATTGCTCTACCTAGTACAGTCACACTGCTAACCCAGGTATGCTGCCCTCCATCCAGTTTTGTTAATTCTTGACTGACTGGGCAATTCTAGATTTGACAAGACTCTCTTTCCAGAGATTGATCAAAGGTGGTTCATTTCCATCAAATGGCAATTTTTCTGGAAATGTAGTATCAAATATGTCTTTCAACCATTTTTACTATTTGTTGTGTTTTGAAACTAGCTCTGTCAGTGCTCTTTGAAACTAGCTCCTTAAGGTCTGATTCTTCTCCCTTTTCTACAACATTTAAGCATTGGCATGTCTTTGCCTAGATAGTTTGAAGCTGTGAGGACTTTCAAGTTACCTTAGACTTGTTCCTGATTTTGGAAACCTATGTCTTATCACATATGCTATAATATAAGGGATCATGTGGTTTTTATCCATGTTGGATGCAGTGTGTTGAGGCACCATATTGCCAAGACATCTGTGAAGAACTCATTCTCAGGGAAATCCCTTGTTGAACAACCAGCCAAACATTCATGAAGGCTTGGGATATCTAAGGGACAGGGTGTAATACCTGATTTGAGAAATAAGGAATAGTAGGAAGATCTAACAACATGATTATTAAAAGATCAATATTTTTTCATAACAAATTATAATAAAAATTTAAAAAGTCAAGCAAAAATAATGAAAGTATTTTAGGCATTAATTTTTCATCAGGATGTATGGGATGTTCAGTGTTTATAAAATCTCTTTCCTTAGATTTATAACAGGAAAGTAGAAGCAGGAATGGTAAACTATAAACACGTATTTTATCCTTTGAGATCAAGGTGGTAAAGTTAGTTAAAGTGTTATGGAACTATTTTTCCCCTCACTAAATTATCGAAAAAGAAATAGGAGCATGAACACAGAAAGAGCAAAACATGGAATGAGATATCCCGATAACTCTTTTCTGTCCTTTCCCCCCTTTCCCCCAGGACAAAAATGAAAACCACTTTAGAGGAAATTCTTATATGTATATATATATTTTTTTTTTATTTTTTTTCCTGCTACCATCTAATTTCCAATGAATAAGAATTACTTTCATGCTATGTCAGAGTCAGATGGGATTTTAGTTGAATTTACCCTGAGCTATATAAGCATTAGAAAGTGAAACCTTTTCTCCATAGATATGAGTCTGTTCATGTCTTGTGTATTAGAGTTCACCTTATTACATCTCATGGATTGAAGCCTAAGGCTCTGTAAGTGAGTTGCCCAAAACTGAAGGACCCTTACAAGCTTTGACAACCAACAACCTGCATTAACAAATGATGTGGATATTTCATTTGAAGTGGGAAGAATAAAGAACATTGCTTTAAGTCAGTGAGGAAAATGAAAGACTTAATATAAGTTGAGTACAAAAGATGAGTCCAAACCTGATTGCTTTCTGTAAGAATAATTAAAAGGAAGCACTCTAAAAAAAGAGACACTTTTTAACAAGTTCCTTCTTCAAGTATTTTTCATTTATTTTCTCCATTTCTTCTTCTCTCTCATCACATGTTGATCCTCTGACTGCTACTTTCATTAGCAGTTAAATTGACGTAGCCTGACCACAGCACTTTTACTGAGAAAAAGACTTGCTAGACCGTGAACTGGTTTTGCATGGTGGTCACTTTAAAAAGTGATGTTCCTGTTTTCACATAAGATATTTGTCCAGTGGGAGACATTCAGAAATTGTGGTTGTTGAGACATGAGGCTTTTATAGAAGTTTTTGAGCACTTTTGTTTATTTTCATACAAGCTGAGTATTCTTCTACTTCCTTACTTGCATTCTCTGAAGCCGGCATCTCTGAAAACTGCATGAGGTTTTGGTATATCCAACCATAATTATATAGGTCTCATGGTGCAAAACCTGAATTCCATCCTTAATGGAATATCTTAAGGTATGTTAGCCATCCTTGCAAGAAGTACATGGTGTACCAGATTCTCATGATGTACCAAACTCCTATTGAATATGGTAGGCATTAAACACTGATGTATTTTTTTTTAGGCTCTTAAGAACTACCAAAAATTTGACTTTTTGGATCAGGCCATGCACCAACTGAAGTCAACAACAGCATGGATCCAGAACTGCACCCTCCTGATTAAATTATAAACAGGTAGCAGTGGACGGAAAAAAGTCTAGTAGTAAAAAGTGCAGTTCAAGTTTCAATCATGTAATACCTGTGGGTTTTAATGGCTTGTAAAAGTTTATCCTAGTTTGTAGTGCAGGGAGAACTCAAATACCTAGCAGCAAAATACCTTGTTTTCAGCTCATTCTCCATCATACCCCTGAAAATAGCGTCTGCCTCACAGCATCTCATGGAGCTAGTCCAGTGCTTCTGCGTGGTACAACAGCTTCTCATCTCCCGTTCTCTGCTTTTGGATAATCTTATGCATCTTCTTTCTATAAACTCTTTTTTTGTCTATATGTTTGATATTGTTGGCTAATGTGTCTTCTAGTAGTGTTAATTTCTGTGGCTGAGTATTGGGAGGAAATTTTTTTTACGTGGTTTTCCCTATATGGCTTAGACATGGTTAGTTTGTTTTACTTTTAAAATGGTAGTTTGGAACTAACTTCTATAGAAGAAATTTCTCAACGTGATTAATAGCTTTTGCTCTCCCTAAATCTGGTTGGTTTTTTCACTAGATGGAAAATATTTCTATTGATACACTTGACTGGTTTGTTTTTTTTCCCTTTGAAGTGTCACAGCAATGAAAATGTTGTGATTTTGTTTATTATTCAGGATTATTTTGCCTAGCGAGTAGGAAAAGCTTTTAGGCACTAGCTTATTTTTTGTTTAGATCACATAATAAGTCACCTCAATTATGCACAGCAAAAACATCTCTTTCTTTAAAAAGATATTTTGATATTTATTAGTTCCCATTGTGTAGTGTTCTTTCTTACTCTACACTGTCGTTTGAAGGTCAATGATGAAGTCATTTGAGATTTAGTCATCCAAATGTTTTGGTACTTTGACAGAAATGATTAAGAGCTTGGAGCTGTTGAAAACTATAAGAAAAAGAACTTGGTTCATAGTCTATTTCCATATTCAGAACAGAGTTTTGGTGGTTTGATTTTGTTTGCTTGGTTTGGTTTTGCTGCGGTTTTGTATTTTTCTGTTTGATTTTGAGTCAGAAAAGGAATTTTGGGGCATTCTGAAAATTCAAAAAATATGTAGGTGGGATTTTTTCAAACTATTTTGTGAGCTCAAGAGCTGCTGAAACAACCTAATTTTCTGCACTCTTATTTCCTTTTAGATAGCGATAGAGGTATTTTTCAGGTAAAAACATACTCTTAAAAAAAAAAAACAAACAAACAAAAAACACACTGAAAACTGGAAATATAGGATATTTCAACCATATCCTTACATTTCCATTCATGTTCATAGATGACACGCAGATACATTCCAGATTTTTTTACTAAGTTTAAGCTTTGTTCCTTAGTTTTCTCAGAACTAGCCTGTAACTATAAAAAAAAAAAAAAGTACAAATATTCCATAGGAAAACATAGGTAAAGAAAACATGGCACATATCAGGGTACAAAATGGGAAGAAAGAGGGACTAATAAGGAAGATATTTGGACACACTTGTGTTGCAAGAGACCAAAGGGGTGGGAGGATTACTACTTAATTCCTGCCACTATTACATTGTCACATTCTACCTCAATCTTTTTATTCAGCAAATGGAGATTGTTACAGTTTCTTGCATAGCTAAAAAATACTGTTAGCTAAGTGAGCTGCACAGGGAGCTCATCTTCAATGACAATCATCAAAGTAAATGTGTGATAAATGGGATCTTTTAGGTATTTAGATATTGCTGGTGAGTTTAACACTATCAAAAAATTAACCCATAATTTGGGAGTAAATAAGACAAAATCTTGCTTTTAGAGTTGTGAGTTATAGAATTACATTTTATTTTATAGTGGGGAAAAAATTCCCTGAATTCTGAAGACCTAACAAAACATGGGTCCTGTTTCCAGCCAGCCCTGCTTATAATAATAAATCTTCAAGAGCTGAACCTTATCAGAGTAGGATAAAGATAACTTCATTGCATTGTGTGAGTACCTTCACAAGAAGAAAAAGAAAGCGTAAAGAACTCTTTATACAATCTAGGAAAAACCTGGGAAGAACCAATTGCTGGAAACTGTAGTCAGATGAAGTTAGATTAAATGTAAGTTTTGATTTTTTTTTTACTCTCAGTATGATTAAATGTTGGAATATGATCCTGGGATAGACAGATTCTCCATTTTGCAATATTTTCAGTCCAAGGTAAAAGGTCTTTTGAGAATCTTTGTTTTAGCTGAATATAAATTATTTCTTAGACAGTTACTAGGTGTTTGATTTAGTAACTGGATAAAATTTCATGGTAGGGATGGTCAAGCCACAAACACTGGAAGTC
>VWZY01013307.1:0-30818 GCA_013399075.1 Chloroceryle aenea
AACAAACCCAAAACAAAAAAACCCTACAAACCAAACCCAAATAAAATTTAAAACAAACAAACAANAAAATTAAAAAAAAAAACAAACAACAACAACAACAAAAAAAAACACAAAAAACCCAAAACAAACAAAAAAACCAACAACAAACAAATGCAAAAGCAATTTTTAGTGTGCAGTCTGTTGGAGCAGAAATAGACACATTTCGCACTGCTAACACCAGAGACCAAGCTTACTTTGTTTTCCTTAAATTGTGTAAGTTTGGTTTTGCACTTCATCCAAGGTGCACCTTTGCTATCCTGTATCTATATATGTTACAATGTTTACATATTAAATAGTATTTTTCCAATAAAATATAAGAGCAACCATAGGAAGATCATGATTATGATGCACAGAAGACTTCTATTCTTTATAAATCCTTTTCTGTTATGCACTGCCTCTCCTATGAAACCCGGGGAAATGTCTATTATGCTCAGGGTAGCTAATGAATATTCTTTAGGAGTCTATGTTGATTTTATCTTTCCAAAAAAAATAAAACCCAAGACATATCCCATGATGGAAGCCACACTGATTAAAAATAAATAAATAAAAAATCAACGTGATAGCTCCCCTGTTTAAGGCAGTATTCTGCATGAAAGAATTAGCAAATGCAGTGTTGTTTAAAACTCATGAAAATAGATAGCTCTGCAGTTGTGTTCATACTGTTCTCCAGTTTGTAAACTCTCCAGCAGTGCTACAGAGAATAAATCTTAAACTCTCAAGATCTAATTATTTTTGAGGGCGTCCACATGTCAGGTTTCTGGTTCTTTCCTGAACTCCATTTAATTCCCACACACCAGAGAAGATTGAAGAGATAACTCCTCAGGGTACCTTCGAGTTTCACTGTCTCCAAAGCCATCAGGAGTTCTCAAGAAACAACCTGTGTGCCCCGGGAAACAAGGGAAGGGCTGAAGATCAAACCTGTAACATGCACGACCTAAGCCAGGCAGGGCTTAGATGCACCTGCCATCTCCCAGCACATGACACTAGTAATCAGGCAAGCTTCAGGATGCAGCAAACTTACGTCAGTTCCTCTCCTCTATTAACATTTCTATGAATAGTTTCTGTTCATGAGCAAGGACACTGATTCTACTAGCCTGGACAGTGGATACACAGTAGCACTGCTTCATGTTGACTGCTCTGCACCCTGTATTCTGTTTTATGGGATATAAACCACTGCTTTTGGCTAATGAGCACAGTACAGAATTCCAATGCTAGCCAAAGCTTCAGGGAGAGAAGGAGCATATCAGTTTGCAGTGCTTGTTGAAAAGAACACAGAAAATTCAGCATTTAAACACGTGGGTCACATCAAAACACAGAAAGAGATGCTAAAGGAAATCAGAATTCTGTTGAAAAATTCTTAACTTACATTTTTGGAGGCAAGGAAACTCATGCCCTTTGCCACCTGGTAAGAAAAGCTTAGTAAATCTTCAACATCCAGAGCAAGTTCATCATCTTCTGACACAGAAAGGGTAACATCTCTATCAGTGTAGGATCCTACACAATATAAACAACAGCAACTTCTGAGTGGAGCAAGTATAATCATTTAGAAACAGAATTGTCTTAATGTTAAGCAAAACAGGGATCTGAATAAGTAGCAGACTAGAGTTATATAAATAACTCATTGCCAAAAAGAGAAAAATAATACTGTAACTCCATTTAGGCATGGAGAAATACAAGACACTGTAATTTAGCATACTGTACTTTCTCAAGCCTTCTCATATCAATTAATGAATTTTAATAGTCTTGTTCCATGAAAGGAAAGTATGATAATACTGGAAAAAATCCAAAAAGCCCCTCTCTCTGCACTCTCACCCACAGAATTCCTTGTCACTGTACTCACCAGACTTCGCTGGTCGTTTTTTATCAGCTTTTGGTGGGACTGCATATGACACTCCTGGTTTCATGTCCATGTACTCATTGGCAACATCACTGTAGAGGCAGCATAGGAAATTAAACAGGTTAGTGATAAAGGTCTCACAAGCCATCCAAACAAAAAGCCAAGGTCACGCCAACCTTCTGAATATAATGCTTTACCAATGATCAACAGGTCAGAAACTCATGGCTGTGTAAAAAGGATGAGGAAGACTTGTACAGAAAGAAAGGTTTGTCACTACAGGTAATGGTACATCTCAAAGTTTGGAGTTTGGCTTAGGTAAGCAAATAAAACCTTTCATACAGATACTGTTTATACAGACCGTTCTCTATAAATTAACATCCAGATGTTTCACAGGACCTGCTAATGCTTCCTTCTGCTTAGACCAGCTTCTACCAGAATATTTCAGCAATTCAAGTGGCAGTTGAAATGCAGGAGACAAATGGTAAAAATGTTAAATTCAGAGATTCCAAAGTTCCACAGGGTACTCCTATGTATTTTGAAGAATCAGCTGAGTCTTGGGATGGCCATCTGCTACATTTATTTAAGTTTTCTTATTGCTACATATTTTTTAAATGTACAGATTCTCATACTATATAGTTTATAAATATACAGTTAGGTACCTTTAGAAAGGACAGATGTACTTTGGGATCTTTCACTTCATTGCTGTTAGAATGCATATAGATAGCCCTTCCTTAGCCTGAAATACCTGTTTAGTTTATGAACAATAAATGCAGCCACAGGGCTAACGCAGAAAGGAGTGATGAGATGACCAATAGCTTTAGTTGTTACTGGAAAGACATCTGATGCATTTAGCAGCTGCAACTTAACTGTAATTACTAATACAATAATTTGGTAAATGCTCCACCATTAATACCTCAATTTACAAAATGTGCTCAAACAGTGAGGTTACTTCACTGAAAAGAGAGAACATCTCCAACAGCAAATCACAGCTTTGTGTTCAGCGTCTCAGTGGTCCCAACCTCTCTGTGGTATCACCAGCTATCCATGTGTTTCCACAGCACAAACAGCTTCACCAGTACTATGTCTTGCTGGGATAAAGGACTTGACCACCTCCTGAGGGCCTGTCTGGCTTTTTTGTGTCAGTCAGGACAAAGCAGTGGGGCCGCTAGGGCAATAAACAGACTAAAAATAAATGGGCAGGTATATATATATATATATATATAACAGCCCTTAGGTTTTTGACAGTTAGACCTCCTTCACTTTGCAAGGGAAAGGAGTGAGCAGGAAATCTCCTTGGAAACATACCTGGGAACTGCTCTGGCTGGTATCTAAAACAGAGCAGTTAAAAACACACAGGTGAAGTAACTGAAAAGAACCGAAGTACAAAAGCATTCTCAAAACTGTGACACAGGGTGTGTTATCTCAAACTCTAGTCACCTACCAGTGTCCGCTTGGCTCTGATACTGTAAGGAGCTAGTCTGATTTTGTAAGGAGTCATTTCTGAAGGCAGAAGCTTAGGAGAGCTCAAAGTAATAACACCCCAACACTGTGGGAATTGTCATTCAAGCTGCTAAATGAGCACTGCCAATGCTTTACAGGAATGATAAACACAAATACGTATGAAGATTGGAGCCAAGGAGCTGCATGAAATAACTACAGGAAATTTGATGAAGAAGTAAAACAGAGCGCATGCAATCAATTGTGTTCTGTTAATAAGCTACCCACTGTACAAATAGTCCCTTTAATTAAATTTTTTCCTCGTACAGCAAAGAATCTTCAAAGCCTGATACATGAAAAAGTTTCTTCACATCTCTTATCCCTAAAAAACTTTGATATCCCAATCTTCTACAAACACAAGTACATTTCAGCAGGTCATACTTACACCGCAGGCTCTGCCTGGTGCAAAAGGTTCTCATAAACTGCTGTTTCTGCATGTTCTTCATGTTTGGGACAAATAAATGAATCTCGTTTCCGTCTCAGAAAATTTAAAAGATCACCATAGCAGCAATATTCTGTAATGACCAGAGTGGGACCTGTAGATGTACACAAAGTTTAGAAAGCAGGTGAGTATTGTTTTTAAAGCAGAAAACCTTACACAAAGATAGCATTCAGCCAAGCACGCAGGCTGGGCTATTAAAAATCACACTACCTACCACTGTCTAGACTTGAAAAGTTATAGAAAAGTAACCCAGGGTCTTCCCTTTCACAGATCAGCAACTATGGTCCAGCTAAGGCTGTGTCACTCCCAATTAATTTTCCTCCCCTCAATAGCACTGCATTGTACAAAAATTAAACAAATAAGTCTTTTTCTCTTTCTTCACGTGATAATGTTTCTGGCCAGACACATCTGTTTGATTTTGCTCACTTCCTGAAGGAAGTTATTTGTTCCAAATGTTAGAGTAATTCAAGCTTCAAACATTAATCCTTTTGATTCACTTCTGTTTACAGTAGAGCTTCACACTCCTTCAGTAATGTTTTGGAGATGATGTAGAGTGTTATATTCTGCAGTATAATAGGAAAATTCATTCAAACAGAACAGCCTGCTGTGACAGAAAACTATATTGCACAAGGTCTTAGAATGTTAAAATGAAATCAGAAAGGAGAATCAAGTCATCTCCAGCACGGATGTTTATAGATCAAATATATGTTTTCTGAGTGAATGACTCCAGCTATGGCCCTTGAATATGTAATTGCACTGTGTGTTATTTCATCTGTAAGGTTATTCTGCACTACCATTTCCTAACCTCACTAGGTTTTTTTCCATTTTTCTTCAGTTAAAAATTGCAGGTTTCATAATAGGAAAAGCAGTGTTTATGGCAGGATTTTCTTACGGGAGCCACATTTTTTTCATCTGAGACAGACATGTACTCAGGTCAGCGAGTCTACTTTGTCAACTGCCTAAACAAAATTGTTTCATTCTATTTTTAAATCATTACATGTGAAAGTGAGAAATGTTTTGTCTCTGCTTAAAATCATGAATTTTTACAAGCTCTTTTTCTTTGAAAAATGAAACAAAAACATACAGATCAAATATTTGTGTAAGAAGCAACATCATCTTTCATATTAAAATGCATATAAATTAAAAATACAGGACTGTATCACTCTGCATTGTCACTTCAGCTGTTTTGTAGCTTTTACTGTGTATGAAAACAAACTTATTTACTTAATATTAAATGTGAAACATTTGTGTTGCACAATAGTTTATTTGGAAACATTTTTTCTCAGCTTTCGGCTGCTTAGAATTTGTAACTTCAGTGGTGCCTTAACAGATACATTTACAATTTAAATAGAAGGCTGGAAGACTATACAAGACAGACCTTGGATACCACCAAGGAGCCAGTTCACTTATTTCTTTTTCTCATTTGTGAGAAACATTGTGGTTGAGGAAAAACTTATGCTGTACATTTTTCATCTCTCGAGAAGAAAGTGAACAATGGTTCACATGCAAGAGAATAACAGAAACCTTCCTGTTTAGCTGCAGCTACAGCAGTCTCATTACTGCTTTTAGGATGAACATAAAGTCTTAATTCAGTAATTGACAGTTGATAGTCATGATGATCTGCAACCTGCCTAAGCAAGAAGTGTATTTAAGATTTCTATGCTTTGCAGCACTGTAATCTGCTTCACAAGGCTCCTCCTTCTGGCAATAAAATAGGAACAGAAATTATCAATAATCTATCATTAACCCCACCTCCAATAGTGCAAGCTCCAAGCAGATTCACAATATTAATGTGGTTTCCAAGGTAACTCAGCACTTTAAGCTCTGACATCAAGGCTTCTCTTTCTGTTAAATGGGCACTTGCTGCAAGGCAAAACACAATGTTCAGTATGTAACACACCGACCAGAACAAAGTGAGAAAAAACTGGACAGCGTTTTACAGTAACTTACTTTTCAACATCTTCACTGCTACTGTCATAGCAGCATCAGATTTAAATAGACCATAAGCAGTGGCTTCAACAACTTTTCCAAAAGCCCCAGCACCAAGGGTTTTACCTAATAAAGCAAAACAAGACACTCTGTAATGACTTGGAGCACTTCTTCCTGAAGAGTTCAACATTTTATTTTATGATATCAAGCAAGCTATTGTAGATACACCTGCTTGCTTTTTGTCCCAAGGTAAGTATGAGTAATGATTTAGATTATTGCACTATGTGTTTTTCACGAAACTCTGCTTGTTTGATCAAAGTCTCATATGAGACCTGAAGATTTCACCTTGAAGTCAAATAAATCTAAACTAACCAAAACTCAACCGGTTTCTAGGAAATTCCCATTTGTGATCATAAGGAAGTTGCGTTGGGTCTATGTAAACATAGTTATTTCCATTTATTTCTTCAACAACTTTCCACTGAACTTCATATTTGGGTTTCTGGAAAAGAAAGAGAACGGCTGTCACTACCAAAGCCTCCACAGGCAGCTCACATACTCAGGCAGAGGAGATTCTGATTTTACCTGCAAATATATGTACACCAGGACCATGACTATGATGCACATCAGTCCTGCAGCAGCTCCAAATGCAATTAGTAAAGGGGTGAAAAGGGTATGTGTACGGATTTGTTCTGGAAAGAAAGAGAAAACTCTGCTTAAATACTGAACAAGAAAAACTATATTAAAAAATGCAAACAAAAAGTTTTCCTTGGTGGTCAGTTGTGAAACATGGTCTGGGGTTTTGACTCTCCTAGATGTACTCCAGGTACACCAGAATGGCTTTCCTAAATGAGCTGGTGGGGACAGAGATGGCACATCCAGTTTGTTGCCTCTGGAGTCTCAGCTTCACCAGTTCAGGAGGTGTGACACCAAGATCAATTAATGAAAAGGGCTTGCGTGATCTCAGTCATGTTAGGTTAAAGAAAGAAGCTTTTTTCTGAAGTTCTCTTTTTTTCTCCCAAGTATGATACCTACAGCACAGTCTTTACAAGTAGAGGTTGTGCTGAGTAGCAAAGGTACACCATTCCAGTAAAATCCATCTGCCCAAATCTGGCTTATTTGTTTATATGTTATATCTGGGTGTAACAGAAAAAAAATGAAGCAGTGGAACATTTGATTTTGCAAAGAAAAGAACAGATTTACAAACACATTTTCAGTCATCTATGTTCTAGTGCTTTTTTTCCCCCCACAGATGTACAAATACTGCTACAAAACTCCTAAGCCCTTTTGCAGTATGTTGTTCTTACTTCTTTTACAACAGCAGGGCCCTTAGGCTCCAAGCAAGCTCAGGACCACATTTTTCTTGAAACTTTGTGAAAACATCCCTAAAAATGCAGTCTTTCCTTAAAAAAATGTGGTGGCCTAAATAGTCAGACAACGAGAGAAAAAGGAGAGAGGCAGGGAACGTCAGGCTGCAGGTGGTTTGCCCCTGTGTGCGCAGACAGAAGAAAACCAGCTACCAACTGCATTGCAAATCTGGAGCCATAAAAAGACAATAAAAACTACAGTATTGAAAGATGAAAGCAATGCTTTGGCAGGCAGGACATGTAGTGTAATACGTTATCATATGCCCAGCTGCAGTTTCTTATGGCAAAGGTAAACCCCTTAAAATCCTCTCACAGAAAGAGCTGAATGGCACCCACACTTTGTGTTTTAATTCACTGCAGCAATTACCTTTAATAGCAAAGTTGAAGAAAGCAGAGCTCCTGTCCCCATTGCTGGAGGCCTCGCAGCACACAGTACCAGTGCTCCTGAATGTGCTGGCGTTAATGGTGCTTTCAACCAGGATTCGTTCAAATGATGGCACTGATGAATTTGCGTAACTGATTTTGACATCCATGGGGGATATTGTCGGTGAATCAAAACACCTGGGAGAAACAATACTGACAGTTACCTACCATGGTTTGCTACTTGGAATTGATGACAGGTCCCACTGTTGAGACAGGCAGTCACTGTCAGACCACCAGATAACTAAACAACACTGCTCTACAAAGGGGTTCAGCTGAAGATTGTAGTCTGCTATCTCTTGAAAACTTGCCCCAAGCATCATTTTATTACAGCACAACAAAAAAATCCATGATGGATCCAACACCATCAAGCATATATGCGGTCAGAAAATAGCCAGCTCTCTTCTCTCAAAATGCTGCCTCTCCTTCCAATATCACCTGTTTACTACATAAGCACACAACTAAGATTTAGAAAAGGAAATAACAATTATTTTAGGCATAAAACAAGTTATGCAGATTGGAGACTTATGTAGGAGATCTACAGCAACAGTGGAAGTGAAACAAAACCGAAAAACACACTTCAGAAATGCTCACTTCACAGTGAAACTCTACCATCTTTTTACAATGTGTCAGGTTTTACTCAGAATAACTCTGGACTTGTTTACTTGTCATATGGCTCAAATGAATAGAAATCCAATTACTTTAGGTCTTGAAAAATTATATCATTACACAACAAAACAAAAGATAACAGCCATATTCACAAGTAATTCTGTGATTGTCATTCTGTGAAATTGCATACAGAGCATGTATCATCTGGTGCCAAAACGATACAAACCTTAGCTAGCTTGCAGTGGAGAGAAAGTTTGGCTTTTTCTTTTAATTCAAGGACAGAATGCCAAGGGAAATAATGAAATGTACCCCTGCCTTCCCTCAAACCACTGCAAATAATGCAATGCCAAAAATGATGAAAACAGTGATGCAACGTTTGAACAGAACTGTTACTGTTATATGTTCTTAATTTTTAGTTATGCTAAAAATTGTTTTGGTTGTGCTGCATTTAGAATAACCTTTGGAGACTCTGGTTTACTTAACTCACCTCTGCTCAGTTCCTGGGCAAAAATACCAGTATATGGTAGGCGCTGGGAATCCAGCTGCTACACACTGGAGAATACCATTGCTAAGTATATCCAGAGTGAGAATCTCCGGTTTTGCTGTAATAAATAAAAACGAGACTCAGACATTAGGGAACACAGAATTTGCATTGCCATTTGCTCTTCACCCCAGCAACTTGTGTGCATCATGACTTGTAGAATTACTCAGGTGAACAGAGCTTCACATGTTCAAGGGTGTCCAGATCTTAATTGGTGTCCTGTAAGCATTGATCACCTGTGCAAAAACCAGTGCTTATACAGAATGGGGTGGATTTCAGAAGAAGTCCTCATCTCCACTGAGAATTTGGCTTGATGAAAGATCCTAAACCTGCAAAGACCAGAGCTTAAACAGCCCAAAGAACAGTAACAGTGCAGTTCCTGTTCCTGCACAGCATGACTTTATGTGTCTGTAAAAAGGACAGTTTCCTCACAGTTATAACTATACTAAATCTGTCAAACCATATCTCCCTTACATCTGCCCTGTGTATTAAATATTACCACCGCAGACAGAAAAGGAACTACAGTGCAAGGCAACCAGTGCAGACCTTCCCACCCCCACAGAAGACATATGTCCCTCTAAGATACTGCTATGAAAGTGCCCAAGTGCCAAACTCTCTGAAACACTGCACACAGAGGAAGCTAATACTTGGGTGAACGTATTACCTTTCCAAACAATAATTCATGATTGCTCTGGTATCTTAGAAAGTAATCCAACCAACCAATGCCTTCTGCCACATCCTGCCCCGGAGCTATTCCTGTAGTCGGTTCAGAAGTTGCTGTTTCAAGTATGGCAGAAATCAAGAGCAATCAGACAGACTTCACAGTCATTAGCCCAGTGTCATAGGATTCAGCCAAGGGCACTACCAATGCAACAATATGTTTTTCTTAGTGAAACCTCGATTAGAGGCCTTATTGCCTGTAATTACCCTTTAGCTTCCTTGAAAAATCACCCAAAATGAAGCTAATGGAAAAAAAAAGACTATACTGCAATGATGGTGCTCACCTGACAGGTACAAGAGTCCATCATCAGTTAATAAAACTTAAGATGAACTTCTAATATTCTAGAAAGTAGTGAAGCTGTATAGACTACAATGGGAAAATGCAGATTTATTTCAGAAAAAAAAAACAAAAAACAAAGAAAAAAAAAAAACATGTACAAAGACTGCACAGTGTTAAATTTTAATGAATATTCTACTTGCTGATTAAATTAGAGGCAGTAAAGCACACGTATATTCTCAATCACATAGCATCTCGTCATGACTCATGTTACAAGGAACCAAATGTTCTTTCATTTCTAAATCCGCATGTTGTGTTTTATGCAAACCACCAAGAACCAAACATTGCTGCAAAATGTTGAGATGGATTTTCATCATTACTCATTTGATGAGGTACTTTCTGAGAGTGTACAGCACCTCACTCAGCCTCAGTGCTTGTGGAATACACATAATTCAGACTTCCAAAACTCCTATCAAAATATGAAATTGTAATTAGCTAATCTACTACCCATGTGCAATTTGTTTAGATATATGATATGTTTTAGGAAATGTTACAACACAATATAATTCAAGCAAAGAGAGAAGAGTATGGAAGAAGAGTATGAACATTAAGCCCTGGAAAAAACATTGTGCCTGAGTTGATCTGCATTTACCACCTCCTGACTTTGAGTGAGAGAAGGAAAAATGCCCAAATTAGTCAGTCTTTTTCTGCTGTGAAAACCTAGTGCAATAAAAGCCTACATGGCTGTGAGCCCATGTGGACTGATCCTGAAGCAGCAGAGAGAGAAGGCCCATGCAGTGTTAACATCTCCAGCAGCCTGGGCAGAATGGTCCAGCCCTGCTTGAAAGAGTTCGTCACAGAGCCACAGAGATTCATAAGGGAGTGGAACATCTCCCTTATGAGGAAAGGCTGAGGGAGCTGGGTCTTTATTCCTTGGAGAAGAGGAGACTGAGGGGTGACCTCATTAATGTTTATAAATGTGTAAAGGGTGAGTGTCAGGAGGACAGAGCCAGGCTCTGTCCTCAGTGACATCCAATGATAGGACAAGGGGGAACAGGTGCAAGCTGGAACATAGGAGGTTCCATGTAAACATAAGGAGAAACTTTTCCATGGTGAGGGTGACAGAGCACTGGAACAGGCTGCTCAGGGAGGTTGTGGAGTCTCCTTCTCTGGAGACATTCAAAACCCACCTGGACTCATTCCTGTGTGACCTAATCTAGGTGATTCTGCTCTGGCAGGGGGGCCAGACTAGATGGTTTTTCTGAGGTCCCTTCCAACCCCTAAAGTGATTCTGTGATTCTGTGGTGCCATGGGTAGCTGATCTGCAGCAGCCTCTGGAGAACAGCCCTACCAATTATGGGCCTGGTGAAGTGTTTTGATGTGGTGATTAGTGTGATCAGCCTCTCCTCACCAGGACAGAGGGCTCCCAAGCCTCCCTGGCTTAGAGAAATTAAGAGATGCATTTCACTTGTGGCAGCGGAGAGCCCCCGCCACAGCCGATACCCAAGGGGACGGAGGCAGCTGCTAATGCCATCACCCCGGGCTGTGCTGTTTTCCAGCCCAGGTCATGTACGTGTCCCAGCATCTGCACCCCTTTTTTGGTAGTCAGAGCATCTTCCTCACCCACCAGCACAGGTGCTCCAGGCGATGTTGGAGCAAAGATGGACTGGCTTTCACAAGCACATGTCAAGCTGTCACCAGGCATCTTCTTTCTAAAAGAGATTTTCTTGTGCTAGATTTTATGACTTTCACTGCCTAATTACCCCTGGCATCACACAGGCTCTTAATGACTAGACTTTGCTTACTGTCTTGGCTTTAACCCTTGAAATATTTATCATTTCATTACATTGCTTGGCATATATGCATATTGCCTTCCAATCAGTCAATAGATGTCTTCAACTTTTAATTTTGCTAAGTTTATTGTCTGTTTTTCAGCTTTTATTAATGTTGGTTCTGAATGTATCAAAGATGATTTGTAAGAGGTCACTCCTGTTTTAATTAAATGCTCTGTATAATAATGCTGTGCATTTAATTGTTTGTTATTAATCATTTTCTTTTCTTCATCATTAGCAAAGTAAATGCCTAAAAAGTAACACTTAACAGGTATTGTCTGTCATCACAGTCAAAGACAGAGGGTTTTCCTCCTGGAGTTACATTTTCTGGATTGGAATAAATCTTTCAGGGGGAGTCCTTGGTTGTTCACTGCTTTGAATTCAATGGACAGGAAAACTGCTGAGCCTGCTTCACCTCATCTATAATACCATGACCAGTTTTCTCTTTGCAGCATGAGCCCCAAATGCATAGATAATATTTTGATGATTATAATTAAACCCAGGTATTATTTTGCACTAAACTCAGATACTAGAAGGTTCCTCTCTTAATTGCTACATGCATTGTACATTCCCACTCTGGAGATTTCTACAATTTCATAGAATCATAGAACACCAGGCTGGAAGGGACCTCAAGGATAATTTAGTCCAACCTTTTAAGGTAAACTATATATATAAATATATAGTTTAAATGAGATGGCTCAACACCCTGTCAAGCTGAGTCTTAAAACTGTCCAGTGTAGGGGAACCCACCACTTCCCCTGGGAGATTATTCCAATGTCCAATTGTTCTCATGGTGAAAAATTTTCTTCTGGAGTCCAATCAGAATCTCCCCAAGAGTAACTTGTACTTATTACACCTTTTCTTTTCCACGTGAATCCTTGTAAAAAGAGAGTTTCCATCTTCTTGGTAGCCACCTTTTATGTACTAGTACATGGTAACAACTTCTCCCCTCAGCCTCCTCTTCTCAATTGTACCTCAGTTTAGTGTGCTGCTTATCAAGTTGTAATTTTCTTCTGGTTCTTAATTTCAGAGCTCCTTCCTTCCTTACTTCATGTCACATTTACTATGAATTACTACATTATTTTTCTTAAAGCAATTTATTATTGTTTAAGATTAGCATATGCAATTGCTAAATGTGTTTAAATCCAATGCAAGTATATTTCTGCACTGGGTTTTTCACAGCTTTCAGCAAACACTTCAGCATCAGTTTTTGTTTATGTGCAGACATTCTCCTGATTATGAATCCTGTTTTACCTGTTTGATTACTTTCTGCTGATTACTTGCCCAAGCCAGACGTGTAAACATCACGAGCTACATCTCGGCAATTTATGCAAAAACCCTGCTGACAGCAAGGCTGGGTCAGGATGCACCATTAGATCAGGATCTGACCCACCCACACATAACGCACCTTTGGCAGTTACTCTGCTATGTCAAATAGCATGGTATGGTGCTGTGCAGTTTGTGTTTCATACCTAAATGATGAGCATTTTATAAGCCACTGAAAAGAGGTTATTTTTCTTAAAAATGAACCCTTAGAAGGATCAATCTATTTAATCTCCTCTTTTCAAAATGAAAAAAATATTTGCAGGAGCTTAGTCAAAATGCCACAAGAGTTGTGTGTCAAATCCATCTGACCAGCAATGGCTGCAGTCCACCCAGGCCCACAGTGCATGGCAACATGAGCTCTGTGAGACTGCTTAAATGTCCTCATTGCACTTCAAGATCTTACTACCTTCAATACCAGTAGTTGAAAAAAGAGGGAAGACAACTTGAATACTGCTGGTTTTACAGACAAGCCATTCAGAACTGAACTGCCTATGCTCTTGCATTAGCCATCCTGTTCCACCATGCCCTTCCTAGTCTCATTTCATCTGCAGAGGTTTTCAACTTTTATCAAGCAGCATGTTCCTCAAAAGCAGCAACACAGGGCTCTGCACAGAGAATTGACACCTGATGATAACAAAACTGTGGGTTGGTTGTTTTTTGTAGTCCTTCTGTTCAGACTGCTTCAAGCAGCCTGCAGTACCTGGGAAAAATGGGATGACCATGAATAGCCCCTTGCTCCAGACACACATACAATGCTGCAAGGCAGAAAATACCATCCAGCCTCGTGTGAACTGACAGTTCCACAGGCAACCTGCAATTTCTGCTATTCTTTCCCAGAAATTAAACCTCTGTCTCTTTGCTCTGCTAATGAGTAAAATAGAAGAATTATCCCTTGTGACTGTAACCCACACTCATTCACAGAGACAAAGGACATATAAGGTCACCAGCACCCTCTCCTCAGAAATCACAGCCAGGAAATGGAAAAGGCACAAGAATATAAATTACAGCATTAACAGATAAAGGAAGAAATACCATGTTCTGAAAGGAGCCCAAGTGACATTTCTAGAGCCAAACTCTGGCATTGCTAATAGTAACACTACAAATGCTGACCTTCAGTTATAAATGATAAAAGATTAGAAACTAATATCTAGGATTTTGTACATTTGGAGAAGTCTAAACAGTTCTCTTCATAAACCTATGTCTGGAGAAGGACACATTGCTGCTAAAGCATAGCAGCAACAAAAACTGTATTTGCAGCACATTCCCTCATTTTATATACAGTTCTACCTGCTGGGCTTGAAGGCATCATTGTCTACCTTGTCTTAGTTTTCTCCAGTTTGCCTGCAGTCCCCTCCTGGTTTAATTTTCCTTAACCATGGCCCTCAGCAGCTGCCAGTATTTGTTTGCTGAGAGCATTGAAACACTCTAGCAAGGTGGCTCTCCTAAGGACAGGGTTTCCTGAAGGTTTCATTTAATTTCTTTTGAATTTACCTTTTGTCTTGAAGAAAGCTGTTCAGAAATTAGACCAATGCTCTTTCTTTAACAAGCATGTCCCGAAGATGACAGCACACACATTTGTAAAGCTATGCAGATTTCTCTAAAACAATGGTGATCTATATTATCCTACAGAAGTATTTAGATGCCAAAAGGCACAAGTGAATAATTCTCCCGAGAGGCTTTCAAACTCTGCATCCAGCTCGAACAAATTAGATACAATTAACAGCTTAATTTAGCTGCCAAAAATGCAAATTATAATCTCTGTATATCCTGCTCCACCTCAAATTATCAAAGGTTTATGGTACATGCTAATTTTTGAGATCATATTTCCAGGTGCTAAAGCTTTTTTTCCTGTATAAACTATCTAGCTGCTCTCTGGTAACCTCTGGAATATGTTCACTAGAATGTAAGGTCACGCAGGATAGTAGGTGGATTTGTGTAAGTACTCTGCACTTTTATATCCTGACATTTAAATAGTTTTCCAGCATGTACTCCACTTCAGAAAGCCTCTCATATGCTGAACCACACTGTGACATCTTGTGCATACATTATGTTGTATAAAATACAATGACTGTGATAATGAAATATTTCAGATTGTTCACTTTACTTACTTTTCACATAGACATTAAACGTTACAGAAGAGCTGGCATCAGAATTGGACACAAAATATGTGTAAATGCCTCCTTCTGTTCCTTTTAATCGAGTAAGGTGAAGTTCACTTGTATAACTGTAAAGAAAAAAATTAAACATTACTGACACTTACAACCTGCAGTGAACAGGCAATTGCTGCATGGAAGCTAAGGAGTGAATTCTTAGCAGGCTGCCTTCTCTGGCAGACACTGTCCATGCAGACACTCTTTACCTTGTACGTACTGCTCTTGCACTACAGCATCCAGTGCTTTGGCACTTCTAATACCCAGGTGTGTGCCTAGGTGACAGGTCAGCACCAGGCTCAGACCCTGCACATGCACCACTGCCTGCTCGTTTTCTCGCCGAGGATGGAACCCAGACACACAACCCAGGCCACGCATGCTAGGTGCTCCACTGGATTTTTGGAGGACCAGGGTTCAGAAGAGAACAGGGCACGGCAGAAATGAAAGCATAAGCTTTTGTCCAGAGCACCGGGCTCTGCTGGGTTGGTGGAGGGATTCTCCACGCACAACCAACTTTAAATTCTTTTTTTTTGTTTATTGGGCAGGAATGGCATCTTGTAGGTAAGTCGTGAGTATGTAGTACACTGTCCTCAGGTGGTGTGGTTAGCTCAAGGCCATTCCAAATCTAGGTTAGCAGACTTTGCATCACTTACTGTTCCAAAATGAAATGGATAGAACTGACAGTCATTCATATTACCTGTTATTGCCCACAGTCTTGAACTTGACATAATGGTCTGATGAATTCTGTAATGTTTCGTTCATGTACATCCAGACTTCTTCCTTTGGTTTTGGATATGCCTCATATTCAACTGTTAAATTCCCATTTTGTCCTGCATTTATATCTATTGTGGTATTCATTGTTGCAAACAAACGGACAAATCCTTTCGCTGATGGACGTAAGAGAAGAGGAAAAACAGTTTCAGAGACATTTATAAGATTGTCAGCACTCTGGCAACACTTTGACTACTTCAGAATCAGTGATCGAATATCCAACTGTCAAACAGAATACCTCAGCTACAAAGCAGAACTTGAACCCTCACCTGCCAAAACCAACACCACTAGCTATATATAGCAATGAGGCACAGGACTGAAAGCACTGCCTTAGCAGAAAGGATTCAGTCTTCTGGTGATAAATATCTGCTATTTGCTTTTGGAGAAATGCAAGCACGTGTTTTATTCTACTTAAATATTTATATTTTTCCAAAAATCAGAGCTGCTGTCTGGTATGAAAGAAATAAATTGATAATATATGACAATATACTAGAGTACTTAAAGCTTCCTTGTCAAATATAATTAGGAATTACATTACAAATGAAGCTATTTAAAACTATAACTAGAAAAAATTGTGCTAAGTCCACAGGCCTGGATGCAAAATGTCTTAAACTAAGGCATTACTACTGGGTCTTATCTCTTATAAAGCAGCATCCTTATTTTAGTGGGTTTAATTGCATTAATAAACTCATCAACTTCAGGATTATTCACTTTGAAAAGACATTTTTTTCAGTTCTATTACAAAAATTCATATGGGAATTAGCAGTTTGACAGTCAGATTGCAATTACAAGGAAACACATTTACTGAGAGAGCTTAATTTTAGATCAAAAGCCAATCTCGGATCCCTGCTTCTTCCCACTTTCTAGTAGTTAAACTGCTGTGGCCAGCTGGGCACCTGAGCTCAGGAAAACCAGAGCCAGCGGGGCTTGGAGAAAGCATATGGAGCTGCCAGAGCACTTGACAGATGCTTTGGAGAAGAAAGGATAAAGTAAACTCACAGCAGGCAAGTATGCTCTAAAATGCTCTCCACCACTAGAAAACAGAAAAAGATTTTATATCTGGAAAGTGAAGATTTTCAGTTCCTTTGCAGAGCTCTTTTCTATTTTCTGTATAAACACGGGATCTCCTGTGCAACCTAGATTTAAAATGGGACCCAGGAGCCTGAAAATAAAATTTTATGACTGTGCTATCAGTCTCTGAAACACCATTCTAGAAACTTTTACAGTTAGATAAATTAACTGTAAGAAAAAGTAATTGGGAAATTTCATAAAAGTATTTTTATTATTTCTCGTAAACCTTCTGGCTAACATTAAAGGCACAGCTATTTAGGATCTTATACAATCCCAGGATCTCTTCACTGCACTTCCTATGCCACTTGTCAGGATCCTGGGAGCTGGCCCAGTTCAGACAAATATAGTCAGTGTGACAACAAATGGTGAAAGGTATCCTTTCTGAGACAGCGGGGAGAGAAAGCATTTTTCTCAGAAAGAAAAGATTCAAGATTTGGTCTAGCATTTTTATTAAATACAAACTTTACATTCTACTAAGTACAAACTTGTTAGTTTGTTTTCTACTTTTATAATGCCATCTCTTATTTTAGTCCCTAGACTTTCCAACATCAATCCTTTTTAAAGCCACATTTGCATACATAGTAGTCCTAAGAATTTCTGTAGTTAAGAACTTCCCTGCTCTTGTAATAAAAGCTTTCATATCGTTGCCCTTGGGGAAAAGATTTATTTTTTTTTATATTTAACACTTTTTCAATCTTTTACATATGAATTTATTCTCTCCTGTAACAAAATGAGGAAAATATCCTCGTCATTGTGAGCCATGACCCCTCAAATGTCAGAGTAAGGTTGAAGGGACTCAAACTTCTGCCATTCTGATGAAGATCTAACCCACACAGGTCAAACACTTCTGTTTTTTTTAAGTTATCAAGGAAGGCAAAATTCTCCAGAATGATCTTATTAAGGATACCAACACGTCCTTAATTGTTCTCAGTTTAGCAAAATAGCAGGTTTCAGCAGCTTTGGCAAAAGGCACTGTGTCACCCAAGTTAATATATAGCAGACTCTAAATGATTATGTTGTTAAACAAGAAGAGGGAGGGAGTTTCACTCACTGTTAAAGGACACAATCTAAAACCTGTGGAAGTGATGCATAGTGGGTTTACCACAGGGGCGAGCTCCAGAACAATTTCAGGCTGTCTATGCACACTCCAGGAATTATTTTGAATACAGGTACATATATAGCTACTACGTAAAAAACTCTGACATGCCAATGTCACTGAAATTTCCCATGCTCAGAAGGGAGGTATTAAATATACAGCTTGTGCTTGTGCTGCCAAATTACTTAAGCATAGGCATAGTACCAGGCGGAGGTAAATTACTTGTTTTGTAAGATTGGATTAAATTTAAAATTAAGCCAGGAGGGATGAGACAAACCAGAGAGATGGAACCACTGTTGGGTGGTTGTTCTGATATCGCATTCCAATAACATGCAAAGAGTTACAGAAATTAAAGTAGTCATACATACCACAACACTTCCTGAGCCATCCCATATGGTACCAGTCAGCAGTAACCTTTTAACAAAGCGACTTCCCTCATTGAGGTTTGGGGAAAGGAGAGAGGTGGAAGGGAAGGCTCCCCAGTGTTCTCACTTTCCATCTCCCCTTCTTAGAAATGTTAAGATTTCAACAAGAACTATTTACCTAGTGCTTTCAAGGTTACTGTGGCATTGGTTTTTCCGAAAGAGTTTTCTGCTTGGCACGTGAATTCTCCAGAATCATTAACTCCCACTGAACGGATGTTCAATGTTAATTTCATTTCATATCCATAATCACCCAAATTTCTGCTTTTGGGTATAACAATCTGTCGGTAAAAAACAATTAACATCTAAAACACTGTGTATGCAGCGTCTTTCCTAGATAAATTAAAAATAGAAGTAATTATAACTTTGCTATATTAATATTCATAACTTTAAACCGGAATAATAAGCCAGCGCGACAAACCTGTCACTAGAATTTCTCCGTGCAAAACAAATGTGTGATCAGTTGTCTTGCGGAGATAATGTCCTCTCCTAGGTCCTATCCCCTCCTCTTTATTCTTTGGCATGTATGTGTGTGTGCGTGCCTGTGAAATGAAAAGGGTGTTGTCCCCAAGGTCAGACCCAGCTCACTCTGGCTAAATTTATAACGCTGATGAAGGCGAGTAGCCAACAGGTTTTATTTGCACTGACAATGCTTCTAGCTGTAGGGCTTGATGGAAAATGACCCCTGGGTCTCAACTTTCCTAATGCTCAGAAACAGCAGATACTGTAAAAAGTCACTGCAACTCTGGAGTGTGGTTTAGCACTCAAGTGGTACCTAAAAATCACTGAATTCTCTAATGGTTGCAATGCTTCCAAGTGAAAGACAAGAGAGAATTTCAGGTGCTAGAGCTTCATTTTCAACTGGGCTGCTTTATACCCTGCCTCTGTGGCATCTCCTGACTGCAGACATACTACAGAGACCTGCCAGGAGCAGGCATCCCTCTTCTGGTACCCTGACTTTTGGAACATAGCAATCTAGATTTATTAATCTTAAAGGCAGCTGTACACTTAATTCCCTTTTCAAAGCATGAAGTATATCATGACTCTGTGCCTATGTATGCATAGGAAAAAATAAATGCTTTGAGGTGTTGACTTCAGTTTCTGTTAAAATGCTTGGTGTGGTTGGAAAGACTGAAAAATTTACATTGATTAATCCAAATGCAGACTTGGACTTGTTATGATTTTCTAGTAGAATGATTTCAATTCTTAGAGGTTCCAAGAGCTGCTAGATAAATTTAATTTTCTCAATGCAATTCTGATTCCTTCTCAGCTATAATATCAGAAATAGAAGTTTGTTTTTATGGTTGTGCTTGCTAATAACAAGTCTCCTAACTTTCAAAAGTGGTGGTAACTTCAGCTAGGCAAGGAAAAAAGTGTTTTGCTTTTTTTCCTCTCACCTATTCAGGACAAAATGTCATTCTGCATCAATTTAAACATCAATATTATGTATTCTATTTCAGCATAAAATGTAGTTTGTTAGTTAATATTTAAAATAGAGCATTCCCTGATTATTTAACAGGAAGGACAGAAAGGTCAAACTTATTTCATCAAAAATATTTTCCTTGTAGCTTTTACTCAAAAAAAAAAGTAATAAAGCAAAATAACTTAAGGGAAGGCCTCAATTTCATCACACTATAAGAAAAGGGAGAGGAACAAGAGAAGAAATTAAGTTCTCAGCTGAAGAAGTTGCAGATGACCTTGGCACAGGACCAAAAGCCCCATCTGCGTGTCCCGCTCTGCCTGCATGTCATTTAGACCTACTCAGCCTTTGGAGCAGCGAGGTGGGATTTCTGGAGCAGCAAGCACTTAGCACAGAGAGCAGCTCTGTTCAGAGCCAGCAGATTAGCTAAGCATGGCATGCCCAGCCCCAGGGAAAGGGCCTCCCATTTGCTATCTGCCTGAAGAGATGTGATTTATCCAAACATCACAGGATCACAGGAACCTTTTTTTTTTTTTTTGTATACACTCATGGACTTTGAATTACGTATTCTGGTCACTACTGTTAGCAGTAAAAGACCAGTCAATTAGCATGGGAGTGTATTCAGATGGAGTTACTAACAGGTCTTCACAAGGGCTTTTAATTAATTTAAATATCAGGGTATACCCAGCAGACTAAGGAGGATCCTTTAAAAGCAACCCAGTGCCTGCTGATCGTTTCAAAGGCAGAGCTGACAGCACACTGTCTGACCAGGGAAAGGGCTCTCTCTGCCCCTCATCTGCCAAATAGCTGTGCTGCTGGTAAGGAACTCTCCTGGAGCATTTAGCCTGACAATACTTTAATTTGGGGATGCCAGACAGTAACTTCATCTATCACTACACACAGAAGCCAGTTCAACAGTTCGTTTTTCAGAACCTTCCCAGTTAGTGAGGCACACCATGTAATTTAAATGAATTAATCATTCCTGCAAATGCTTACTACTATTCCTGTCACACACAATCCCATGCTAATTAGCAGGTATTTTACTGTTAATGATAACGACTAGAATATGTAATTTGCAGTCCGTGTGTTGATATTTGCAGCTCCCATTGATTGCAATGTGATGTGTAGGCACTCCATGCTTCCCTATTTAGGCAGCCCAACAGAGGTCACCTAAACTTCACATTGAAGAGCCTAATTTTAATTCCTTTCTGGGAAGAGAAGACTGCAGATGCTTTTCCTCCCTGCCATCCACATGGACACAGGAGAGTTGTTGATGGCCCTCACAGGTCTGTGGGATGCAGGACCTTTGGAAATGTGACAAATCCAAACCATATCACATATCACATATCCAACACAAGCCTGTGACTGTCTACAGAGAGTCTGTGTATTGTGCTGAGGTGTACATCATACAATTAAAGGAACTCACCCCACTTTTGGGATAAATCCATCGAGCTTGCACACTGCTATCCACATCTGTGATTATGCATGTAACTTCAAATTTCTCCCCTTCTTTGAGAAGCTCATAGGTTTTGGATAAGGTGATGATGGGAAGTGTTTTGTGAACTGGAAAACAATTTAGAAGTGTGTTACTTTTCATCAGCTTCAGAGCTTCTAGGGGGGGATAAAAATCAAAAGTCATTAACTTTCCAATAAAATCTCAGGCCTCCAAGAGGAATTCAAATTTCTTTAATATATTACAAAGTTGTTCTTTTACTACAAACATAATTCTGCTTCAATTTCCCTTCAAATTACTCTTAAAGTTAGATAATACTTGTTAAGAGCGTAGCAACTACCATGAAGAAACAATGCTGAACCATCAATGAGGCAATTCATTCTCTAAGAGTGATTAAAAAGTTGCACTCTGGAATTGAAAATACAGTGAGGATCAGTCACCAGAGAACCACAGCCTAGTATTAACTGCAGGTTTTAATTACAAAATACTACAGTGGACACAAAGTACTGTCTGAGCAGCCTGGGCAGCACTGCTGCAGTGGCATTGCTGACAGCTGGATGCCTCTGAGAGCACAAACCAACCGACACAGCCCCCGCCCAGCGCTCGCCGTCCAGCAACAGAAACCCAATGGACAACTTGGCTGCCTGAGCAGAAAGGCTCTGGCAGACAACAGAAACTCCCACTGCACGACCTACGTGTGCACAGACAGGGGCTGCTCACTCTCCACACCCTACTGTAACCTCGGCATCGCATGCGCGCCTTAGCACAGACACGTTCTCAGCTGCGCTAAGGGGTTACTTCATTCAAAGAGCCACAGAGCTACATGGAGAACAAACTCATTTACTTGCCCCCAAGGAAATGCCAAGCCAGCCTGCCTTGCTGAATCGCTCCCTCCGCTTCTCTCCTGGGCACTCATACAGCAAATTAATGACACACGGGGCAACTGGAGGCTCTGAACTGCCCAGACAAAACTAGCCTGTCACGTCCTGCGCAGCCTGGTGCTGGGCTTTTCCTCCTTCCCAAACCCACTTAACTTTTCAACACACAAGGGCGGGTGAAGGTCAGAGGTAGGGCATCATCAACAGGCTTGCAGAGCTAAACAGTTCATCTGGCAGCTGAGCCACAACGCACCCCTCATCATGGTCTGGGCACACAGTCGCTGTTGTGACCATCCTCACTCATGGAGTCAAACACAGGATTTCTGCTGCCCCAAGCTCTGCCTCTCCACCGAATCGCTCTTCCTCAATGCCATCAATCAATTCCTCCTGCTATCACTTGTGAGCAGCAGACATCTGAGTCAAGCACCCAAATCTTCACCTTACCTGCACAGACCTGTTCAAATCTTAGGGTGCTGTTTTTTCCTCAGTGTTTAACAGCACAACCCACATTTTTAGAATGGTAAAAAAAGCACCTTTAGAAATCAATAGGAACAGAAAGTAAAGGTGATCACGGACAANGTGACCCTAAACCATGACACCCTGGCAGACAACAGAAACTCCCAGTGCACGACCTACGTGTGCACGGACAGGGGCTGCTCACTCTCCACACCCTACTGTAACCTCGGCATCGCATGCGCGCCTTAGCACAGACACGTTCTCAGCTGCGCTAAGGGGTTACTTCATTCAAAGAGCCACAGAGCTACATGGAGAACAAACTCATTTACTTGCCCCCAAGGAAATGCCAAGCCAGCCTGCCTTGCTGAATCGCTCCCTCCGCTTCTCTCCTGGGCACTCATACAGCAAATTAATGACACACGGGGCAACTGGAGGCTCTGAACTGCCCAGACAAAACTAGCCTGTCACGTCCTGCGCAGCCTGGTGCTGGGCTTCTCCTCCTTCCAAAACCCACTTAACTTTTCAACACACAAGGGCGGGTGAAGGTCAGAGGTAGGGCATCATCAACAGGCTTGCAGAGCTAAACGGTTCATCTGGCAGCTGAGCCACAACGCACCCCTCATCATGGTCTGGGCACACAGTCGCTGTTGTGACCATCCTCACTCATGGAGTCAAACACAGGATTTCTGCTGCCCCAAGCTCTGCCTCTCCACCGAATCGCTCTTCCTCAATGCCATCAATCAATTCCTCCTGCTATCACTTGTGAGCAGCAGACATCTGAGTCAAGCACCCAAATCTTCACCTTACCTGCACAGACCTGTTCAAATCTTAGGGTGCTGTTTTTTCCTCAGTGTTTAACAGCACAACCCACATTTTTAGAATGGTAAAAAAAGCACCTTTAGAAATCAATAGGAACAGAAAGTAAAGGTGATCACGGACAACCCTACTCTGCACAGGTACAAGGCAAGTGTCACAAGATCAACCCCTGTCCTGACACAACCTGCACAGAACAAGCTTTCTAGGCCCACCTCCTTCCTTTGAACGGCCTGCAGTGGTCACAAGCAGTCCACAAAGCAATCCCATGATGTGCAATCACCTCTGGCTTTGAGTAGAAGATTTCAAAAGCCTCAAGAGGAGACCACTACCTCTAGCCGCCCCAGGACAACATCAAGACACAACATCAATCTCCAAAACACTTCCCATCAGCTTCTGAGAGGTGAACAGTAAAGTCATCTGCTCTACAAGAAGGCAAAAATTCTTTGTTACCTGGCCTCACAGTCAGGAAAATGTTCTCCGATATTTTCTCAACTCCATTGTGCTTGGCCAAGCACTGGTAGCAGCCTTTAAATGACCTCTGTACGTTCTTTATAACAATGCCTTTCTGGGGATTGGGAATGAACGTCATATTTCTGGGGAGACGTTTGCCATCACATTTTCTCAGCGTGAAATTTGAAACGTCTGGATCTGTTAGTGGGCACACTAGCAAGATGTCACTGTCCTCTTTTCCATAAATCAGAGAATCAACAAGGAAGAGCACGTTCGGATCTGTGAAGAAACAAAAAGACCTGTTGAAGAAGCTGACATTGCACAGGAAACTTCTGATGGCCCTAACTCTGCAATTGACCACTTACATCAAATAAAGTTTTACATTCAGCCAATAAAACCAAGTATTGCCCAATTCATGTTTACCAGGAGACATTAAATTTTGTCCTAAAACAGCATCACAAGAGGAGATGTGCAGTAGCATTCAACACTATACACAGTAAAGAATCATCTGCACTAAAAATAATCTCCTTTTTTTTTTGGAGATGGAAGTGAGGGGTTTTGCCTTGTTTAGCTCCAAAACCTCCACCCCCAACAACAATGAACAGATTTTCACAGACGATTAAAAGTAATTTGCTTTTAGCTAGTGACAAGGCTGCAAGGTTTCATGCCCACAGGAGGATTTTGAAGAAATTTATGAGCAAATGGAAGTTGAAAAGCACCTAAATGATGGTTTCACTTCTGTAAAGTACATAATCTAAATCAACACACATTGCTACCAGAGGAAGCACCAAACTACTTCTCTCTCTCCCTCCTCCCTGAAAATAGGGGTTATTTTTAGCCTCCTTAGAAGAAAACTGGGCACATAAACAGCATATCTGATTGAAAAATCATCACATAATCTTTCTAAAGGTAACTTTTCTAAAGTACTTAATCTTGTCCAAACACAGCACAGGAACACACAGTACTTGAAACACTTTTAGAACCAAAGTTGAAGCCCACGATAGGTGACCTTGAAAATAAAGGATGGTGTGGTGTGAAGAACACTCTAAAAGCTTATTTCACCTCCCATCAGTCCTCCCTACAAAGTAGTATGAATTAGAAATGTAGGAAAGAGATAAAGGTTTCCTTTCTTTTATTCAAACTCGCTTCACACAGTTTGAATGATGAGAGATAACTAACCATGATCTAACAAGGAAGACTGAGAATTAAGATGATGGAGAATGTGCATTTGGTTTAAGACAAGAAGTACCGGGCTGAAAATGAAGCATGAGACATTTATGTAAGCAATTAATGCTAAGTCAAAGGGTTCTTATCACTGAACAGAGAAGTTACTGGCCAGTTTTTAGTTCAGACCAAGGCTGTAGATTTAATCTCATTTGATAGTGCAGCCCAAGAAGCGCCCCCCAAAAAACCCTAAAAGCTTTGAAGCATAAGTCTAGAACTAGAGGATAGAGACTACTAACAAATGAAAAAATAAAGCATGTTTGAACAGAACCAAAGTGTGAAATTTGCACACAGAGATACTAAGAGAAATGCTATGAATTGCTGTCAATCCTGAGCTGGAGAGGCATGGGCTAGAAGAGCTCATCTAAATGTCCCTGATAATGGAGACTTACTTAGTCTCCATTGACTGATTCATTTCCTTTCAGTCCACTTTTTCTCCAGTATGGAAAGAGATAAGATAATTATGGTTCCCCAGGGGGGAAAAAAAAAAATAAAAAGAGATAGAGAGAGAAGAAAGGAACAAGGACCTGTTTCCATAACAGCTGGCATTGCAGGGAAGGCCTTGGCCAGGGTGAGAAGAATTGCTGAGGTGCTTCCCTCCCATCTTCCATCCCCCTCTGGAAGGGAGACATCATGGTGAGAATATATGAAAGGATTTGCTGTAGGGAATCCAGGCACAAACAAGGCTGCTTATGGTCATGTTCTTCCCTCCACAGATTTCCACCCCAGATATCTTGGGTAGCACTTTCTTTCTGAGCATACATCAAGTTTACAACACAAGATTTGATGGTGCTTATCATTGGTTTCATCTCAAAAGACTTGAGATCAAAATCAAGAGATTTTTCTCTCTTATGTAGATGTCTGAACTAGTTTGATCTTTACTAAAATTGCTTGGATAGGGACACAAACTCCTTCCATAGACACAACACAGGCACTTTCTGCCAAAGCAGAAAGGTGAAAAGAGGTTAAGCACACACAGGTTGTCAATGCTGTGTCATCCTTGGTTACAGAAGCATAGAAAACTTGGGTTTAGAAGTTCCAAATGGATGTAAGGAACAAACAGCTGTCACCATTTTATGCACTACTTGGGGCTGCTCAGGATCAAAGTTCTGGGTCCTGTACTCTCTTCATTTTCAGCTTCACAAATAGAGAGTGTATGGAGTGCTTGTGGCAACCCCACAAGCAGCTGAGCTCATGGTAGCATATACAAGGTAATGTGTCATTAAGCCATGATGGCAAATCTCCCAAACATATTTATTTTACTGCCAGGAACTTGTCCGAGTGAAGCTTGCACATTTTTCACACAATGAAGACAAAGAAATTAACAGCATGTTGCATGAGGGCCACACAACTTCTCTGATGCTTTGGCAGTCATGCTCAGTGGGAGGTTTGTTTGCTGTCCTGAGGTGAAGGAGTCGCTCATGTGACAGAAGGCCCAAACATCTCTATGATCACCACTGTCTGTGATAGTTATCATGACCTTCAGGAAAACAGTCACGGTAGATAAAATCAACATAGTTTGTCACATATAGGTAAAATATATGCCAGATTTCCTTTAGTTACAGTTTCAGGGAAACTCCCCAGAAGAAGTTCAAGAAAACTCATCCATGATAGCTGCATTGCTCTTTGGGCAACTCAGGAGCAGTTAAAGGAGCACTCTTTAAACTGCCCGGCCACTATGTCAGTTGGTTATCTTCCATTGGGAAAATACTCTTCACGGTTCTGTGCTGGTATCTCCCTGTCTTGAAGAACAACCTTGTGGTACTTCTCAAAATATTGGTAGGGTTCAGTGCATGCTCTTCGAGACAACCCTTGTTGGAAAAGGAATGCTGCCTCCAAGAAAGTGGATGCTGTAAGACTTTATTCCATCAACAGGCAAGAAAGACCACCAGAGCTATGTGAAGAAGCAGCAAAATAACTGTCTTCCTTGGAAAGGAAAATGGAATGGCAGGCATGGCAAATTGTCAGCATGAGAACAGCTGATGAAGCCACAGATCAGGAGCCAACAAAAGATCTGAAGAAAACACTGCACGAAGAAGAAGGGTAATAAAGGATAGCAAAAATGTGTCAGAGCAGAGACACTTTTTTCTGTCTGAGACATTTCTGATCAGTCACGAGGTAGATCAAGACCTGGAGGCAGAGGAATCATTGATGCCCACTGGCATAAGAGAGAGAGAGCAGCCTCAAAAAGCCAAATCCTTTAGCTAAATGCCCCAGTACATCAAGAGCTTGAGGCCAAACTGTTCATGACTCCATACTGATGGATGGCATGGAATTAAAAAGACGTTTCTACATCCTGCTTGCTTCCTCTCAGTACAACTGACTCATACAACTGATGCGGGTCACTCAGCTAGCTTCTAGAAAGAGAGCTCAGGTGGATTTCACCACAAAACAGGGATATAAAGAAACACTCATCCAGAGCTTTGCTCTGGTGACAAAGGCCATTGCAAGTAAAACTAGGAGTGAGTTTTCCTTCTACCAGATAGGGAAGATTTCTTCTATCAGATTTGTTCTCCCACTGTACCTCAAATTCATTCCCTCCTCCAGAGTTTACTGTCCTATTATTTTGGGAGTGGGAAAGGGGAGAAGAAGCAAAAATAATGCCGTCATTGATATTTACCTTTAACAAAAACATAAAAAGAAGTGACAATACTCCCTTTGCTTTTGCATATGTATCTGCCTATGTCTCTGACTGTTGCATTTTTCGTGTACCACTCTTTCTCATTGGAACTCCTTGCTTTTGCCAATGGGTCCGAGTTCTGGAAATCCCAAGTCACAGGTCCATCCTCGTTGCACTTCAGCCTTAACTCCTCGCCTTTATTAACAACCAGTGAAGATTCTTCATGGGGCACTGAACCAACTGGAAAAAAAAAAAAAAAAGAAAAGAAAAAAGAAAAGAAAAAAGCTCAAAATACAATGCCTGTCAACACAACACTTTTTTTTTTTTCCTTTTTTTCTGCAGCAAAATTGGTTTTTGTAGCTGTATATATGCAGCTAGCGTTTCAGGAGTTATTTCTTTAAAACACTTAGCTGCAATGGCACTGTGCAATTCTACAGGTACCTTTTGGCTTCAGCACACAGAGCAAATAACCACTGCAGATGGAAACTGGCCTTTAAAATTAAACCCTGGTTTAAACTAGTTTCAGATGCACCATTTTCTGCAATGGTTTGGCTTTTGAATGGGAACAGACCCAAGCTATTTAAAAAATAAATTCAAGAACATATGAGCCTGATTCTACATGGCAGCACTTTTAATCATTCTTTGTCATTTACTCAGTATGTTGCCAAGAACTAAAGTTTCCTTGCTCAACAGTTATTTATTTTAACTGGTCTCTCATGTATTCAGAAGCTCCACTCACACTTTCACAAATGTCCAGTTTAATAAAGGCATCAGTATATGCTTTCCATACTTGCTTATTTCTTTAGTTAAAGTGATAATTCATCATTTCTTACCTCCAAGAAATTTCATGAACAATATTAAGCTTCCATTACATTAGTTTCACTGAGGGCACCAATCTCCCAGTCACCAAAGTTGCTCTCAATGACCTCTTAGCTTCTACTTCATTGAGCATGTCATAATGCAACTTTTAAAAACTTCTCAGAAGATAAATCTGTGTAAAATTAGCAGCTTCGATTCACAATTCCCAGCCACCTCCCAACATACATGACACACTTTGAGAAAGAAGCACAATCAGTCTTCTCTAGCTCCAGTTAAGATAAATCAAGGGGTTTCTGACTTAGCATACCCCTGATGTCAAACGCTTAGTGAACATACAAAATGGAGCTCATAGCTAAAAATTCAGTCAAATTCTTTGTATTATGGACCTACTTGAACATCAGAACAACATACATAAATACTGAGATCATCATGCAGGACAAACTGTTCCCCTTTCAGAGTAGCTCTCCAGTCCTATAAGCAATCTTTAGCTTATAATAACTGTGCTGTCCTTCTCATGTGAAACACAGTAGTACAAGATTGTACAACACCCATATGTAGTAGCAGAGTCATGCCACTGAAAATACTACTTGCGTGTGAAAACATACTCTGTGGCTCTGTTCAGAAGCTGAATTTCCCTACCCACACAGATAACAACAGACGTTCAACCAAAACAATCAGATAATTAGTTGGGATGAGGTTATATACTCCAGACTTAATTCACTCATCTCACGGCTTTAGATCTTCTTAAGGTATATACTGGATTAAGAACAGGTCAGTCAACTGCTCCTTTTCCTGACAAATCCACCACAGAGTAGGAAGCAAAGGATGGTCAGACCACCTGTAGCGTCTAATTACATTGTTTGTGGCCTGGTCTTTGGAGACAGCCCTTGTTGTATCCCTTGGATTGAAATTTGTTTATCAGTGCTAAACACAAAACGCAGTCATTTTTTCAACTCCACCAGAAATGTTCCACATGAGGTCCATGAACCCTGCATACACGCTTCCATGACAAAATGCATAAAAAAAAATCTTAGAAATAATAATTGTCAGAAAAAGGCAAGAAATAAAAACACTTTAATTTCAAATCTGCTTCCTCAATGTGCAGGTGCGACCCTGAGCTGCCATGCAGCAGATCAAACATGAAGAGAGAAAGTCTAAGGTCTGAGGAGTGCAGGTCCCAGCCAGCAGTGGCTCATCAGGCAGAAGAGATGGACAAACCCTTTGCCCTGGACAGTGGTGCCTCTCACCAGGGTAGAGGCAAGACCTCTGATTTGCCAACCCCTCAGATCAGAGGGCAAAGACCTCTGATAAGGTCTCATGAAAGGCCATGCAGTTCCTTCATAGGGAAGACTTTGAAAGACTTTTCTTCTGCTTCCCACAGACAATAGGGTACTTAAAGTGACAAACGACATGAGCTGAATAAAATAGAAAAAGTGCAATGTAGTATAGACACTCTGGCACTAGGTCCTCAGACAAGTCAGGGAAGGCTGAGAAAGAAGATCGAGTCATCCTTCATGGGCATCAAACTCTGATTGAAGCCAGGGAGGTTTCAGTTTGGACCCTGCCAGAAGAGGTGTGCATGTGGCTGGTCTGAGACTGACCCCAGTGCCCACGCCCTGCCACACCACAGGGGAGAACATCACCAAGAGGTCCCCTCATCACACCATGGGGCAGCCCTCCTTCACCAGTGCTAGGGGAAATGGGGGTGGTGGCCTGGCCCCAGCTCCTAGCACCTGGCACAGAACAGGCAGCAGGAGGATGAAGCATACCAGCCCGCTGGCCCAAGCTGGGCACCCCTCCTCCAGCAGCAGCCTGGGCAGCACTGCTGCAGTGGCATTGCTGACAGCTGGATGCCTCTGAGAGCACAAAGCCAACCAACGCAGCTCCTGCCCAACGCTCACCTTCCAGAAACAGAAACCCAATGGACAGCTTGGCTGCCTGAGCAGAAAGGCCCTGTGTCCTGGTTTGAGTGAGAACAGAAGGAATTCTGTTGAGTGATTTCACTTTTCAGCTCTGTTCTTCTAACTAACTGCACTGTCTGGAGTTAGCAGCCTGTTCTCACAGAGAGTGTCTGCTGCTGGCAGTGATAACACCCCATGGTCAGAGTTACTACCAAGGACTGATGTGCAGACCAAGGCCACTGCTGGATCTTTGGTACCACAATGGGGGGTGCAGAAAAGTGAAAGACTGTACCTGCAGGGAGGAGAGGACAGGGCAGCTGACCCCAAACTGACCATCAAGGTGTTCCATCCTATATACATCATATTTGTTATGAAGCTGAGGGATCTGGAGGGTCTTGCTCTTTCTAGGGGCTCCTGGGCTCTTCTCCCCTTTTGAAC
>VWZY01013307.1:30898-45845 GCA_013399075.1 Chloroceryle aenea
TCCTCCTTCCCAAACCCACTTAACTTTTCAACACACAAGGGCGGGTGAAGGTCAGAGGTAGGGCATCATCAACAGGCTTGCAGAGGAAATGGACACACTGGAGGCAGCAGTGTATAAATTAATGTCATAACTCACCTAGTAACTGAGTGCAGATCTATCAAAGCATTCTCATCGCCATGATGTGTGCAAATGCTGAGAGATGCTGCAGCAACAAACCCTTCCCCTTGAGAAGGTTGGCTCTTTAGTCCTACCGAGAACCATTGTCCCATGCCCCTATAATGCATAGCTGAGCATTGCATAGTTGGAACTGGATGTGTAACAGCCATGCCTGAGCTGGTGCAGGCGGAAGTAGTCTCAAAACCAAACACCACTTGCATGCGAAAACATACTCCGTGGCTCTGTTCAGAAGCTGAATTTCCCTACCCACACAGATAACAACAGACGTTCAACCAAAACAATCAGATAATTAGTTGGGATGAGGTTATATACTCCAGACTTAATTCACTCATCTCACGGCTTTAGATCTTCTTAAGGTATATACTGGATTAAGAACAGGTCAGTCAACTGCTCCTTTTCCTGACAAATCCACCACAGAGTAGGAAGCAAAGGATGGTCAGACCACCTGTAGAGTCTAATTACTTGGTTTGTGGTCTGGGTTTTGGAGGGAGCCCTCACTGTCTCCCAATTTCCCTCGGATGAGGATTTATTTAGCAGTGCTAAGCCCAACAGGCAGTTCACTAGCACCTGTTTACCAATGCCACCAGAAATGTTCCACGAGGTCCACTAATCCTCTAAAAACTCATGACTGAACATATAAACCAGCATCCCAGAAATGATAGTCAGAAAGATATATTTATGTCATGTTTGTGACTTTTACCTACTCTTTGCCCTAACACTCATCCTACCCATTCAGGTTAGGAGTTGAAATATTTGTAACACTATTAGGACTATCTAGCAAGTTGGTAAGTTTTTAAAGGTGATAAACAACGCAGCAGAGCATGACGCCATCCAGAGGCAGAAGAAACACATTACGTACCAGAGCTGAGAAAGAAAGAGGGAACAAGCACACTGTGGCACTCCATANCCTCCTTCCCAAACCCACTTAACTTTTCAACACACAAGGGCGGGTGAAGGTCAGAGGTAGGGCATCATCAACAGGCTTGCAGAGCTAAACGGTTCATCTGGCAGCTGAGCCACAACGCACCCCTCATCATGGTCTGGGCACACAGTCGCTNAGCTGATACTTCAAGACAATTTTGCTATGGTTCCTTTTAAACAGACTCGAAATTCTCAGCAAAACAATTTATGAATTGAATTAATGTCTTGTGCAAACAATTCCAGCAATGTTTTTTTGTTCATTTCTGAAAATAATGCATCTTCAAGAAAAATATGGCAGTGTAAAAACAACAGATTGTACATGCAAGGACCATCGGATGTGCTTGATATTATGCACCTAAATATCACCTGCCTTGAAAAAACAAGAACTAAACCAGTGCTTAGAAAGATGGGAATGACTTTCTATCTTCTTTTTGAAAGAATAATTAAGTATCAGAAATCCAAGTTTAACCAACAACCGGTGATCCAGTGTACTAATCTCTATAGCATATGTCCATTTGATGTCTCTTGATCTTTCCTCAGACTGCTAATGCCTGACATCCAAAACTGCTCCATTCGTACCACACCTCAGGCATGACAGGGCTCTTACAAGCCCACTGTTGCTCTTGCGCACTCCAGCAGCACCAGTCATAAGCACGGAACCATACCCATGGCACTGGCAGTAGTAATTCAGGAATCAGTTGTTGGCAGGACACAGGTGGTTCCTGCATGCTAAGGGGAGCAGATGATCCCACTGTCAGTCACGGACTGTGGATCCCACTGAGAAACATCCAACAATCTCCATACACTGCATAGCCAGAGTACCACACTGGGGTTCTGGATGACTTTCTAGAGTTGTCCTCAAAGGCAACTATCAGGTAATTATTATACGCTAACAAAATATGTTGACAATGGCAAATATTTCATAATTAAAAAGTAAGACAAAAAAACAACAAACAAAACAACACCATAAAGAAATTGCGACAGTGAGAGCTGGACAACCCAAGATTCATTATGGATTCCCATATCTGCAAAGAGTCACTTCCATTTCCCTAGATACTCCTTGTGATAAATTTGAGTTAAAAACTACAATGCCAGGATCACTTGTGAACAAGGCTGTGTAACTGAAAAAAGAAGCAGAATATATGAATATATTACAAGCAGCTTCCTAAGTTCTAAAAATGAAGAGAGAGGGAGGAAAGAGGGGGAGTACAGCAGTTCTGACTTCTGCATGCAGAAGGTACATCTGGAAAACCAGGCTGGAGGAATTAGAAAATGAAATAGCTCTAGATAACACTGATAGGAAATGCAGGTCAAATTCCAGGGATATGATTAAGGACAGCAGAATGTTCCTGTAACAATTAAGGGATGTGCAAACAAAAAAAAAAGCTTTGGCTAAGGACTGCACCATCCTGGGGAAAAATATATGGTTTATGCAGGAGCTTGTCAGCCTCGGCCACAACACTGCTGTAGCACAGAAAAAGGCATCAGGTGCAAGTCCACATCACACTCACAAGCAACTGGAAACCATTTCCAGCTGCTAAACAAACAAAAGATGTGGGAGTGCCATGGAATAAGATGAAGAGTAAAGCACTGTGGATTTTAGTCCCATCTCTGCCACAGATTTCCTTCAGAATCTTAGGCCAATAGGTTAGTCCTTCTGTGGCCATTTCCTGTTTCAACTCTTATCTAAACATTAAAAGGAACAAGAAGTTGGTGGCAGCTCTGTACTGCAACAGATTGCTTTCAGAGAAACAAAACAAAATGACACAAAAACACCTCTTCCACATTAAACTTCCCTCAAACAACTCCCAAGACAGGGGCACAGCACAGCTTCACAGTTGAGCCACCACCTCCTCACATCCAGTATCAGCCTTTCTGCCAAGATCAAGGGACAGGTAGTGACCTGCCAGCAGACTCATTGCTACCCAGCAAGAGAAAATCCCTCTCCCTGCTTCTCCCAGAGCTGGAATGCACTGTAAGGGCATGGTAGGCTCTTCTGAGCTTTTGCCTCTTTCTCTTGCAGTTGTCCATAACCTTCATAGAGATCAGCAGTCCCCATGTAAGCTGTAAAAACACCAGAGTGAAAATGACCTGACCATCACCGGATCCTGACCATGATTTGTAAAGCAGTTAGTATTTTTTCTAAGAAAAATACACTGAGGAGCTAAGCTTCAAGAACAAAGTGTCCATGACTGCAGCAATTAAGTAAAATTAGAGACACTGCTTTCTTTTCAGTGCCTGTTCATTCTGGGCACTGGGTTCATTTCAAGAGCTATCACACAGTCCTCACTCACCACATTTTTCAGTTTCCCATCTACAACAACATGAGAGGGTAGAAACAAGAGATATGCTTTATCAGTTAAAATAGTGCCACTGTTGTAGATGCAATGGTCTGGGGATATCAGCAAGACATGGCGTGCAGGAAGGTAATACCCTCTTTCAGCATACCCAGCACTGCTGGAAAAATTAACGTGCTGTCAGACACACAAGTCTCCTGCAGGTCTAAAAGAAATGCAGAAGCAAATATGTCTCTTTTACACAAGTGCAGAAGTCTTAGCCAGAAGCCTGCCCCAGCTTCTTTACAGTATTAGTTGGTTTAATTGAAGAGTATCACCTTTCCAACTCTGTCTCTTATTTGTTAAAGCCACTATGACACTTGACAGACGCTATGATGGGGATTAATTTAATTTTCAATTATATTTTCTTTGCCCTGTCATTTATGTGCCAAGGAAACAAATAAAGTGTAAAACTCACACGTTAATCACACTGAAACAACTTTAATTTACTCGGATGTATAAAATCTCACAGATTTTTCAAAGGAGAGATGCTATCATATGCTTACTTGTTTTGTTCCAATTCACTAAACAGATACTCTCCCTTATGCTAGATGAAAAGTTAAGAAATGGCAAATGTCAATTTTAAATGATTTGATCTGAAAGCTACATCAGATACCATTTCAGCTAGACAGTGACGGTAAAGAAAGCTAGAAGTATAACCTCTTACTCCTCAAAAGAAACCATCCACACCAACACTCATGCTAGCGTCTCCGTCAAAGTCATAAACCAAAAAAGACCAAAGATGTGATTGTCCCCTGTAAACATCACGGACTCTCGGCATACATGAATACCACAAATCTTGCTGATAGAAATGTTGACCAGCTCCTCTGCCCCAAATTCACCTTAGAGACTGAAAAATAGCTGTTACCAGGCATGTATTACAGGGTCTAGACTAATTAGGCTTTCCTGAATAACTAACTGGTTTCTTTCTAACCCATCTAACAGAGTAAGTGCTATCTGCTGACCAACAGATTCTTCAAGGCCATGTGTTTCCCAAGAAGAAATACAGAGCTCCTGTGCTTGTTCTTGCTCTGAAGTTTTGGATCCTCAGAGGCTGTAGGTTACTAAGCAGAAAACCAGGGAAGAGGATTAGTGGGAGCTTTGCCATTTACCCAGCTGTATGAGGGCAACCACTGTCTTCTCACCCAGCCTTTCCTCCCTGCAGACTCTTCACCCTGAATGAGAAGGAGGAAGAGGAAGGGCACTGTGAAGGGCAGAAGGCAGGAGCTCATAAGCCCAGTGCTCAAAGGCACAGACAAACTGACTCCATCTACAGGCAGCATAAAGGAGAAATGGGTCTCCCTCAACACAAAGAGCAACTGTGGAGCCAGCCAGCTGATTCCCACCCATGGCAAACCCAAAAGAGGAAGTGGAAGGAGACTGAAACAAAAGCTTTCTTTATCATCTGTGGAGGCATGAGGATGGGGAACCACAGAACAGCTGGACCTTGGCTTTGACTGTGAGACACCCCCTTTGTAGTGATATCCCATGGGAAGCTTCCAGTTCCACAGTTTGGGATTGCTCCTACATGGACCTGCCTCATTAAACACCTCATGCCCTGGAAGGGCACTCCACAGGACAAGTAAAAGGCACGTGGTGTTTCCCCCTTGAGAGAAAACAGCTCAGGCAACTAAGGAGACACCCAGCTACACCTGAGAAGAGATTATGCACCCTTCTCGATGAGATGTGGTTAATCAGAAACAGCCAGCATCAGAGGCGGGTGGCAAAACAACAGATCCAGCCAGCTGTCCAGCCCCCACACATCCCACTCTCTAAGAGAGACATTCACAGGATCTTCAGGCAGGACAAGCATAAGCACCTGGGCTGATCCCCTGCTTGTGGGTGGAAGCCAGCAGATGCTCATACAGAGGGTCTTTTCGCAGCAATTAGCAATGCAGCTAATCAGACTTTGTTTCCCTATTTCGGAAGCAGGCTTAGCAGAACAGATTCTGCACATGACCTCCATAACAAACATGGGAGAGCTGCCCTAGTCATGCAAGCACAACATTCCCTTAAGGCAGGGGGCTGAGGGAAGTAACTGCACCCTCCAGAGACATACATGCACCTTCTGCTGACCCCCTGTTTTCCCTTGCTGGGGTGGGGAAACTCCATCCATGCAAACAGGGCACTTTTCTTGCCTACCAAGCAGCTTGCCCTTTCTGACTGGCATGCCTCACTCTGTTAATACAAGTAATAGAGCTATTTTTTCAAAGGCAGACCTGTGGCTGTATGTAATTCTAGTTTAGCACACATACTGAATGGCCACAACAGGATCAAATGCCGTGTTTCTTCCCATAGCTGTGTGCTATGCCTTTCTAAATCATCTTTCTCTGAGAAGTCATGGCTTTGGGACTTCTGTTGTTTTGGTGCCTTTGGATTGTTTGGGTTTTTTTTTGAAGGAGCATCATTATATGCATTATAGCAGTCCAGTAATTAGTTTTTAAGCTCTATGAGCAACACCCCACTCTAAATGATTAATACATTTTATTACAGCACAATACACTATGGTCTCTTACACCTAAACTTCCCATCACAGAAGGAAGAAGCTGCAGGCAACATAAAATGAACAAAACCAAACCCAAAGCATGACTGACTTACCAGACTTTTTTAAACTAGAATGGTCTAAGCTACTAACAACTATCTGCTAATTCTTATCAGAGAAAAGTATAGAGGACAGATAAATATATATGTATGTACGCACATATAAATTGGATTTGCAAAAAAAAGAAGAGCTACTGTTTGTCACAACACTTGTCAGTGTTGAGATTTATACATTTAGTCTGATCCTTACTCCTACAAAATTATTGCCTTCTTCCCTCTAATTTCCAAAATTACTTATTAACCAGCTGTTCCCACAGTTAGTTTTATCAGATGTTAGACACATAAATAAACAAATTATAAAGTAAGTATGGAGAATAATTAGAAGGAATGAAAAAGCGCACTAATGCACCGTGTATTCAAATTCAGCTGTCATTCATCAAGTCTCTTACTTTAATGGCTTTTTCTTCTCACTTCTCTTTGCTGACATTTACATTAAAAGGTGCAGTATCTTTCAACTTCCATTTTGAACGAATGTTCCTTGTAATGAGCAACACGGGCTTGAAAGCATGTTTGCTGAGATGCAGTGAAAAGGTAGTTTTAATGAAGAGCAATGAGAAAACTGGAGAACAGTGAATCGTTTTGCAATCTGAATTAATGCCTATTTGGAAAAGGCTCAATTGAGGAAGGAGATGTAAGACTTTTGGAACTGCAAATTCTAATTACTTCAAGTCTTGGCAGTAATTTTATCGAATACTAGCAATTTCATTAAAAGGTGCACTGGTAATCATCTATATAAGGCCTCCAGAAGGGAAAATATACCAATAATTGCATAATTATGTTATCATTGCTGTTATGATGGACCACATTAAATACCACAAAGATAAGCACTGCTTACTTTCTCTAGATATTTAGTTCAGTAATTTTTCCTAGAAGATTATATCAATAAACAAGAATTTCAGATTAATAAACACGTTCACCAAATTTTGCAGAAAAGACACAGCTATCTTTGATGTCCATTTTACTTTGCATTCTCTTTTCCTTCACTGAAAGAGCTAACAGATTCATGAGAAAACATTTCTAGGTTTAGTAATGATAGCTAAAGTATTTATATAGCTCTATTACTGAAATACAAGCCATTGCTCACATGTCATGCATCCACATGGCACACAGATCCATTTAAGACACAGGTTTTGGAGTATTTCCTTATTTATCCATATAAATTAAATTCATCTATCCAGTGCTTTTTAATAAGCCTGCAATAATAGATTTCCCTTTAATTAGCACACAAACTTTGTTACTCACTAAGAAGTTTCTAAAAAACTCTTCTGAAAGTGTTGTTTTACAGACAATACCAAATCTAATAAAGATGTTTTAAATGGGGAGCCCAGTATTAGAGAAATACCTTTGCACATGCCTTCTGAAACTGTAACTAGGACAACTTCTTTAGTTTGACAGAGCACTGGAACAGGATGCCCAGAGAGGTTGTGGTCTCCTCTGGAGACTTTTCAAAACTCAGGTGGACATGTTCCTGTGCTACCTGATCTAGATGAACCTGCTTTAGCCAGGAGATTGGACATCTCTTCCAACCCCTACTATTCTGTGATTCTGAAGGATTCACCAGCGTGTTCTTCAGAACCTCCTAGGGTAACCAAATCTCACCTCAGGAAATCATGCTAAGACCCAGCAAGACNATGTCCAATCTCCTGGCTAAAGCAGGTTCATCTAGATCAGGTAGCACAGGAACATGTCCACCTGAGTTTTGTCACTGGCATTGTACTGGAAGTGCCTTGAATACAGAGACTAGGATGTATTTCTCACAAACCAGTTCCATTTTTCCAGTCTTCTGTCAAAGAGATACATAACTCGGCTTTTGAGGTTAATCTCCAATGTCAGCAGAAGTCCCACTTGCTTGTAAATTGTACTTTATTTCCTAGTTTAATAATAATCACAATTGCATATGCATGGCATATGAATAGGTAGCTGCTTATTGAATAAGTGGTCCTCCTTCCTACCCCAGGAGACACACACAGAGAATCGTGCTGTGAGTGCAGCCCAAGTACCTGCCTAAGCAGGGAATCCTATTTCAGCATCACTTCTAGTGGTATCTAGTTTATGAGAGGAGACCAGAACACACAGTTTACTTCTGCTCCTCCCATTTGACCTCTTTTATTGTGCTGCATAACTCAAATCCTAGGAATGATGATATTAGCATTACTGCAAAGTCAGCATTTTTATGTATAATACCCGGAAGTCAGGCGTGCAATGGCATAGGAAGCTTTGACAGCTTGTGTTACAATGAACACTACTGGGAGGAAGCTTTTATTTTGTTGCATAACATAATTTCTTTTCAAAGTTAAAAAGTTATGCTCATCCAGGCATAGGAAACACTTCCATGCCACATAAAAGAGCAAACAGAGTTAGGCAACAAAAGTAAAGGATCGGTCAGTCTCTGCATGGCAGAAAATGAATGCCCCAGTGCCAGGTCCTAGTGTAGGAGGGCATCTAAGGCACATGAACACACGTCAGGTAAAAATACCCTATTAAACTGCCTATTTAATGTTACCTTAGAAGTAAAAATGTAGCATTTTTATAATGTGCATTTTTCTTTCAAAAAGTAAAAGTATTCAACAGTATTTGGAAAACAGAGCAACATAAATTTAAATTTAGAACTCCTCTAATCATTAAAAGAAATTAAAGGGAAAAAAAAAATGATTCAAGCTGTACATTTTCTGACAACATTTTAAAGATAATCAAACTACTGAATTCACAGAAGTCAACCCTGAAGCACCTTTAGGCAGGTTGTGCCACAGTGATAAACCAACCTTTGACATCTGGAGTTTCTAACAGGTGGAGAGAAAATATTTTATTTCAGTTCATTCAGTACAAGTCAATTAAGCAACCAGTCCATTCAAAGAGGAGCTACTGATCAAGAGTTGGAAAAAAACCCCCATGAATGTTTCTTTCCCTTGCCATTCTAAGAATAAAAAGAGGATGCGACAGACTAGTTCTAAATTTTTTACAGCACACTGATTAGAAACCACCAGTTTTGACTACAGATAGGCCTTTCAGACATTAATTCTTTATTTCAAAACATTTCTCAATGAGTTTTTTCTTCTGAATTGGCTGGCTTCTATGTAGTGCTATTTATCTAACGGAAGAACATTTCAGAATTCTCATTTCCTTTATTGTAATCAATGCAAATCATCAGTAAAAAATCAATTATCTAATACAAGAAATGTCAACACTTCCTAGTTTCATACTGAAACATACACATGAAGAATCAGAATAAGTGTATATGTAACAAGCTACATAATTGCTTAAATACAGGCACAGTGATTAATCAGAGTAAGTATAACATTAAGTGCAAAGGCTATATTTAATTAAAACTCTATCTCAATGGTAATAAAGGAGGTTAAACCTTTCTTTACAAAATGATTAAGTACAAATGCAAAACAGTTAAAATGAGGCTTACTGTTGGCTGATTTAAATCAGGATTAAAATCAGATTTACAATACTTTGAATCAAATTGAAGCACAAAGTACATGAGGAGGTAACTATTTTGTTAAACCTGGAAAGACTATATTTCTGCACTGGAGTCAGACATGAATTTTACACCTCCTAACTGGAGGAAATGCAGACAAGTTGGAAACAGCTGAGAACAAGGGGAGAAAGAGTTACACAAGATGCACCAAAAGAAAAGGCTAAAAAGGTTTATCATAGAAAAAAAGAAGTCAAAGATGTTATATTAATTCTCAATGTGCAAAATGTTGTTTTCTTGAAGAGGATGTTGTATATCCATCACTAGATCTATCAGAGCACAGAATAAAAAAGGATGGAATTAAGTGACCAGCAAGGGAGATTAGGTTACATATTAGGAGAAGCTTACACTTCTAAACAACTAGTTATGTACCAGAAAAAAAAACGGGTGGTAGACTCTTCACTACAAGCCTGCCTTACAGCAGGTTAGACAAAAGTCTACCTGGAAGATCCATTCTGTGTGACCCAGGGGGAGAGCAGGGGACAGATCAGACAACCTCTGCAAGTCTCCTCCAGCCTCACTCTTACAGTTCTGTAGGTGCTTCCTAGGACTTGCTGTGTCTTTCAGAAACACAGCTGCAGGAGGGAGGTGAATGAGTGAGAAAGCAAAGAATGAACTTTCCAGTCCTGCGGGCTGCAGACAAAACCTTCAGCCATTAACTTCTGAACAAAAAACAGATTAAGAGAGCCAAGTGTAAATTTTTAATCTCATTATATCCTTCAGCGGGAACCCAGTTAGTTCTGAATGGCCTAGGTATGTGAATACTCAAAAACACTTCTATTGCACTGATCATTGGGACCTTTTCTCCCCACCCTGAAGCATGCAGGCTCTGAATGACAGGTTATAACCAGTAAGTTTGATTTCTTTTTTCCCCGTGTAGCTTCTGCACAAAGCCTTTCTTTAAAAGAGGTCCACTCCATGTCATGAGGAGCACATTCACACAGCTTGAGTGGAGGAGCACTACTTAGCTTAAGACAATTATTGATAGGAATAGTAATGTAGGACTAAGAACCTGTATGAGATGCATTTCTCTGACTTTCTGCCATGGCTTTCATGTCCTCTTATCTTAAATCAGCCCATGCATCCTCTTTATAATGTAGATTTGGAACATTCAGTGCCTAGTTGACCAGCAAATTCTTCTCTGTATCTGATACTTAATGATTATGTTACATGACTACGGACTCAGCTGTCAAAATGACATTTAAAATCATAGACATTTAATGCTGTCAGCCCCTCAGTGACAAAACATCCTGTAGCTGATAATGTTACTAAATGACACTTCATTTTAGTTACAATCTCCAGGAATGATCCATATGGAGCAGCCCAGGAGTTGCAGAGCATGGTAGCACCATCAGAAACTGTTCTGTTATTTACATGCCTGTTCGCTGTTTAAAATAATATAACCAAGAGCCTTATGTGATGTATTAAAAAAAATAATATCTGTTGCAACATGAAAAAGATCATTAATAATTCATTTAAAGGTATATAATCCCCAAGAGCTGACCACTGAGAGGTTAGCATTTACTGTGCTTTCTAATTTCTAGGCTATACCCTAGAAAACAGGAGTTGCATTCTCCCTTCAAACACAGATGTTTACACTCCCCTTATGTTTTTATCACTAACGGCAGCAATCTTGGCTGGTGAACAAACAATACACATTTTCAGTTGACATTAGGTTTGGCAACCAGCCAAGAAGACTGCCCACATGCGTAAAATTATGCTCATATATGACTGCTTGCAGGATTCATTGTCAAAGGGGGTCCCTTCAGAAGAAGCCCTTCTCGTTTCCTAAAAATCACAGAAAAAGCCAAAAACAACGCTTCTGCGGTACAATAATATAGAAGAGTTAATAATAATTTTAAAATTCCTTTTATGCCAAGTCTGAGCAATTTGTGTGTACATTCTCTTCAGATTTGTTTACATAAATGTCCAAAAATGTAACACACTGAAATCTGGATCACCGCTTTCATTAGATGCCTTTAGCATCAGATCTCTTCCATCCAGGGTTACAATGAACACCTTAGCTCTGTTTAAGTTGAAGAGCCTCAAATAGGGGTTGGGTTTCTGACAGAAACAACTGCAAGTTGTTTTTTGTGCGGGGGAATATTCAGAAAGGCATTCAGAAATTAGAAAAAGACAAAGTTTTATGCTTCAAGTGAGAGGGTACTTACAGTAAATGCAATGCATTAGGATGTTAGACCTCATTTCCTCTAGCCATTCTCTGAACAGCTGAAAGAGACTTAAGGAAATGAGTCAAAATCCTGGAAGATGTTTGTACTAGATGAAAAAGAAAACAACATCTGTAAAATCATGTGCCACATACATAGAGAAAGACAATGTGCAACGCTTGATCTCTGCAATGGTATTCATCTTCACAGGCAGCGAGAAAAAGCTGCAAAGTGGCTTAACCTTGCGCAATTACTGCCTGTCTTCTACAAGACTGCTATCAGATTAGATCGGTTGTCGTGTATTGTAGATAAACATACATGTTGTTGAAGCTCTTTGATGATGTGTGCTGCTTGTTTCATCCAGAATTTGTTATTCCTTACCTTCAGATTGCACCAGTGTTTATTGAAAGTTCAGGCTAGAAAGGAGATTTTCTTCAAACTACAAATGCTTAGTATTTGGTATTTAGTTTGACAGCTCCAGAAATGCCTCAAAACTCTTTCAAATAGCTTGTACTAACAACAAATAATAGTTCAGACAAATTCAAGGAATACAGAGGTTTTGTTAGAGTCTCACAACAGACCAGGGAGAGAAAAGGACAAGTTTCACTATGAGAAACTACTATTGGTTGGACCATGACTCAGATGTTCTTCCTAAAACCTGTCCTAGCTTGTGTGTACATGTGCTGAAGACATATCCTCTCTGATTCCACCTGTGTCCTGATGCAGTATGTCCCTCCTGGAGGTGACTCAGGACCCTTTGATCAATCCAGACACCTGCAGAGAAGCATCACCATTTGGACAATCAACAATGGGCTTCTGGGAGGGTTGAACTGAGGTGAAAATCCCACAGAAAGCCAAACAGTATAACCCAACAGTATGACATCTGCAGTCACCCGTCAACAAGCATCTCTCTCTTGGAAAATGAGCACATGGAAGTGCCTCCAGTCTGAATGCTACTTAAACAGGATGCAAATAGGAGCCTCACTTCTTGCCAAATTTTTCACATACTTTATAATAAAACCCGAAGAAAAATGATTTATGCACTTGCTGGGAGAGGGTTCCCAGTTTTAACGGAAGGAAAAAAAGAGTCGAATATTGAGCGATCTTTGACATTTCCATTAAGCTCCTGCCAGTGACCTGGGGTCACAATTCTGTGCAGGAGAATCTGCACTGCCACAGGGGAGGAAGGAGGAGAAGGAAAGAGGAGAAGTTGGAGAAGTTGGAGAAGGAGAGATAGAAACAAGGTGTAGAGAGTGAAGGATTCTTAGATGGTTTGAGGGGGTCAAGGAATTTACTGAGTGACAGCAATCAGAGTCTGCATCAAGTCCAATCTACCTCCTTCAAGCCTCCTCCCTTGTGGCTGACAGGTAGCTGGAAGCATCATGAAGACTGACATTCTTCCCTGTGGGCACAGGGAGAGCCTCCTATTACTCTGCAGCTGACTAAAAAAAAAGAAAGGCTCATACTGATGGATGCTGAAAGGAACCATGTCCAGTATTCTATGACAACGAGATGGAAATGCCACATACACTCTGGCAGAATATTGAGGGTGGAAGACAGGGAGAGCCTTGGTGGAGGACAGCAAAGGCACAGAGAAAAAATGGTCCAGATTATTGCATAAAATGAGGATTGGACAATCCCCAAATTGAAGGAAAAGTGGAAGCTTATGTTAGGCTGCAAGAAAAACAAAAAGTAGGAAGGGGCTGTGGACAGAGATTAATGGTTTACCCTCCAAGAAGCTACATTAAGCTCAGTTTTCTACATCTTCCTTTCCTATTTGCCAAGACAAGAAGAGAGTCTCGACTAAAGAAAAAGAAAGGTACTTAATAAAAATTTGTATACCAATAAACAACAGGATAGGTCTCAGTAAGGACTGTGGGACATCAGCCAGTCCAAGTGTTTTCACTGAGGAAAATCCAGTCGTAACTCAGGGTCATGCTAGCTCCTGAGAAATCCAGCACAGCGGATTTCTACTCTGTCCTGCATGTCACTTTTGAAGCCTGCCGTGTCCCTGCCAGGACATGAACCATCACTCTGATACCTTCTACAGCACAAAACTATCCCCGAATATTCCTACATCTGTGCGATACTCAGATGATGCACATTCATACCCAAAGGCAATTGGTTTTTGCAACAGCATGTCATTTATGCCTACTACACGGTGTATTTTTGGCTTCACAAGTTGGTCTGAACCCAGAACCCAAGGAAGGATCATGGAAAAGGTTTTCTCCTTGCCTCTCCAGTACTCTGGAGTCTGTATGTCTTCCAGGGGATGCTGCCAATCTGACCTGTTTCTCAAACTTTCCTTAAGGACGGTCTAACCATATGATAAAGGATAGCCATCAAGTGCAGGCAAGAAATACATGAAGTAAAGAAAGTTGATATTAATTGTGTCAACTTTTTTTTTATTGATTTCAAGAAACAGCTCATTGTTAGGAGACTTTCCCATCCCTGTGGTCACAGCACTAGCATTTTGCAGACACAGGTGGGTATTTCCAGATAGGAAAGTCCGTATCACCAGTAGCACTGTTTTATCAATAAATATCACTTTGTTTATCAATAAACAGAAAGGAGAAAAGACAAAAAGTTACTGAAACAAAACCAGTAATAAAAATGCTTATGAATTAATACCTGTGCCCTCTCACATCTCAAAGCAGAGTGCTTACAATGCAGAAGTGTAAATTGTCACTACTGTTAGCTCCTGCTATTTTAGTTGTTTGCTCCCAGCAGCATGGGCAGTGACTTGCGGAGCCCTCCCCGTCTGCTCTCACACAGGGTGCTCTGCAGGGCTCCTCTCTGTTGGTGGCAGCAGACATTAAACACCTAGCACTGTGCATCGCTTCCCTGGATCCTCAGCTTGCTCTTAGATCAGTAGCAAAATAACCTCTCACGTTATCAGCTTTCAGACTTCAGCGCGCAGGGCCAAATTCCTCCCTGAGTGCAACTCCTCGAACACAAGCAGCGACCTCCTTAACAGCACCTTTCTCTACAGATCTCAAAACACCTCTTAAGCCTACAAATCGCACAACGAGCTGCACGGTGTCTGAAAGCCACGTGCAAAGTTGTCCAGTGCTGCACACAGGCGTTGTATTTAAAATCACTATCCCTGTGCGCTAGGGCTTTGAGGTTAGGCAAGAAACCCCCCTCTTATCACGGAAGTAGAAAGCAACCTCTGAATTTATACACACCGAAGTTTTAGCTCTGCCAGACCTCCCGAAGGCCTGCGTGGCACCGCTTGCGCTCCTCTGAGGATCGCCAGTGCCAGA
>VWZY01013307.1:46031-161006 GCA_013399075.1 Chloroceryle aenea
AAACCTCCCCTCCCGCCCCCACAGGGAAGCGGAGCGCCCTGGCTTGCCTCGGCGGAGATTACCATAAAGATCCCCAACACCGCCCCAGCACCCACACCCCCCAGCATAAAGTGGTTTTAAAAAGAATAACCCCGTGGCCGAATATGCACACGGTGCTGTCGTGGGGCAGAGATCGCCCTCCTCACGGGGTAACGTCTCTGGCATCCTGGACACTGGCAAGTGCCGCGAGGAGGGGTCGGGGGCAAGTGGGGCAAGTGTGGTCCAGGGAGGGGGGAGTAGGCGGCCTGGCTGGGCACAGGGCCTGGAAGCAGAGGGAGCATCCCTCAAAGACCAGGTACAAAGGCATTTGTCTAGCTGTAAAATCCTCACAGATAGCATCTGGAAGTATATCACAGGTAAGGTGGCTTTCCCTGTCTCTCTGCACTGAGTTCCCAAAACTGTGCCAGCTCTCGCCTGTCACCTAGAAGGGTCAGTCAGAGCACCAGAAGTGAGACTTAAACGTATATGCTATGACACAAAAAGAAGAATTGAAAGAACTGTCTGGTTTGGTATGGAAAAGAGAAAGCTGATGGGCAGCTTAAACATGGAAAAGGTTCTTACAAAGAGGATTGTGAGCAATTGTTTTTCATGTCCCTCAAGGGCAAGATAAAAAGTAATCCATTTAGTTCTCAGCAGAAAAAAAAAAAAAGAAATAGCTTAAATGTTAGGAAAGCACTTGCAGAATAAGGAGAATTTAGTCTACAAATGCATTATGGAGAAGAGGTTATGGAATCCCACAGAGAGAGTTTTTTAAGCACCAGTGAGACGACTGACAAGGAAGATCTGGAAGCTCTTGCTCTGTAGCTGCAGAGCTAGAGTGAAGCTGCTTTTCAGGCAGAAATAATACAAATTAGATAAATGTCTGTCTTTAACACTGCTTTGTCAGTCAGTGTCACACGGTGCTGAGGTGAAAGAAAAGTATATAGATGACCCAGGCAAAAGAGTCATCCATGCATACACCAGCTGCGCTCTGCCAGGGTATCCGTGGGCAGCAGCCTAGCCAGGTGGGTGGCAGAAGGACACACAGACTGTCAGAAAACCCATAACAACACTTCTGGATGTACAGAAAGATGTAGGTGACACATGGCAAAACCTTCACCTGTGGAAAAGCATAAATGTAGACTTCTTGAAATGTGTTGGTACAGATCAGAAAAGTTATTGAAGGTAAATTACTCCTTTTTTTTTTTTTTATCTTCATCTTTTTTTCACTCCTGTCACATTTTTTCCAAGGTTAATAGCACTGTCCCATATGGTCCATCATGAGATGAAAGTCTTGTCTTATATGTTTAAAATGGCTCTCAACATTTCTTTACTCTCTTTCATCTCTGACAGCCTGTTTCTTTTGATGGCTGAATCCTTCCTCTGCTGCAAAACAGAATACATTTTTGTTAGCACACCAACAGTTTCAAAATGAAACACCATTTTTAAACCATATTTCTCACTAGATGCTAGCCTCAACAAATTAATTCTAAGTAGAGAAAAAAAAATAGGTGAAATACTTAAATTTTTAGCACACTCCTGATCCTGATTTTCCAGGTGTCTTTGGGGTTTGTTTTTGCAGGAGAAAAAAATGGAGTTGGAAATTTTTTGATATAAATATTTGGAGCATTTACAGTTTAATTTCTTGAAGACGCAAAGGCAGCACACAATATGGAGCAAGAGGTTTCCACTGAAACATTATCAGGGAACATGTGATGTTGTTACTGTGATAGGTCTCTCCCTGTTCTTCTTGATTAGTGCTCTTTCAGTTAGTGGCCTGCCTTTATGTCCTGAACATCCCTGATCACATGAAGCCAAACTCTGCATGGCCCTGCATCATGTGCCTCATTTTCATGAGCATTAGCTGAATGTTAGACATCACAACATCTGAGTGGTAACGATATCTTCCATGTGCTTTGCCTGGCTACAAAAAACTATAGTAAGTGGGAGACAGGGATGGATTGGTTTTAACCTGGTCACTTCCTTTATTTTTAATAATTGTAATGATAAATGCACTTGCCCTTTCCACCTCTGTCCAATGAACTGAATGCTACAAGTTCGCTCATCCATGTTCACTGTACATTATAGAAGAAAAAAGAAAGCTTCTTAAGCTGAGGAGGATTGCCTTAGGTCTTTTTTCTGCCTATGTCCAAAATACATGAGCTTAAACCAGAAAGGGTTTGCAGCCACTCTCACATGTTCCTCTCTTCAGTCATCACCGTGGTACTGAGGCGGTATGTTATGATAGGTAATGCCATGTTTCCTCATTGTCTACTGGAACCATCTCGCAGCAGGTTGACATTTAAGTGAAAGGGGAACAGAGAGAGAGAGATCTACAGACTCTGGAGACAGTGGAGATTAGAACGATAAGCTTGGATAAATATGTGAAACCCTGTATTTGGAAAACTCACTTCAGCTTGAAATCCTTGAAGTGATTTAACATTTATGGACCAGCTCCTTTGAACAGTCAGTTCAAAAGATTGCTTTTACACATCCACGGTACTTCTTACTGGAGTAAACATCGAATAGATCGATAGTATTGGTAAAATTAAGCTAATGTCATTGAACAACTGATGCCTTAATGAAAGACTTTCTGATCTGAATGAAAATGCATTTGGAAACTAGCTGGTTTGATGGTTTCAAGCAGTTTCTTTGTCAGGGCTGTGAAAAACTTTTTATTCTAAATCTTTACAACATAAATAAAATAGATCCATGGGATCTATTTTATCTATGGCACAGCATATCTAATGAGAAGGGAGGGGAATGCCCTTCTGATACAGCCAGTCAATGCCATCTAGAATCCCTCCTGATAACCCTGTGATAACAGCTTCTTCTATAATGTTATACTTTGTTTTTTCTAAATTGCAGACTGATAGATCTTAGTCTGGGGCATCTCTGTTCCATATAAACTGGCATCCCCAGCAAGCTAGACTGCTCCAGAGTTAACTCCTCTGTGATTCCTGAAGACTTTGAGAAATTATGAGAGCTTGAAACCTGTATCGATTTACCAATGTTGATGTAAAAGCTATCTAAACATTGGTGTAAAAGTTTGTTAAGCTTTTAAAAAGTGAAAAGTGGTTAAATTTCTGCCTTGTGCATTCATCTAAAACAGCATTTCTGAAGAGTGGCTGTCAGGAATGTCGTATGACCACCATATGAAAATATATACTCAGCACTCTGCCATATCTTAATTTTAATCGACAAAACTCTAACTGTGAATTTTCTGAGCCTCTTGTTTATTAATAGAAAAAACCTAATGTGTGAAATCTGCTGGTCTAAACTGTGGGTATAGCAAGGTGTATTACAGCTGTTTTCTAGAAGCCTTGAAATTTCAGGACATCCCATTGCACTTAGTTTTAATTAATTTCCAGTCTTCTATATGCTCACAGTGACATGTAAGGGTGGGTAAGTGGAGAAAAACATTAGTATTTGATAGGCATATGTCTTAAAATTTAATCTGTAGATGGTAGGATTATAATGTCTTTTATAGAGTTTAACTGAAGAAACTTCTGCTATTTTTTAGCAGGCATGGTACGAAAATAAATGCAGATTAAGTGGACACTGTTATTTCATTCCCTGTGGAATATGAGCCTTCAGACTGAATCCATTCAGTCTTACTAAAGTGAGAGGTATCTCACTCCATTTTAATCCAATTTTGTAAAATACTCATTAAATCCTGTTGTACCTGTGATCTGAAATCAGCATTGCCATCATAGTTAATGAAAGAGCTTTCCAGTATCAAATGTCAAGAGCCTAGATAAAATCATCATTGAAGCTTGAAAAATACCCTGTTTTTAAAGACATCTTGCATTATCACATGTATAGCACGCTATTGTAAAAACTGTCTTATCTGTGTAAGCTTAAGTGGAAAATAAATAATCTCGATATCATTTTTTGTTAGTTTATAGCCTGCAATCTCACTGAAAAAAGAGGTTCGTCTTTATGAACTGCCAAGTTCAGTTCTTGTCTTTATCTCTTGCTGCCTTATTTGCACAGGCCCCTGTTGAGAGCTGACTCCATGCAGTAGCTTAGGTCTTTTCAAATGTTGTTTTGTCTTTTTTCTTTTTATCTTTTTTTTTTCTTCTGCTAAAGTTACAATCAATGCTTTCTTTTGTAATGACCATCTGTCAGGTCTTATTAGTCACCATTATTCAGACCTCTACTGCAAAGTGATGGATGCAGTTGGTCAGTGTCCATTAACTGGCAACTCATGGGCTAAATGTAAAAGAAGAGTACCTTTCTCAAGCATTTCTGCAGGATTTCTGTCTCCTCTGTATCTCGCTTCCTGCAACTGTGGATTTTTATTTTAAGACTGTTACTGCCTAAGCGCAAAGGAATAACCAATTTCTGCAGCTGATCTCTTCACATNCAATCCCCTCATCCAGGTCATCAATAAAGATATTAAACAAGACTGGTCCCAAAACTAAGCTCTAAGGGACACCACTTGTGACTGGTTGCCAACTGGACTTAACTCCATTTACCACCACTCTCTTGGCCCGGCCATCCAGCCAGTTTCTAACCCAGCAAAGAGTCCACAAGTACAAGCCATGAGCCACCAGCTTCTCCAGCAGAATGCTATGGGAAACGGTGTCAAATGCCTTACTGAAGTCCAGATAGACAACATCCACCATTCTTCCCTCATCCACTAAATGGGTCACGTGATCGTAGAAGGAGATCAGGTTGGTTAAACAGGACTTGCCCTTCATGAACCCTAACTGTGGAGAAACAGCTGATGTGGCTTCCTCAAAAGCATTCTCCTTTTCTGCCTCACTGCCCTTCCAATCCTTATCTGGACTTCCCATGATGGCAGCTTTGGGCTGCAGACCTGGAGAGCTCTGTCCTTGTCCTCCCTGTCTGCTCCCAACAGACTATTAATGCTTCAGTTTCTGAAAACATATCCATGCCCTGAATTTCATTACAAGACCTAACTCTGCAGTTCAGAAAGAGTCCTTCTGTGTTTTCTCACAGGTTTTTGCTGTATCTGAAAACTAAATAAATGGCTAGAGAGTGGTTTTGTCAGATGTTTTTCTTCTGAGACGATTAAAGCCACATGAGATCTAGTTGATTCCTTTGGCGTTTTTGTTAAACTTTATTATTTTGCATATGAATTTCGGTGGAAAAACTAAAACAAAAGCAAAAGAATACCCCTGATTTAGATGATAAATGTCAAAAGAGAACAGTGTGCTTGTCTTGCCTGTGTTTCCTAAGTAGGTAAACTGAAAAGCTTGATTGTTTTATCACAAAGTATCTAGTATGTTTCTTTAACCTATTTTAATATATCATTATTTAAGTATGTCAGAAATTGTTGGGATCCTTTTTAGCCTTGCAAGGCATCTTGAAAGCTCTTTAGGTTCCATTTTGTTTACATCTTTGTGTAGTTTGCAGAAATGTGTTGGTTCCCTTTTGTTCAGCTTTAAAACTTGTTAGTAACCTGACTTGTACTTTATGGGCAAGCAGTCTCCCTTGACTCTTCCTGCCAGTGCTTCTCTCACACGTCTGGCCTGGAGCACTCAGCCTTTGTCAGAGGAGCATCATATGAGCGTCCCGCTCGCTCCCCAATTCCATCATCCATGCCCACTCTGCCCATCTCCTTGTACAGAGCAAGGCGGATTTGTCACAACCCTGCCACCTCATCTGGAACAAGGACATCAGTGTCCAGACTTAAAAGCAACTGTTATTTATTACAGTCAAAGTATTTCATAGAAGACAGTTCTTAAAATAGTAAACAGGCTCCACATGTGACCCATTTATTAATTTTCATAGAAAAAAACAAGAACTCTGGTCTTCTTAGCTGCTTTTTCACAAAGCTTGTCTCAGCTTCTGCTCAGTTTTGTTAAATTCCCATGATGGCCATGGGCAATTGAACTTCTAAGAGAGAGAAAGGCACTTTTTAGTTATTATCTCTGTCTTTGAGCAAGTAACTCCCAGCTTTGGTAAAGCAAGGCTTGCAGTTTTCTGAGGGTGGATAAATCATCCACAGAGTTAACAGTTTCTCCATTGCCTCTCACTTCTGACCCTATAAGTTTTTTTTTTGATCAATCCCTGTGAAATTAAACTTCTATAGATGTTGTTGCCCTTCTGTATGGGGTAGGTAAGTCTTACAGGTGATGCTGCAGTGTCTTAGGGGACTGCATAGGAGGTATGTATGTATTTATGTTTTCATTGCAATCTATCTTCACAGTTCTTGGTAACCAAAAGTCTCTAAGAGATTATTTTCCTATCAGTCTTATTCCATTAGCTGTATGGAAGTACAGCTATCTTGTACTGCCAGAGGCCTTTGGGGCTTTTTTTTTTTTTCAGCTATGTATATTTGCAAATGCAGTGTGTATTATAATCCCCAAGCCCACAGTGCTGATAGACGGCAGGAAAAACATACACATCACTGGGAGACTAAAGAGCAGTCAAAGGTACATTCCTATTAGGGAGGTCATGCCCATCTCATTTACCATCCAATCCTCTATTTTTTTTTTCACCTGTAGAAGGTTTTTTTCAGACTTTTTGACAAGAGTTTTCAAACCGGGATGGTGCAGTCACCTGTGGAAATTTCCATGCCTGTAGCATAGCGTAAGTGAGCTTTTGCAGATACTTTCAATCAACTCCTCAGTGGCTGCTGGTTGCCTGGTGTCCTGGGAAGGCCTGGGATTGCACCTTGATGAATTTCCATTTTGATGACTTAGTTTGTCCAGTCTGGATAATCAGAAAGAAAAAATCCATTATGGAAGATGCCTGAAAATAAAAATGGTATTTGTCCCTGTGGGACGGGTGCTGTAATGCCTGCTGATACTAATGAAATCTATCTTTAGAAGTCCTGTTAATTTGGACCGTAAAAGGCAATATTCTATTAAAATGGATGTCTACTTCTCCTTTTTTCTCCTCCTTCTTTGAGTTTAGGCAGATTTACTAGGGCCATACCAGTTCAGTATTCTCAAATTAGGTCAAATGAGTTTCAAGATATGTTTTCTGGGACCCCTTTCCTATTTTAACTCAGCTCTTTTAGGGAGTTGATATTGAAATTATGCATTATCCAGGTGTGCAAAGTTTATTGAGATGTTTCTGCATTTTTTTTCTGTACATGTCTGCCTGATACACAATATAAACAATGTGCATTAGTTTAAAGAAGTATATTCTAAAGACCATATGTGCTTTTGTTCTGGGATGTTCAGCTGGTTCCCTCTTGTCTGCTGTTTCTGCTTCCAAATTCAAGAGATCTGCTGGCAAGACCCTAATCCCAGTTGCTGACCTTGCATAAAGCCAGGCTCTGGATTGTGTACAGGTTCCCACGCTCAGAAGAATCTAGTATTAGGAGGTGACCTCAGCAGCTACACAAAGGTGTATTCTCAGAGCTCACTAACTCTTTGCACCTTCAGAGAAAAAGCCCTGCCTTCGCTTCTGCCTATTTTAAATCTTACAGAATTTGTATCCCAAAGCCTCTCTTCCCTGCCTCAGGTTCCTTAATTAACTGTCTACAGACCCATCCCCTACTGAGAGGCAGCTGTCTTTGGGGAGGTTGCTGTTGTCACCTGGCAGCACACAGGACCAGTTGAGGATAGGAAAGTATCCAGCTGAAACTGAGATTTGGGATTCTTTGGGTTCACATAAGAAATTATGGAGCGCCCCTTTGCCATCTGCTCTTTGCTGGAAATAATGCAAATGTAAATGTCAGTTTTGCAGCTTATGAACCCATTGCCCCTCTAGGCATACGGCCTTCCTTGCCGAGGGGATGTGTATCCACTGGGACTCGACTTTTACAGCTGAAGGCGTGGTTTCTGTGTCTGCCTCTATCCTGAACTACTCCTGTGTCATTGAGGCTTGCATTTGTCACATCAGTTTGCAGGACACTGGCAGTGAAATAGGCTTAGGGAGGTCCTGACCCTTCTCTCCTGATTCTGTCCCCTGCTGTGGCACTTTAACCTGCTAGCTCTTTGTTTTGCTGCCACAGCTGTTTTGAGGAACCGCAGAAAAGGTTATTTTTCATACCTAATCTAGTCCATGATCTGTTTTACTCTGTGGCTTTGCAAACAGGTCTACTGCCAAACTGAGGCAGGAAAGGTGATGAGAATGAGCAGTGGGAAGGAACTTAGGCTGGCTTGCTGCCAAAGCACCTCAGGAAGGCAAACCCCTTTGTTCTGCAGGAGTCGGCCTGTAAATGCCAAAGTAAATGCCATGAGGCCTCTATCTGAAGCCAGGTGTGAAGATACTTCTCCATCACAGATGGACACGTATGTGGCCAGGGTGATTTAAACAATTCAAGACAGCAGCCAGCTCCTCCTAGGAGTGGGTATCTTGGTTATCTCAGGGTTACTTCCCCTGCCTCATGTCAGCTGGCTACTTGTTCAGTGCCCAGACCGAGCTGCTGCTGCTGCCACCGCCTTCATTTATCCTTATATTAAATGTTATACAGGATGCTGGTTATAGGTACAATCTGTTAAATGCATGATGTCTGATGTGTTACCATCCCTCACTATACACCCACATATGGCCCATTGTTAACACAGATGTCAGCCCAGGAACAGCTTGCTTATCTCGCTACACCTCAGAGAGCGGGCAGCTCTCCCCTCCCAGCTTTTGCTCGAGTTCATGTGTCAGAAGAGGATCATTTGTTTGGGGATTTGGGGATGAAATTAGTATAGCAATTAGGATGTGGCTGTGGCAAATGTCCGCTCATTAGTCTATGACAACGTGCAGTGGATTTATGACAGTGACAAGAAGTCAGAATAACACGGTAGGGTAGCTCCTTTCAAAGGAAAATTTAATAGATGCTGTTTGCTGAATATGAGTCAGAGTCTCAAGCCGAGGTTAAATCTTGGGACATTATTATCTGTAGAACCTCAATGCCGTGTTAATATTTCTCACTGCCCAACCACTGTAGAGCTGATAAGCAGAAACATGCAGAAAATGTTGTAAATAATATTTAGAATTCTTCTTTCATCTTCTTTCACGGATGATTTCTCAGTTTCTCTAACATGATCATATGATGAAGCATGTGTCATTTTGACCCTTGAAAGCCTGGCAGAACATTATCATTTCAAGTTCCTTTCCAAACACTTCAGAAACCTTTCTGCAAACAAACAGTAGAGATACCCAGAACTAGCAACACATCACGGCCCTTGGGTTAATGTTTGTCTGATACTATCAGCCACCAGTAGAATAGAAACGTGAAGACTATGTTCAGAGTGATAACAGGGTACTGGATCAACATGTCAGATGTCATTTTGTATTCATGTCAGTGTTGCGTGGCCAGCTGCATTGGATAAAATATTATTGATTGACATGGAGTTTGGTTTCTCTTAGTTCTTTAATGAAGACAAGATCCATATTGAAATGAGCCATTTAAGACTGATATTCACCTGGATCTAAGTCAGATAACTAGGTGCTGTCTATATCCACTGCAGAAATGAAGGTACCTTGGGAGTGATAGTTAACCTGAAGCAGGTGGGATGAATCATCCTCTGGAGATGTTTCTCTCCTCCCCAGAGGAAATCTAGATAACTATGTGAAAGTTGCATGTGCTGTTTAGTCTCAAAGATTAACAGTCATTTCCTTTAGATGCCTAAAATACAATAAGGTGGACAAATACGATCAATGAGGAGTTTCCTCTGTAAATAAATCTAAAGCAGTACTAACAAAATATTTAGATGTGGAGACTTGGTCACAAGCACAGATTTGTCTAGAGATTGCATCACTATGAGCTACATCTCATATTACTTCATGGTTTTCAGATGTGAATGGCACAGCTTTAAACATGTCTTCAGGTCTTCTTTCTCAGTGGGGAAAAAAGGACCCTGCAGCTGCCATATGGCACTGGGATTTGGGATTCCCCTTACACTTTCCCACTGGAGAACCTCAGTGAAGTTTCTCTGTGCCACAGTGTCTCCAGCTATGAAGTCCACTGACCTCCTTTACAAAATTCTTTGTGCTCTGCAACTAATGAGTGCACTGTAAGAGCTAGCTATTAGCCTCCCAAAGCAGCTACTGAGCATCTCCAGTGCATGCCACATTCATTTCCAGTATGCCTCTGGGCCTCATTAGCTGGCTAGTATGTATTCGTCCCTGAAGCTTCGCTCCTTTCTTTGCATCAAAACCAACTAAGCACAGAGGCTGTGGGTTGCAGATGTCATCTCAGTTTTCCACTAGCACTTTGCCTGAATGGTCATCCTTCCATTAACAGTGATGTGAAGCAAAGAGTGTTTCCTGATAGAGTCATCAAGCCCAGCAACTGTATTTATAGCTGAATTTCTCTACTGGTGCACATGCTTAATCCTTTAGGAGTACTTGCAAACCAGTGAGATGGGGTGTATCTGGGTGTTGGTAAGATGGACCAGCAGCAGTAGTAGGTACCAGAACTTTTTGCATCCCTTTTTTACTGTGATTCCTCAACACCACATATTCTCAAAGTGGTTGTGCTGTCCTGTCTATGACTTACTTGTGCCTGTCTGCTTCCTTTCTGTTGTGCTAGACAAAGGTGGGGGTGTGTTTTGGCCACATTGCAGATTCAGGCAGGGAACTAGCCTAGATAAAGTATTGCTATAATACAAAAAAGGGTGTGGAGAATGAGGTTGCTTAAATGAACACCACTGTCAGCAAGGTGCAGCACGGACTGCAGACCATGCAGTTGTTTTCTAGGTCTTCATTGTCTCCTAGAGCTAAAAATTTCTGGACGCTGCTTCTGATAAAGTTTTCAGTTCCTTCAGTTAGACTGCAGTTCCACATAGATTTTATTATTATAATTATTTCCTTCTACCAAAGATGTTTGAGATAAATTGCAGCTCCTTTTTCACAGACATACTAAAGGAGATACAGGGAATGCTCTTCTCAGCTCATCTGCACTGAATCTACTGCCAGAAAGTAAAGAGCATACCCAAGCAGGATGCACTTTGGAACAGGAGAAGGGGAAGGGGTAGAGATGGCTCCCTAGACAGTCAAAAATACTATGGGATTACCTTTCCTACAGCTGCAGCAAAGGTCTGGCCTCAGGAAGCTCTGTAGAAGAAACAGTCAGTGTGACGTGTTTCAAAAAGGGTTTTCCTCCTGGTACTAGCTCTTGAGTATAATCCAACATACGCCCAAAGCTCTTATATCTGTATCAGCTCACTGGTGGGCTGGGAGCAGACCTTTAGTGCTACTTGTGCCTTGTCTGCATGATCTTCTTTGTAGGGAGTATGGGTTGTATGACCTATTATGCTGATGTCACTAGATTAAGTAGCACCATCAGAAGTAAGAAAGGACAATGGAAATGAACCATTTGTGTACATACTGCTGGTAGACTTTAGTACCTTCTCAGATATAATGTTTCTGAAAAGGCTCAACTTACATGTTATATTTTCCGTGGACAACTTTAATTCATATTCTTTCATAGCCTTCTTGCACTATTTGATTGACTGAAGCTGATAAAAAGGAAAATGTTTGCTAACTCCTTTTTAGCCAAATATGAAACAGTATCTCAATTTTAACAGCAAGCATATCTTTAGAGGGCATCTTTTTGTTAAGCAAATTATAGATTTTGCCCAATCTATAAAAGAGCTGTTTCACTGTTCTTCTGATTCTCTTTTACTTTCATGATAATCTGAACATTTATAAGCCAAGATATCATTTAGATGTTCAAAATAGAATTGTATTTTTGGACCATGACATCAGGTTTTATGCCATTTCGGTCTATTTAGAGCTAAAATTAAAAGTTCTTTTTTAAACAAACTGTATCTAATTTCTGTGCTAAATCAAACCAGGCAGTGGAGAATGTTTTTACTTTTAACTAGAATGTCATTAGAGTCGAGACATTCAAGTACAATACGGAATTGTAAGACATCTCTGAAAAAAAAAAAAAAAAAAATTGACTGCATGACTGCAAAGTCTTTGTCCATGCTAGAAGTGGTATTTTTTGGTAGAGAAATGCCAGCAAACCTTCATGAAGAACCACTGCTTGCACCAAAATAAAGTGATTTCCCACTAGAGCTTGTTCCAGTTTTCTGAACAGAAGTAGCAATACCAAAACCAATTTTGCCAGCCCAGAAGCATTTGCAAGCACAACTGTGCTACTGAGAGATGTATATTTTTGACTCCATTATTGACATCATTATTCCAGCAAAAAATTTGAACCCAGTTAATGCTGTGATTAGGAAATTATACCAATAGAATTAGCACAGAAGTGACATTCAGTTTTACACATGTAAATAATACGCAGAAAATGTGAAACAAATATTTTTTCCCTGTAGAATATTATGTTTGTAAATAGACCAGTGCTCCCAACTGGGCCAAAACTCCTTTTCAATATGCCTTTAAAGGGCCAAATGTTGCATATATATAAATTATACATAACTTTGTTATTTCTTCAAACATATCATTGTTCTCTGACAATAAAGCCCATGGCAAAATATGAAGATTTGAAAAGCAACTTGCTTTCTGGGCTTGCTAGACAAAGAAACAACAATGACCAGTGTCTCTTGCTGTAACCAACACTGTAGTTTTCATACTCAGCTAGAACAGGAAGCTTAAATTCCATTTAGCTACAATCCTTCAAAAACTGTGCAAATTTCTCAGCCATTGATGACTCAGGTCAAAAATTCAGCCCCTGTGGAAGTACTGTCTTCAGCATGATGCTTAGACTTCAGGGCCCAAAACCAAGTGTTGAATTCCTCCCACAGATGGTATTAAAGAATTGGAGCATTACCTGTGACCAGAAGAAGGGTGTAGTATCTTGGACTTTGACATCTCTGGAACTACTAATTGTTGATTAAAAACTGGATTTGAACTAAATGTGAGGCACATGACTGTGCTTGGTTAGCTGCAGAAAGAGTCAAATATTCAAAGTATAAAATTATAGTCTTAGATCTCTGCCTTTAATACTAACCATGCCTTGGGAGCTCACAGGGTCATTCTGGTCTCTCTTGCATTATTCTGCGTCTCCCTAGCTCCTGCTGCAGGAAGATGTCTCTCCCCAGGTGTGTCTTGGAGATCTGTGCTCTGTGGTGAGGCAAGAAATTAGTTCAGTCTTTCGCATTACTGATGTCTGGCACCTACCCATTCCTCTCCTCTACCTGCTGGCTTACTTTATTGTGATTTTTCTTATTTCCAGCCTCTTCTTTCTCATTCCTAGCCTCCCTTCTGCCTCTCCAGCCACTTTTCCTGTCACACCACCTCACTGACAAATTACTGCTAAAAGTGTAGAGGACTTTTCCCAGGTTATTACTACTCATGATATATATGAACACCTCTGGAGGCATCCAGGGTGGGATGCTCCTGTGAGCTGCATATTAGAGATTGCTCCCCATCCTGATATAGAGTGTAAATCCAAATGGGAGAGAGCTATTCCCTCTATTCCCAGTATTCCTAGCAAACCTGCATCTCTGCTAATCCTGGGAAATCTCTACCAGACACTTATGAATTGCCTTTTTTTTTATCACCTGTTTCTTATCTATTAAGCAAAAAGGTCTTCCCTCAGTTTCTGCTTGGTCTCTTTCATCTTTTCTTGTTTTCCTTTTTCTTTTCTTTTTTTGTTTTTTTTTTTTTTTTTTTTTTTTTTTTTTTTTTTGCTTCTATACTCCATTATAAATAAGAATTTCCTAATTATTTCTAATCTAATCCTTTTTCACATGATGGTGACACAGCAAGGAAATGAAAGAAGGAAGACATATTTGTAAATTGATCTGGTAACCCTCAGGCTTTGAAGTGGGAAAAATTTAGGTCTAGGCAATCCATTTCTGATGTAAATGTTTCAGTCATATATCTGGAGCCCCCATTAGTGAAGGGGCAATCTGTTATAAGCCCTCCCTATGTGAGATGCTTTGTGCCCTTGTTCTGTGAAGAAAGAGTTGTAAACACAGGAGGTGACTATTAAATTGAGAGACTGAAATCACCACTATTAATGTTCATTAACAGCAAGGGAGTTACTTTTTTTTTTTTTTCTAAATGAAAAGGGAAGCAGAATGATTTGCTTTTATTGATATCTGCAAGATAAAAAAAATAAATAAAACCAGACTACTAAATATTAAGTCTCCAGATAAATATATTTCCTTGCAGCACAAGATGTGTAATTCCATGGAAACAAACACACAGACATAAACTGCAAAATGCTTGGGGACACTTTTAACTTATCAGCATAGAAAAAAGGGATAGTAAGTATAAATGTCACAGAAGCTATAATCAAAATTAAGAGAGCATAGACTGTGTTTAAATCTTGAGGATAATGTGCTAAAGATTGAGTTGCATACTGGTAATGCACAGTACACGTTTTGAAGTGGTAAGACACAAATTGGATGAAAATAACAAAAAGCAGTTTAGTAGCATAATATAAAATTATGATCATATGGCTACAGATCTGTCCTGCTCACATTTTTAGAAGGCCATTAATTAAGAAACTAAGACACTATTCCAATTTTTCTGAATTGCAAGCAAAACCCAAAGCCGTGGTTGTGTGAGAGAAGGATTTAACCTCTGCAAAATTCCACTGGGCACATTAGACAAAGTTTACTAAAACTGATGTCAGATTATAGAAATAACGATTTTAGCAGCAACTGTTCTCACTGATGCACTTTGGCAGCATTGTTTCATTGTTAGCATCATAGGACAGTGTTGTGGGAGCTTCCCAACGGGAATCCTGCTGCAACCTCAAATATTAGCATAAACAGCTGAGTTTCTGCCAGGCTCGGTGACCCTGCAAAGAGCTGCTACAAACTCACTCAAGCTTGGAAAGCAGCGCTGTCCTGTAAATAACTTGCTGATCATTTGTTCTGGCCTTTTATACCCCTGGTACAAGGTTGGAATAAAGGAAGCTAATAATTGTATCTATTCCTCCAGATGTGACTGTGAAGCCTGTGGGCAGACTTATTGCTTGAATCTCAGTTGCTCAAATTGATTTAAATTTTATGGGTTCTTTTTAATGAGTAAGGCCAGTGGCTGCTGCCAGGAACATAGAAACATACATGGAAAGGTGGCAGCAATTACCTTGTACATGTGAACCGTGCAGGGTCTTAGCTCATTTTTCTTTTAACTCCTGCAACTGAAGGACCATATCTTGGAAGACTTTTCATAATTTCTAGATGGAAACTAATGAGGAGATAATCTTTCCAAAAGCCCTTCTTAGAGCTTCAGCACAGACAGATCTGTGTGGTGCTACACAAGGCTGGGCTCTGACCCTCTGAGCCTTGACACTAAGGCAGCAAGCCCTAAGTCTAGCATTTGTTCCAACACAGGATCTGAGAAAAACCTGGTTAGCTTCCAAATTCCTATATTCTCCTGCCTATTAAATCATCATACATCTGGGGAGGCTTGATTCTGCAGAATCTATTTCCTGATTAAATTTTTGTAAAGAAACCTGAAGTTGCCTTTCTCTGCTTGTCTGTAAAAGGCATTGAACTTCTGACTCAAACATGTCCAGCATCATAACCTGCTGGGGAAGATCCTTCAGGTATTCACAGCTTCTTTAGGCACTGTCGTCGTATTTGGATTCAGATATGCTGAATTTATTAATTTATTAACTTTACCTCTGCATATGTTGTGTGTCTCCAGCAGACCTAGTTTTGGATGATAACTTTATAATATGGTTTTGCAGATTGCTTTTTGAAGGCATCTCTAAAATAATAGAATTTCACTCAAAGAGAAGTGATTACGAAGGAAAAGGTGGGAAAAAAAAGTGAAATCGCTTCAAAGTTCAAAATATTTCCAGCAATTACTAGCAGTTTTCTGATGCATCTAAGTGCTGCAGTATGAATTATGTCTTCAAGCAGCTCTTGAGCCTTCACGATACAGATTTTCAGATATATTTGTTTATAACTGAGGCTTACTGCATAATGCAAATAATGTAGCAGTACAGCAAGCATGAAGCATGACAAAAAATACGATTAATGTCAAGCTCACAAATCCAGTGTCTGTGTGATACGTCCTCAAAGTGCCCTTCACCTCTGAGTTACACATTTGAAATCAGGAAGACATAGCATAATTTTCATTATCTTCAGATGCTCAGCAGTGTTTAATAAGAATGAAACTTATGCATGCATTTTCTCATAAAGATCAAATCTCACTTGGGAAACTTGATAGCTTTTCTTCATTGGCTCTTAATTCTTTTTGTAAATTAGTGACTGAAGAAAACATGGTAGCAGTAATTTGAGTTAGAAACAGCAACAACCTTTGATACAGTGCCTTACAAAGTCTTACTCTCAAAATTAATTCAAATAGCTTGGGCATAAAAATTGCTATGCAAATTGAAAACTGCAAGCCTTCAGCATAACCAAAGTAGACACCTATAATGTTTTCACAAACAAAAAGTTTTTCTTCCTCCATGGAAAAACCTTTCCGAGACACAGTAATTCTTTGTTTGTAGACCTGTGATCCCGACATTTAAACTCCAGACTTTTTAGAAAAGTTTATAGACTCTGTAGCTGTTCTAGAAACACAATAACAGTATGGTTTTCTATACTGATGAATTCAGCCAAATCAGTATTGCCTGACCCTTTCGGAGTTCTAGATTTGCCAGGATTCCATTTTTCTGAATGTCTCCAGGTCTCTGACAGACATGCAGCTTATTCTCATTCATTTTTCTTGCTTTTTCAATATCTTCCACATCAGATTCCTCTACCTGATCCTGTATGAGTTGAATAGAATTATTGTTGATGCCAATTATGATTTGTATAATAAATAAATACATTCTATGCACAGGGTGACAAGTTTTTAGACACGTCCTTCTCTGTTCCTGTCTGCATGTCTGAAGAGGAGCCCTAATTTTCAAAGGAAGATCCTCCGCAGCAACCCTTTTTGAGGTATATTGGAGTTACTTTAGAAATGCAGGTATTATTAATCACTATTATGTCACTGGACTGCTGAGCATTTTCTGCATCTCCACAGCCTATGGCAATAAGGCTCAGATGTTCTTCTAGTAGCAATTATACCTTCAGACATATATAACTTTTTAGTTAAATACACTTTATTATGAACATATATCAAATTTTATGTGTCTTCTCAGGTGCAGCTGTTTTGGACAATGATGCATTGCAGTGCAGTAATCACAACTTAAGAAAAAGAGATATTCCTCACCTTTGAAATGTTTGCAGATTTATTCACTCCCTTCTGTAATGGAAATAAACAAGGCAAGAGGTTATACGGATAGTCAACAGTCCAACCTGGTGCAGGGTATGACAAGACAGATCTTCCCAATGCCAGGTAAAGGGCAGGTTACTTCTAATAGTGTTGCAATGATTGATGTTAACTGCCTGCAATTAAAGAGGCTTTAACTAGAGGAAAAGCCTGACTGCTTTGTCTGGAGAGGTGAGAAAACAAACATTGTGTTCCTAGCCAAGTATCCTCCCAGAAAAAAAAAGACAGGAAGGGAAGCTGTCAAGAGGACAATACTTTTGCCCTTGCATTGTAGAAGACCAAAGGGGTTAACTCTTCCTGAAACTGACTTTTTGACCTCCAGAAGTAGTTGTGTGTTTTAAGCTCATCCCAGGGCCTGTCCGTCAACAGGACAAGCTTGCCCACCTGGATACCTCTCTGTGAGCAAGCTCAGGCTGCTCAGACTAGGGGTGATGCTCAGGAGCATCTCGGGGACTAGGGATGTCTCAGTAATAGGGAGTTTGCTGCAACTGAGGGATTTTTGAATATGGACAGACCCCTGTTTGAAGTTTGTTCAGCAATGAAATCCCATGTGGATAAAAGCCAACAGTGAGAAGAGCTACCAATATGCTTCAGCCCTCTTTTTATGGAGTCTGAGACTTGTTCTAATCAAGATCCTACTAATGTACAGCCTTGGGTGCTTCCTACTGCAACTATCTTTGAGGAAAGCTGTGAAGATGGATTTTTCCATGGCTCTAGCATTTATGAGAAGGGACTCATTGCACAGATGCCCTTTGATGAAAATCTGTGGACTTGACAGATTGGTGAGGACAGTCATGCATTAGCTGTGTCTGCATCCAGAGCTGACAGGACAGAATCAGGTTCAGCTACAGAGTGCATTCAGCTATCTGCTAGAGTCTCAAATGAATTAATTTCCTCTGATGCAGTCCTGGCTTTGCCTCTGGGGCTCAGCTACCTCTGTGGCTATAAGTAAGTGGCTTATGGGCTTCACCAGCATGTGTGATGGGAGCTCACCTGGAGAAGCTTGCTTTGATGAGACATAGCAAGGCAAAATTGTAAGATGCTTCTTCCTACTTCCCACAGCATCTTTGAAGATGTCAATTTCTAGGTCTTTCTGTGAACACCTTTAGTCACACTACACTGATTCCAGCTGATGGCCTTCCGTACATAATATACTGCCCTTTTGATATAAGGTGTTGTTGAATGATGTGTAAACATGGACAAGGAATGCATTAGTGCTTTGTAGCAGGTGGCAAACATTACTTGATGTGGTGAATTTCCCTAGCCAGGATAGGGCCAACAGCTTACTCATGGGAAATGCTCAATAATAATTCACCAGAATTCAGTTGTCAAAACCAGACATTTACCCATAGCTGACCAGCAACACCTAAAGTTAGTTCTATGCTGAAAAATTTGACATCTAATACTTTCACTACCACTTTCAAGCACTGAATGAGTACTTGACTGTGTTGACTACCTTGGTGTAGATATTCATCACCCACCCAAGATATGCTTGAGGATACTGCCTGAAAGGCAGTTGCTCCTCTCACCCCAGCAAACACTTCAACCATTGTGTGAATCTCCTTCTGACCTAGGATTTCTATCCTGTCCCTAAACTATCTTTTTGCCCCATGTGTTTCCATTAAAATTTTCCATGTTTATGAATCCACATTTTCTCATGAGAAACTGCTTCATCAAAACATTCCCTATCAGCTGCAGTTTTGTTTCACTTCAAAGACAAATACTACGGCAAGACCTGCATGCTGGGAAATTTTAAAGTCAGATGTCTTGTCTCAAATGTTAAAAGGAGCCATTTTGGGGGTTTTGTACACAAAACATAATGCCCAGCATTATGTATTTGAGCCAAACCACATTAACCTAGAATAGCATGAGCAGCATGTAACATTTAGTGCTGTCTGAACGGTGACCCAGAGCCATCTTTTTTTTTTTTTTTTTTCCCCATCATAACTGTGGTGTTACCAAAGTGCTGACTGTCTAGAATAGTGCTTAACCCATATACTAACTAAACTCCCCTTCTTTGCTTACAAATAAAAAAGTGTGTGTTGAGGAGGCAGGGTGTTAGCTGTTGACATGCTGCATTGTTAGTGTTTGTCTGAGTGGGGACAGTAGAGAAGACATTTGCCTCTGTTTAGAAACCTGGATACAGTTCTTCTTCTGGACACATGCTGACTGCTATGTCATGTTGTAAACAGGGACCTGGCCATTCTGACTGCAGAGGCAAAGACAGACATGTGCAAGGTTGCCCTTGTCTGCATCTGCCAAGGCAAGCAGGAAAAGAAGGTGGAAGCACAACACCATCAAAAAAGGTAAATGGCAGTGAGGCATCTTCTCCAGATTAAGATATTTGAAATTGTTCAGCTATCTGTCTTCAAGTCACGGCTTTGCTGGTCAGTGTCTGAAGACTGTGCCACAAAGACCTTTTTGTCAGGTACTCTGGGGACATAATTCTTACATGGCTTATCATCAGGGAAAGTACTACCAGTATAGATAGCTTAACACCCTGAAAAAAGTCAGGTGGGCTTCCCTCTTCCGGAGCAAGTTCATTATCTGTGCTGAGATAAGGATTAGTGTCCCTCACCACCACAGTTCACATATTACTTCAACAGACCAAAATACCTGTGGCTTCTCCAAGCAGTTGTCCAATGCTCCTTCCAGCTTCTGGTGCACACACATCTTAACATTCACAGGAGTTTCTTTCATCTCTGACAGCAAAAGACCTGTTTATTTACAGAAATGACAGACAAGCTAGATTTGGAGATGTATGTATATGCTGTAGATCAGTGTACCAGCTCAGTCTAAGCCTTTTATCTCAAAACTGGGCTACCTCTAATAAAGCATTTTAGCTTAGTTGTGTGTGCAAAATTGTGCTACTTTAAACCTGGTGATTTTGCAGCTCTCCCTGTGGACTGTCATTCCAAGCATGGAGCTAGAAGATGTTAAACAGCAGCTACAAAGATTAAACATTTAAAATCAGCAGGTCTGGATAACCTGCACCTGTGATTTTTAAGACAGCTAACTGAAGGGAATGGAGAAGCAGAAATGGTGATTTTCAGCATGCTGGAAAACTTCCAGCAGTTCCCAGAAGACTGGAAGAAAGTCAATGGCATGTCAGTATTTTAAAAATGTGTAGCAGGAAGCTTGGATATTACAAGAGTATCAGAACTATTTGGAAGCAAAACAAAGTGTTGAATTGTGAGTATAGGACTTGATTTTAAGGATAGAAATAAAACTGATTCAAATAAAAAATGGTTTATAGAAAACCAATCTTGCCACACTAAAATACTGTTGTTTTGTAATGAGACTGACCATTGCCAGAGACAAATGATTAAACAGAGAAGATGTGGTGCTACTACTTTTCCAGAAAATATAAAGCATCAGAAATTTCATGTTTAGACCGAAACTGAAAAAGATAAAGGAATATTTAACTTGCTTAGCCAAAACTTACAAAAATACCTCTTGTCTTCCAAAATGACTAAATACTTCTGACAAAACCTCCTCTCCTTTGCTATCAATTTTGAAACACAGGAAAAGATAAGATCCATATTGCTCACCCATGTAAATGGATTTTTGCATAAATGAGGCAAAAGCTAATGATAGCAGGGTAGTGATGGCTTTGATTGCTGCTGAACAGATCAAGTTGTGCAAATATACAAATACTGTTTCAACAAATGAGTAAAGGGCAGTGACAGGTAAGTTCACCAATAAGCCTTTGTTTGGGATGTTCTTTCTCATATATGCTCTCTTAAATAGTCAGGCTGTGGCATTATGCTCCAAAATAAATACAGGTTAGTCGTCTGCTGCACATCAGCACTATTCATCAGATGTTTGAAAGCTGTGAATACAGTTAAAATGCCATTTTTCAGTGTCTGATTATTAAACAGGATGAAGATTTTGGGCTCCATGCAGCAAGATGCAATGACTGTCTTATCTATGACGGATTAATTTAATTTGTGGCAGAATGGCTGCATTTCCCCTGTGCCAGATAAAGTGGAGGAAATTATTATGGTTACACTCTTACTGAACAGGATGGGAGGAAGTCTGTGTGCTTACATTCACAGAGATGGTTGGTTTACTTTGGTCCAAACTCACCAGAACTCTAAATTGAGAAAAGTAAATGAATCTTTGTTAAAATCCTGTGTAGACATTCCCATGTGGAATGAAGTTGGTCTTATTTAATGTTGATTTAATTCGCTGATGGGTGCAGCAAGTGCTCCTCAGTCTCAGCTGAGAGTTTCCATCAGCTGATACCAATGTTTCCCGTTGTGGATGACCCCATGAAATGCATCCACAGTCCAGTCAACACAGAGGATCAAGTAATCACAATGTAAAAACTTGATCCTCCTTGGCTGACAATTGCCATCATGAAGGTGGGAGATGTGAAGTTTATTTCACTTTCCACTGGTCTGGAAAGCCTAGGTTTAGGGTGGTCACATCTCCAATTTTCTAACCACTGCTTGCCACCACCCAACATCAGCCAAAAGGTGCATGTCTGAGTTCTGCAAACGTACTTGGGCACCTACCTCATATCAGCTTCCCATAGGTGTCACTGGAGATCGGAGATAGAGCCAAGCCACTGTTTTCTGAGGATCTGTCCTTACCTGCTTAAGAAAGGGGTCACTAACATAGTTGTACAGCCAGGACAGGTGTATTAGTGAATGCTAGTAAAAAGCACAACCTGGATACTTCTGGGATCAACCTAAACCAGACAGTGCAGATCAGGAGCATGACCATGGAGTTCAACCTGCAAAAGGGGGAATGGACCAAACTAGATTTAGTCTGAAAGAAACCTGCCAAAAAATGGTATATCACAAGCATCAGGCCTTCTTCACCAGAACTGATTTGCTTTGCAGTACACCCTTAGCACTGCTGCTGCAGCAGATCTTGTCTATGGCCCCACACCACTCTGGAGTGTTCATAGTGTCTAAATGTCTCTGTGTAAAACAAAATAGCATTTTCTTTCTTCCAGCTGTATCTGAAAGAGCTGCAAAGCCACACAAACTATTCTGTATGGGAAAAAAAAAAAAAATCTTCTATTTGAGACAAAAAACACTCTTCAAACAGAACTTGGAATAGAATCGGGGAGAGAGAAATACAGAAGAGAACAACTGAACACCACAAAGCATTCCTCAGGGAAAAGTCTCAAGTTCCAGACCATGGAGCATTTTCTGCAATGGGCTTGCTTATTCCTTTCCAAAAGCATGGTATCTCTGACTAAAGGCAATCATTTTCTAATGTGCCTGAAGAACTGGGTAAGCAGATGACAAGAATAACATCCAAATCTTTTCCATCAGGAAAACAGAAGTTTACATAGTTTTGATTTTACAAAAATAAAAATGCTTCAAAAAATGCCAACACTTATTGAAAGGCTGTGAGATAAAACTCATGAGATTTTCATTGTTTCAGAAGTTTTCAGGCTGTAATCAGTTTAGTGATTTTCTTCTTTGCTTATGCATAAATCTAACTGGGAACAAGATCCACGTTAAAAGAAAACACTGAAGGTCTTCTCTAAAATGCTACAGTTTACTACAACTGCCACAAAGCAAATTTATGGAAAATTTTAAGAGCAAAAGAGGAATGTGTGAATTAAATCCAGAGGTGAAATAGAAATGGAGGAGGATGTTGGCAATTTTTGTCCACTTGTAAAGTAAAAAAAGGAGTGATTTCTAATTAATATTTTTTATGTACGTAATTTTTAAAAATCATATCAATAAAAATCAATCAATTGAAAAACAGAAAGAAAATACGATGCACTTACAGTGTTATGGGGGTAACTAAAGCCTAATGTATAAATGTAGAAGAAGATGTAGAAATACAATACTATTTAGAAAAAGGTAATTGGTGGAAACCTATGAAAATATTCAAGTGATGTTTGCATTCACCTACATGTTATCAATTAATAGATATGTAATGAAAACGGAGATAAGAAGACAGTATTAAAAATCCAAAGCTGTCATTTCTGACACTGCTGTCTACCTTTTTAGCAGACAGGATTTTGTGCATGGACTGTTCCCTTGGAAGACAGAGAAATCTTTTTTTGTTATATTTTCTCTCTTGCCTGCTTGCTGCTTCCTGTCCGCAAGTGATGACGAGATGTCATTTCAACACACAGTGTTGAGACGTCTGACAACAGCCACTACACCATCCCAGTTTGAACTACTTTCAGTGCCAGAACCAGGACACCTTGAATATGAAAACATCCAACCCACAGACTAACAGGGAAAAATATTAGCATGGATGTCACAGGTGTGGGAAAGCACCATGCTCAGCTGGGAAAGCACCAAGCTGAGCCGGGAAAGGAGAAGGCACCCAGCTGCCAGCTAACATTATCCACAAAAGTGCACCTATGCCACCAAACATGTAGATTCTGAGGTCTCCCCAGCTGTAACAGAGTGAAAAATTCAGAGAGGGTTCTGGTGCCACATGTACCGCATCTAGTGTGTGTGATATGGTGCAGAAAGCAGGGTTTCTCTTACCTTTCAGACCACTTCCACTACATTCCTTGTCCTGTGTCCATGGAAGTTGGTGGCAAAATGCCAGGGTACTCACCACAGCGGGAAGCAGGGCAGTGGCACTGCAGCTCTAGAAGGGTAGCAGTGGTCATGAACCTGTGTTTCAGTGTGGGAAATGGAACATACAGGATGGGTGCTGTGGAAGGAGCAGGTTATTCCCTGGAAGGGAAAAAGGTAGGTTAAAATTCTCACAGTGACATCTTTGCCTGCATGCCATGTTGCGTGACTGCCACCAGTACTGCTGCTTGCTGTAGCCACCTGTGGTGACACTTCAGCAAAATAAATCTGACCGCAGGTCATGGAAGCAAGCCATGTCCATTTTGACATTAACTTGTAGTGCAGCCTCAGGAAAGTCCAAGAACAGAGTCTGTCTCCCACTGGACACCAGGGCTTGGAAAAAAACCCAAGAGGTCATTAAAGCCACTCCACTGTCCTAAGACATTTTTAGCTTTCCCTAAAAATTTCTCAGAGATGTTTGTTCAAGCACATTTCTAGGGATCTCTTCCCTTCCGTAGCAATGTCTTCCAAAGTTTCATCACTGAGAACAGTTTTCCTATTGCCTAATGTAAACCACTCTCGCTGCCTGTTTAAGCCCATAAACCACTTGCTCTCTCCACCCAGGATGAGAGAAAGAGTTTGCTCTGCCCTCCTTCCAGTTCCTTCTTACATATATGAAGACTGTTATTATGTCTCCCTTCCATCTCTGCTTATTGAGGCAACCATGACAATAGCAATGTTCTTTAAGGATTGCAATCAATAGACACAGAAAGAAAAATCAATCAGATTGACTTCTTGACGGAAGCAAAATCTTTGGCTACTTTTTAGCAACAAGATTTCCTGACTGACCAGAGTATTGCTCTGTGTGCAGGGGACAGGAAGGCAGGAATAGCTCCAGGCTGCATGAATTGAGAGGACAAGTGACTACTGGTGTGAAAATATCTGTTCACCTGTGGGGGATTTTTCATGGTGCTTTCCTATGGCAACCAAAGAAACAATTTTCAGAGGCACTTAGCCATTAATCCTAAAAAGAAAGAGAAACCCAACCTCAGAAAGCACTTAAAAGGGCTCCATCATCTTGAAAATCTTTCCCCACATGCTTTTACCAGGGACCGTAGTGTGGAGCCATGAGGCCAACTCAGGCAGGATAGTGCGTGAAGGAAGATATGGCAACAGCCTGTTTCAAAAGATCCAATTCCCCTGAATGAAGCCAACACAGCAGACTCTGTGTCCCACAGGCCAAGCTTCTGGTAAAGTTGAGGTCTTCTGTGTTTCACATACTACATCCTGTTAGCACAGGTTCTGACATGGTCACCCCAAATTCTCAGAGGCAACAAAGACAAAGTAGCACAAAGTAATTACTATCTAGTTTTAATTCACACACTCATCATTTCATGCTTAAAACAAAAGCTTAAGCAGAAGAGGATCAGACTGCAACAGAAGTCAGAGTGATAAGTATCGTGAAGAGCTACACTATAATTAATGTTAGGTTGTATTTGATTCAATAGTTTTATCATTAGATCATTGATCAATAAAATATTCACAGATTTTACATGAATTAAAGCTTCAAAATCTCACTTCAGTATTGGTTTTATTTTTTAAGCCAGTCATTGATGAAGATGGAATATGCTGCCATGCAAATACCGGCAAATAAATTTAAATATTATTAATTGAATTACATTAATACTAACACAGATGCATGCACTTCAATTAACTTGAAACAAGGTATAATCAAGGAATTAGAAAGTAGCCTCTGGATATTGGGACATTTTTAAAGAACACAAAGACGGTAAAACTCTGGTGACTGAGCTGCTCACAAGTGCAACAGATCTATTAACAAAACAACAAGCTTTTCAACTTACTGTTGGCTACAACCAGTGTATTTCTCAACTGTAATGCAAGATAAGAACATGACAGTTATTAATTTCAATGACTCATTAAATAATAGAGAACAAGTACATATAGCTTTATCTCATCTCTATAACCACCATAATCAATGTTACCACAACGTGAAGGAACACTCTGTTGTCAGTGACTGTCAAAATAAGCTGCAGCTGAGAAATGGCTAAATTTCTGATTAAAATAATCTGGCAAACTGAAGCAAGTTAACCCTTTAGTGAAAATGATGCAGTAACTTCAATGGGTAAAAGTGGCTTATTATCTGCAGTGCTCTGGTCAGTGCTTAGGTAACATTCTGCAGAGCAATGCAAGGAGAATAGTCACAGTCTGTCACATTCCTGATGCTTTGAGGAATTGCAAGGCACGTGGTTTTGTTTGCTTTTGCACACACACATACACTCACACAAATAATTCGTGAAATACTTACTGAATCTATTTCACTGTTACTTCCATTGGGTGCTATAACATTGGTTTCACTGAAAAACACAAATATCCCATACCATAACAAATTCTATTTGTGAAGTTTATGGCCTGCTTCAGCAATATCTTAGTATGATGAGTCACAACAATTGCCTAATTTGCCTGGTTTGGGAAGGAAAGCATAATCCTCTGGCAACATGCAAAATATTTTATTTTCCATATGACAGTTAAGGCTCTATAATGAAGAAGAAATGAAGCCCTGTAACTCTGAACAATCATAGCAGATTTGTGCTCAGTTTCACCTTTGACAATTTTTTCCTTAATCTTGCTTTACCTGTAAAATCGTGGTACTGCTTTCTACTACTCTTTGTCTTGTGTTTGAACTGTAGCTCAAGGCGAGAGCTGTCTCTTTTTCTGTGCAGCACTGCCAACTTAAGACGTTTTTCATATGTTGCATGATATTTGATGTTTTCCCTAGCTCTGGTGAGAATCTCAGCATTCATTTAAAAAGCAAAAGTTCCAGTCCTAATGGCTGTAGATAAAAGCTCAAACATGGGCCATGCATATACAATAAGCTCCAAAGAGCAGAAAAAAAGAGGATAACAAATAACAGGAACCCAGTGTTTTTATAGCTACTGGCAGATCAGTGTTTGTTTGTCCTTTTTCACTTGATTATTTATGAACCCTTGGTTTTGAGGTTGATTTCTCAGTATGTACAGCACAGAAAGTGAGGCTGTTCTCATCTTCTGGGGCTCACAGAACAGTCAGAGACCTGGTGGGACCTCAGTTCTGCCTTTGGACATGTATGGACCCCTCTGCTGGAGTCAGTTTGGCTTCTCATGTCTCCCCAGCACTTGGGAAAAGGCAATGTTCATCCTATGCAACCTAGCACTACATTAGTAAAAAACATATGTCACTGCCTTACTGCTACAGGGAGCTCAGAGGCAACGCCTCTCCTTTTTCCTTATAGTAATTATTTTCCCCTCTGTGTGTGGAATATTTTTTTTGTGGTTAGATTTGGCACCATACACACTGCCTGCAAGCGCCTACTTCTGCTGCTGGTCCACCCCTAACAACTAAGCGGTGTTCAGCTGATAGGAGAGATGTTTGCTCACCACGTCTCTGACGTGAAGCTGCTATGTCAAGACTGCCTTGCAATTCTGTTCTTGTAAGGGCAGCATCTCCTTACTAATCTATAGCCTTGCTTTCAGGTGGTGCCATCCCATCTGTTGAAGAAAAATCACTTCCCTTTTTACACTTGGAGATTCAAGAGGCACTTCTCCAGTAGCATTGTGTTTTGAATAAAAATATCCTGAAATGTGGTGGAAATCCAGGGGAAAATGAACACAAGACAGAAAAGAAAGATAAAAACATTCATGCTCATCAAGTATCTTTCATTACCTGCTGCATCTGTAAAAAATGTGAGAGGAAAAAATACACATATTTTGTTTTCTCTTAAGGTTTGTTTTAATCACAGTAGCAACTTCCTTTTCCCTGTGACAAAAGCATGTATGTGTAGCATTTGGATCCTTGTTCAGTTATAGCCAGTATTTTTCAGTGTGGATTTCTCTTGGTGTGAATTATCCCTCATTGGCATTGGTTTTGGCCAGAGATGTGCATTCTTCTCCCTTTACTACATCCTGTACAGAGGGGCACTGCAAATGCCAAGCAGTTGCAATACCTGCAGTCCCTGCATTTTTGGACTGCAGTGTAACCGTTGACTGTGATCTGCTGAATAGCGTAACTATTACTGTGATTTCTGATGGGGGAAAGAACTTGATCTTTTTCTGTAAGTTTTATGGTAGATTTGCACTGACACCACAACAGAGGAATATGCTTCTCTGTCTCCAGTGCAGTACTTCTCCATGCAGTACTCAATTTGGCACACTGTGGAAATCATGTCTTTAACCTTAGTTTACCTATCTGAAATTACACATTATTTGCAGATTTAAAGAAGCATGTGATCCTTTTTGCCTTTTCCATATTGTCTGTTTGTTTGCTCCAATGTAAAATTTACATTACTATCTTGATGAAGGATAGGGAAGTGTCTTGGGTACAACGAACTAATAAATTAGGTCATGGTATCGGATGACTTGTAGCACATTGGTCCCTTTGCAGGAGAAGCAAAAACAGTGGAAAGATCCTGCACAACTCTTATGATCATATCATTCACAAGGTAGTGCCGGAGATTATCTGTGAACAGCAATAACTATTCTAGGTTTCCTGAACTGTCAATGAGCTGCAGGCACCAAGGTAAGTCCATTTCATGCATCTCTATAACTACAATAGAGATGTGTTCCTCCTGGCTACCTGTTTAGGAACCCCTGAGAATCAATAGGGAAAACCAGGGATTTTTAGGGACCAATTAACCAGAAACATTGTATACATCTGCTTGAGGATTAAATTAATCATATATACAAAGTGCTTCTTTCCTACCAATGACTATGCCTAACATCCATCTCAGGTACAGGTATTTTCACATAGCAATCTATATCTGATCACATAAAGTCTAGAGGGTACTTTGACCCCATAGATTGGCCTTTCCATCCCTAAGCTCCTTTCAAATTGGCCTTCCCATCAAGCTCATTATTTTCCCTCAAAGTCATGTTTGCATTCCTTCAGGTGGAAGACATTATAATTTCCATTTTCATGACTGTCTTTATAATGGCTGGGCAAATAAGACATTATAACAAGCAGCAGCTATTCCTTTGAGGTTTGCACTTTGAACTGTGGCTGTGGCCTGCTTAGGTTATCATCTACTGTGATTTATGCTGAAGAAACTTAAGCTTATCTTCTTCAACATTTTGCAACCTTCACCATGCGTGCTGTTAACTACAAGGTACCAACATGGTTTCACATCGGTACTTTCCCCTGAGTCCCCTGAGCATTGGACTAGATGCCTGAGGGTCACTCTAAGTAGCATTCCTAGAAGCCATACTGGACATTTTCCAAAGTATAATAACGGTTTCCTTATTTTTAAGAACCCACACCTCTTGTGTTGTAATAAAATGGTAGCAGGAGCAAGGGCGGATGATAACAGGAAATCTTCTCAAACATATTTGAACTACCAAGTATCTATCACTTGCAGTTCCAAGGGCACTGCCTTGGGATTTTAACAGGGATAGCAAGCAGCCTCTGCATGTTGCGGGGTTTTAAACAATGCAAACACCAGCAATGTAAATGACGCACTTGGGCAATCATTCAGAACATGAGGCAGAAGGATGTAGAGATAGCTGTACAAGAAACCTCCTTGTTGCTTGTGTCTTACAGTCAAGAACCTCTTCCTATTTCTTAGTCTAGTGACAGCTTTCACCCCTAAATTCCCACACTTACACAATGGCAGATTGTCAGTACAATTTCTAAAACAACCAATAGAACTGAGTAGTGCAATGTATTGTCTGGTCTCATGTTGGTTCCTGTCTAGGTACATGTGGTTTTGTAGTAGCATTTTGACTGAAGGGATTATGTTTCTTTCCCTGAGTTTGCAATTTTTCCATTGTGAAAGTTAAACAAAGCCTAACCAACCTCTATGATTTCCCATAACAGACCTTTTTCAGTCATAATAACAAACCTTCTCTTTGACTTACATTAAGAACCATGAAGTCATAAACACAGGCCAGGGACAAGACTACTCAGAGCTAGACGGACAGGAGGTCTTCCTTGAGGGAAGATGCATGTAAGCACAGGAGGTAGATTTTATTCTTATGGAGCTACATAGCTAGCACAGTAGGAGCCAAAATAATTGAGGTTGACTTGCAAAGAAGCCCTGTGGACAAGACTTGTTGTGCAACCCCAGGAAAAGCACTGGAAGAGACCTCTGCACTGTCTGGAAGAAGGACTGGAATGGCCAGCACAGAAACTTTCTTTTGGTGTATGATTCCTCCACGTACAGCTCCAGGAAATGGGAACTGTGAGTGGTCTTGATGAGAAGTGCAGTCACAACAAGGAAATGCTACTTTGTGTGGTGAGCTGCTTCTTAGGCTGGATTCAACTCTCAAGACTCTGATTACTGGCAGGTGACATGTATGGAAGGAGCTAACTCAATGATTGCATGCTGTATGCTTACACCTCATGTTATCCCTGATGAAAAGGCTGGGCTCACAAAAGCAAGATTTTCAGAAGCTGAGGAAAATAAAGTCCTAGATATTTAGGCAATCACAGGATGAATGCAATTAATTGGTGAGATGAAGCCAGAAAAATACAGATAGAACTGTGGGGTGCATCAGCTCAGTATTTCTCATGTTGGAAATGTGCTCATGATCTTGTACAAGTGACTGTTAGGATCCAATCTACACTACTTTGTACAAGCCCACGCTCAAAAATGTGAATTGCAGGAAGGAGAAGGGAAAAGAAGGGTCATTAAAAAGAAGAGAGAGGTGGAGCACTCATTCCACAAGAACACAATAAAAGAGCATGGATGGCTTAGACTAGATTCTCATCTTCACATGCCTTAGGACATATTTCCATTTGGAGTAAGGAAGCAAGATGTCTAAAGTTTTAAAGATGGCTTGTCGTGGCTAAGTGACAGAAAACAGCTTCCTAGAGTATGCTGCATTTTCTTTTTCAAAGAATACAGGCAAAAAAGAAAAGCTCAACATTTTGTTGACAAAAGGGTCTTTGTCAATGGTGGAAAAGCTAACCCAAAAGACCAGCCTCAACACAGGGACACCCTTTTTTTTTCTAGGCCCCAAACCTTTTTGTTTTGTTTTGAGCAAGACAATCAAAGAACATCAAAGAACAATTTAAAACCAGACAGTTCCTTTCTGGTTTCTCAAAGATACTCTTTGCCATTTGTAAAATTTGCAGGAACCAATCTAAAGCAATTAGTTGATTGCAGGAACACCCAGGGTACATGAATGGTTTTACTGTGTTCAGTAATCTTACTCTCTGGATGAAATCCTAGCTTCAGTGAAGTCAAGGTGAGTACTGTTCTTGATTTCAAGTTTTTTCTTCAGTGTTTTGACACTCACGCATTTGTGCTTGCTGCTAGTCACCACATCTAAGAGATGGAGGCAGAACCTGGTAGGTGGTGAAGGGATATTTATTCCTTAAAAAAAAAGAGAAAAGATGCCAAACAAACAAAAAATTAGTACATTAGAATGGAGCTCAAGGAGGTTTTTTTGGCCTGAAAAAAAATCTCCACCTACTCATGACACCATGAATGTAATTTCCCTGTGACGTGCTAAATCTTTCAGTGAGCATTGCTTGTTCTCAGAGATGTTTTTTCACTTCTCAGTTCTTCAATTTTTGTTTATGCCACTTCTTCAAAAATCATGCTTGGGTTTTGTTTGTTTGTTTTTTTTTTATCTTTCTCCCTCCTTCATTCCTTTCACCCAGCTGGAGTAAGATGCCCCTGCTAAGATGAAATACCAAGAAAAGCACCTGGAAATTCAGATGAGTTTGAGTACTTTAATGTCCTTTCTAGCTTTCAATTCTTTAGGGCTTGCCTCCTTCTTAAAAGATATTTCTGATTCACTTACCTAAGATTATGCAAATCACTGTTGAACTCCGAGCAGCAAGGGTTATTTCTCTGAATAAAATTAGCAGACACTTAATAGTAAGACACATTTACATTTGTGCAGCACATTTTCTCTCACTCCATCCCAAAGCACTGCTGAAATACCATAGGATGTTGAAACTGAGAAACATTCTTGAGGCATTAATTCTTCTACCATTCTCACTAATTTAACCTGATGACATTTGTGTAGTTATTCCTCCTTCATACCAGTGAAAATCAGAGGTAAACCAATCCATAACTTCTTCCAGTCATTTATCAGGGTTGATTAATTCATCCTGGACCATTTACTATCTGATCATGAAAGCATTAAGCATGTTTTGTCCAATTGATTTCCTCCATATCTTAACAAAAATATACAATTAAAACAGTATCCAAAATGGGCTTTTTTTAATGGTGTCCTCTAGCCTGGAAATAAGTGATAATGCTGTCATAATAACCTGAAAATTAGCCAGAACTGTTTTTTTTCCAGACATTTCAGAGGAAAGGCTAAAATCTGTTGTGTCAAATATTAAGGTAAAAAGTCTGAAGCTGGATTATCAATATACCTGCCTGGTTTCACTAGTGTGCTTCTCACAGTTGTCCCTTCATTTGCCTGAATTTGTCCATTAGGCTCAAAATAACTAGCAGACAGCAAAGCTTTCAGATAAAGATGTAGGTCTTGAACCCCAGCCAAATGTCAGTAGGGGCCTTTTTATGGACTCCAGTAGGAATTGGATCATGCTTCACTGGCATGAAAATCTAATATATTACCCAGCAAATGTAGAGCTGTTAGAAGCCCTGAACAGAAAAATCACCAAATGGGCTTTGTTCTGTGCATCAAATAATAGTTCTTGATGTGTGGCCTTTGTTGTTAGTATGTTCACAAGAGATACCTAATTAGATTAGGAGGGCTTTAAATAAGGCAACAGTAATCAGCTGGGAGAGCCCTGCACAGTCTGGCAGGTGGTAAGGAAAGGCAAGGTACCACATAATTACCAAGACTACAAAGAGCTATGGTGGCTAGATTCGAAAAAGGGAAAACCGAAATGCAAGGTGAGAATCAATGCCTTGGAGTAATCAACTTTGGTAAAGGAGGCTGTATTCAGGCATTTGGGGAATCTCTCGTTCAGCACTCATAGGGAGGCCATGCTGGTGGCACTGGGGCCATGTGGGCTGGATAGAGGGTATGGAGAAGAAGCCCACAAACCTGGTGCCACTGGATGGGGAGAAGAAAGAAAAGCACCTCGGAATAGTTTAAAACACTATTTGTCATAAACACTCTTCATGTTCCATCATGAAATGAAGCAGTAGATATGAAACAAGAAACTAGAAATGTTAATGTGTTTTATAAAGCATGAGAAAAATAAATACGCTGATATTTGACTGCAGCTAAACAACAACTCATACATGTCTAATTAATTAACATGGCAGTTAATTAACAGGACAGTTCTGATCTGCCATAGCAAAGCTCTGAAATACAGTGGCTCGCTAAGTCACTTATTTCAGTAAAAACTAAAAGCAAATACTTTATATTGGCCCATTTGCTGTGCTCCATGTTACCTTATGGCATCAGCCTAGCATCCCAGTAATCTGAATCCAGTCAGAATTAATCTGAGATTACAAATGGCAAATAAAGGTTGATCTTGGTCAGGGAGCACAGAAGCGGCCATGAGACATCCCAGATAAGCTGAGTCCCTGATAAAATGCAACTGGCCTCTCATGGCCTCTTGTTTGCTGCTTTGGGTTTTATTGCCCTCCCAGAAATCAGAGCAAGCCAACAGATGAACAACTAGGCCAAGACCTCCAGTCTTTTTTTTCTTTTCCTCCTTTAGCATCTAACCTGGGATCCTGTCTTTTAAAGGAAACACCACCAACATAGCCAAAAACTTTTGCTAGTCCAAGTTCTTATAACCCTGCACAATAATGCTAAGGTGGCTAGAAAAGTTCTGGAAGGACACTTGCTGCTGATTGCAGCCCCAGGACAAGTGCCTACAGCAACTGTTGAAGTTCCCTTTCACCTGTGAAGCTATTTTCCTCTCTAGGCATGGTCTTGGGCAGACCTGGTCTCCTAAAGACCTGGAGACCAGCACCCAGAGGACAGAAGAGATGCACATCATCATGGGATCTGTGAAGCATCATAACATAGAGACAGTCCCAGGGCAGGCCACAAAAATGGTTTAAAAATACCTCTGCCCTTTCAAAGGTTTTGTGTCACACCCGCCAGAAGCAAAGAACGGAAGCTCACCTTACATTTTAATCAGTCCTTCCCTCACTTAATTTTAATCTGACCCTGAGTAATGCCCCCTAAGAAGATTCATTTAGAAGCAGATTACAGCATCTAATTTGCTAATGATGAGACATCATCCTCAGAATCATAATCTTCTGTCGAGACTTAGTAAATGCATCAGGAAATAAGATAAAAATGCCTGCTCTCCACAACATTGTCTTAGATCTGGAGCGTTCATCTCCCGTGCTCCCCAGACCTGACTCCAGTCCTACTTCAGGTAGGAAGAGCTGTGCCTTGCCATATGGGACTGCATGAAATAAGCAGAAAAAGCCTGTGTATGTGTATGATTGGGTCACAGACCTGTGGAAAGGAGCAAGGTGGTTCCTGTAGCTCAGTGCTCCAAATCCAGCAGGTTCAGGTCAGCATGCAAATATGGGTTGCAGATGACCCATGCAGCTGGGGAACATGTTACAGAGAGGCATGTTTTCACAGATGAGAGAGCAAACACTCCCAGTTTACAGCCAGAGGGAAGGACAGCAGGCTTTTCATCAGGTTAGTTGTATGGGCAGGATTTTCTGACAAAAGCAAAGAGGAATCACAGACACCCCTGGGAAATGAAACACAGGGGACCCTGGACTACTCATGGTGGGGCAAGGAAGGGAGGGAAAGGGATCCAGGGATATCCTCATGTTTTGCTCAGGAAAGGTACTTGGATAATAGAGAAGATGTCAGAAAAGATAGAGTATCTTCTATATTCTTTAGTTATAAAATGATTCCTGATTATAACCCAATTCTGATTAAATTCAGTGGAAGATTTAAGAGTTTTTCATTTTTTAAGTCATACTTTTGTGTAATGAAATTAATTCTAACAGAAGAAAAAATAAAATACATGAATAGAAAGAAATGCATTAAAGCCAAAGGTGCCATAGTGTCTTTAATTTTTATTCCAAGCAAAAGAAAGCTTTTTCATGAAGGGCTCCAGACTAAGCAAACTGAGTCAGCATCTCAGAAGTCATATTAAGAGCAGCAGAGAGCTCAGGAGCATTGCAGAAGCATTTGATCAGCAAAGAAATCTGTGTTCAATAAAAGGAGTATTGCTAAAAATCAAGCTGAGTCAGACCTGTGAAGGATATTAAAAGACACAGCAAAAGGTTCTCCAGCTGCATGAAAGAAAGAGGTACAGGTAAGGATGACAACTGTAACAGGAAAGCATCTATCAAGAATTAACTTCCCAAAATTGCCTGGGCCACACCCTGTACACACCTCCCACATATGCAAAGACCAAAGACATTCGGGGAGAGTGGCCTTCTGATCTCACAGCAGACCCAGCTCCTGAGCCACAAGACCTGCCCTGGCTCCCGGTTGGTCCCCTGCCACAACATGCAAGCAAGAAGGATACACAGCTTTAAGCAAAGCATGAAAATCTGAACTGGGGGACTCCTGTAGTCACATATAAATGCTCAAACAGAAAAACTTGGTTTCCTAGGCACTGCATATAGTCCATAGCTCCTAGATCAGTGAGGGGATTTGGAAGGGTAACATAGGCTATAAACTCAGAAAGAAGGGAAGAGTGATGCCTCACACCTCCTCTCCAGGCTTTTGTTGGTCTATCACTAATCAGAAAGGAGCTACTGTCAGCCTTGCAAGAATAGTCTCCTTTTCTACCTTGTTTTCCCCAGCCTCTCCTTCCTCACCCCTCCTCTGAAACACCTCCTGCCCCAGCAGTGCTCTGTCCAGGATGGATTCCTCCATGTACCTCATGCCCCTTCCAGTATCGAAACCCAGCACAGAGGGGTAGGAGAAGTTCTGCAGCCTCCTCTTATCCTAGAAGAGAGAGAAACAAACCTAGCAGTCCTACAAGGATACTTGTCACAATGCCCTTGACAGGAGCTATCCCCAGTTCAGCCCCAGGTGGTGAAGGACAGTATTTTCTGTGAGATGGCTGAAATAAATCCATTTCTTCTGAGGAGTGGGGGAAATCTCAGCTCTGAAGAGCTCCAGAAACTGGTATGTGCTTTCTATGTCATGGGTGATAAAACTGTCTTCTGTTACCTCTCCTGCATGACAAGGAAGTCAGGGTGTGATGTGGAGGGAAGGGTTGTCCAGGCAAGGAAGGTATGTGGAGATCTGGGTCTACACAGGGAGGCCAGAGCCTTTGTTTTTGGAGTCTGCACTGATGAAGAAGAATCTCCTATTACTTTCAGTGCTGCAAAGCAGTAGATGGAGCCTGTGAACACAGCAGGAGCATCCTACTGGTGTTTGCTATGCACCTTATCCATGCTGCATTCCTGGCATTCTAGCCTGAGGGCAGGGAATTGTAACAATATCATCTCACAGTACACAACACACTGCCTCTTCAGCCTGCCCCATCACTGAACAACCAAGAGGAATTTGCTGATTTAGAATGTGCCTACATGCCATTTTACCCCACATAGTCATATAGCATGTTGTGGGGCAGGTATTCTCTCCGGTGCAATGTTTGATTGTCAGATGTGATGGAGAGAATTGATGTTTGACAGACAGCAGCAAGTAAATTGTGGTTCTTGGTCCTTGTGCTGTAGCACATGCTGTTAGCTGTCACAGGACCTCTTAAGGACTTACATGCTAAAGGATCTCATGATGCTGTAGTTCATATGGGTACCTTGGACCAATAATGCACAAATGATAGATGACATTTGTAACAGAGTTTGTCATTTAAGTTATTTATGCATCATTTCCTTCACAGGCTTTTTGTTCCCTTTAGGAATCAATGTGACACGAAGTAAATGGGAACAAATATTCACATCAAGCTGTGCTATTGCTTCAGACCAGCTCGCTAGGGTAAACAAGGCCAATGGAGTTGCTACAAAAGGTGAGGAAAGGTGATCCCTGGCAGACAGGTTCTCCAACAACCTCCATCAGCAACTGAGTTGATGAGAAAGGGGAAACTGGTTTTAATATGGAACTTGTACATTTTTGAATGTGATTGCATGATCGCAAGAAAACTAATTAAATGGTTCAGGTATTCCTCCCTGTCCTGTGTCCAACATTGCAATGTATACCAGCACTAACCAGAGAGAACTACTATGGTCTGCAGAATACACCACTACTGCCTGCTGGAGATTTTCACTGGTTTTCAGTAAGCCATGATGACCATTCATTAACCCAGGGATTTGAACTAGATAGACAGTGGGTTTAATCTAGTTCCTAAACTGTGCTTTAATGTGCTACAATCTGATTTTAACCATTCAGTTCAAATAAATTACACTCCTATGTAGAAAAGGTGTTGCACATGTATCTGCAGAAATTATTACATGAACTGTACTGCACATGGATAAGAAAACTTGGCTGACATGTGGAAATAGGTAGGACAGTTTCTAATGTGGGTGAAGATGTTGTCTGGGGAATTCAACAGGAGATTAACAAATACAGTTCAACTATCCATAAGTGCCATGAAAAAAGTCTAACAAAGATCTCAGTTTTTGCTTTAACTCTATAGATGGATGTACAACAATTACACAGTTTGGTTTTGCTAAGTAACACGAATTGTGCATGTGCAATAACCAATTTCTTATTACTGAAGGAGAATTAGAAAAGGAAAATAGAACTTACTTTAGCTATCCACTTGAAAATAAAAATGATATTTCATATAATAAACTTCAGGATTGCATTACTGAAAAAAGCATCTAAAAATACCACATTTATATTTCACAAAAATAATAACTGCGGGTTGATATGGTATCTTTCATACTCAGGAAATCCCTCATGGGTTTGCATGATGACACATGGATGCCTAATCTGTTGGTCTGTAGAAAATATAGCTATCATACATTCACCTCTACTCACAGAGATATTTCAGATTTACAATCTAAGGAAAAAAAATACTAAGTTGGAAAGCATTTCAGATTTAGAAATCTGTTTTCACTTTTTTCAGCTAAAGAAAGTCATGAGCTGTTCAATATTAATCTTTGTGAATTCTTTTGTGAAGAAGGATGTTATGGAACAGGCTGTGAGTAAACTGGAAATGGCCTTGAGAAAACAAGCCAGATGAGTTAGGGCAAGAGAAGAAATTGTCTGTCATTAATTGAGATGGCTTTGACTAGCAAGAACTGAATGGAATTTACTATGTAATTAGTGGTAGGTGTTGGTCATCTCCCTTAAGGGAAGGACATTCAAAAGGAAGTGCTGAAGAATTTCCAGGAAGTAACAAGCACAACATTACATACTTACATTCAAATCCCTCTCTGACTTCAAAGAACTGCATTTAAGGTGCAAAGAAGAACTAGTCTAACCCATATCAAGGTATCCAGCTCCTCTTTCTCAAATCATCATAGTGTAACAAGAATCAGTTGTGATCATCTGGCCTGGTGTCTTGTGGAATCTATCAGACCAATCTACCAGGCATTTTCAAGTCAGTTGTTTGAACTAGAGCATCACTTTCAGAAAAGAGATACTCAAAATTAAAAGCAGAAATCTTATAACTGGTTTCACTGATCTCTGACAAGGTTTTCTAGTGGTTAATCACTTTCACCTTCAAAAATTTCACATTTCAAGACTTACCACGTTGACCATCAATTTCCTGCCACTGGATCTTATTGCACACTTATCTATTAGTTCAAAGTCTGTCGATGAATGTCAAAAGCCAGTCAGCCTTTGCCAGTGCCACATTTCCTAGTGGCCATGTATAAACTGCTACAAGCTGCCCAGAACCAGCCCTAATTCACAGCAAAGTCCCAATAAGAGTTACTTCAGAGTGTTTCCTACCTTGTCTTCCTCGGTTTAAATGATCCATAGTGACAGCAAGGAACATAACTTTATCTGCACCGCTGGGGCAGTAAGGCACTAGCTTCAAATCCTCACCCTGTTTTGAGTGAGAGATGTCCATCCATATCTCCCACAAGCAAAGGGTGTCTTGAGCAAGCTTTGTTCAGCCTCTTCCATCGAAAGGACTGTGACTTGACACAGAGGGGTGCGCAGCCCTGTGGTGAGGGTGCGACCTCCAGCAAGGAAGCTGGCTCAGGTCCTAAGCTCAAGGATGTAATAAGTGCAGTTCCCACAACTGCTCAGGAATGTGTATGCCAAACCTTGCAGCTGCAGCTATCATTCTACATATACCATAACAATGAGGCAAGCACTGGGAGGTGGTTTAGCTTCTAGGTCCTCTTGGCAGTATCTCTGGAGGGCCCCAGCAATCATTGAAATACAGGAAGCAGGTGATCAGTTGCTAAGCCAGGAGAACAAAAGAAAGGTATCAAAGGCCATGTGGAGTAGCTTTAAAGAGCTCAGTTGCTCTTTTAGCTGCTGAGGAGGAGTCAGATAAAACCTCCAAGCAAACACACCTCCAGCACTGTCATTTTTTAAAAGCAAGAAGCACTGTGAACTTTCCAAGGATCAATCTGCAGTGTGTCTGTCTGCCTGCTTCTCACTAATGCACCCTTACAGGTGGTGTAAAAGGCCCTGACACCCTGCAAAGCCTCCAGCCCTCCCACATCCCAGTGCACTAATGTCAAGCAGTGGTCTTAAGGACCACTTCAGAGCTGCCATCACAGTCTAAGAGCATGATAGGCTGTGGAAACAGTTTGGACCCTTACTGAGTCTTGGAAAAAACCTGGAATTTGGTCAGCCATTACAACACTGAGCATTGGGAAGCTTCAGTCTCCATATGGATTTAGCCCCCTGTTAATCCAATAATAAATTTACCGCAGCAAATGTACTTCTGGAGCAAACTCTGTGTGACTTTTGCCAAGCCAGCAGCATAGCATTGTAAAGAAAACAAGAATCTAACACACAGTCTTTTCTCAACATGTGGCATAAAATCTTTCCTCACACATGCAACAAATATTATTAGAGCAATTTAATCAGGAATAACAAAGGAGGGGGCAGACACTGGCAGGGACCGTGCAATACATGTGTGGAAATGTTAAGTAGATGGGGGAGAGAAGGAGATACAGGGATCCTCTGGCCATACTGCCCTCTTGAACATGGAACTGAAAATTTTCCTGACTCAGAGGTGTGTAGATGGCAGACAAAATCCTTCACTTTAATGTTGGAATTGAAAGAGGATAGAGGATTTGCTATGGAACTAAATCATCCCAACCTCACTGGTAAGAGTCAAGACTAAGTCACATCATGGAATTAATCTTTTTTCTGTCGTTTGGCTGGAATTTTTTTGAGAAAAAATAGGAAATGGCACTTTTTGTTCTTTCAAATACCACATTACAAATAAATTAGGTAAGGAAATTAAGAAAGGGGAAAATTAAGAGATTGCGTTTGACTCCCTTTATGTACATATTTTATAGCTTGGTCTCTATAACATTTTCTTTTCACCCCATGGGACCCATTTCATTCATTTAAGATACTGGAAAGACATATTGTAAAGGAGACAGTGGTTTACCAGCAAAAAGGACAGGCACAGGATTGAGGCAGTTGAATATTGCCCTAGAGGACTGAGTCTACAAAGGATTTGACCTTTGTGCATACTAATCTTCTCTGTCACCCCTGGATCTCATATTTGTGACACCTCAGGGTTCACCCAGAGCCTTGCAGAACATCTTGGTGTCCTGTGACAGTGGCAGTGGGAACAATGTAGGAGCATCCATCCCCAGCAGGATTCCCTGTTTCTCCAGGAGCAGCCACTGCAGCTTCCTCCTCTGCTGTTTCACTGCTGCCACGGAGACACCACACCCCACCATCTTCAGTTTCCCTGATACCCACCCTGCCCTTTAAGACACATTTTGACTAGGCTTTTAGGACTAATAATTTCTAATAATTTTAATATTAGAAAATGATTCCAGGATCAAATCAGAAGTAAAACAGCACTGTTCTGCACTTAAAAACTCTCTCTCTGTGCCGTTAGAGTGTGTGTCATCACAAACTCCTCCAATGTGTCCAGTCTGCAGAGATGTGAAGTGAGTGTTCCCACAGCCATCCATCTCCTGTCCTCCCTTCTACCCTCTACCTGCCCACCTCCTCTCCCCTCAATCATTCATTTCCACCCTAGCTCTTATACTGCACTATTTTGTCTTCTCCTAATTTGCCTGTGCTGCAAATGTAAACTTAAAGACTTGAACTTTGTCATCCCCTTTTATTCATACCCCTCTCTAGGATAAGGTGATGCAGTACACCTTTTGAAACCTTTATTAAGTGGTGGTAGCATGCAGCAGACAATTGTGAAACATAGTAATCAATCAAGCCTGCTGTTCATCTATGAACTCTAGTGTATTCTCAGCTAGATGCACCTGGACACCAAGCAGGTGTTTTCTCCTGTCCTTGTTTTCGCTTTACATGTTGATATCACAGCTACCAGAGTAAAGTGGGAATTGAGGCTTTTTTTTTTTTTTGTCTTGGAAAAGGCACTGTAAATTTGTATTAATTAGTATTCATTAATAATTTTCCTTGAGGAAATTAATAATTTCAACTTTTCTGCATAGTCTGAAAGGTACACAGTAATTAAAAGATGGAAGGGTTTGTATAAGTATCTACCTTTTGAAGACTGAATTGTGACGTGGGTTTTGTAGGAAAAATTCTCTGATATCTAAGGAGTGTGTCGATGCATGCTTGCAAGAAGACATGTTAAGACTGCCTGAGGCATCTTTCAGTCATTTTCTGTTCTGGATTTGATTACAGAACTGTACCATTCCTGTAACTTAAAAGTGGCATTGAATAGATTCTAAAACACTTACTTCCAAGAAAGGAACATTTAGAGAGATTCAGGTGCCTAAATATAAAGAATATAAAGAAGAGCTGTCTAATGTCATTTTAGAAGCTCTGAGAAACCCGTCTGGCTTGCAGCTGCTGCTCCAGCAGGGCACAAATCCTGCCATAAATCCTGTGTTAAAGCTGCCAACACATTTCGATGACTCCAGCAACTGCCGTCATCTCTGAAGTCATTATGTTTAGGTACCTGAATTTCCCCATTTAAATTACATTTGAACACTGAAAACAGAGAGTCATCAGATAAACTCAGATATAACTTCAGCCAGGATTTCCTAGCCACAGTGCAGGATGACTCTTATTTCTCTTTTTCAGTCATTCCTGCTTAGTTCTGAGTTTATTGCCTGTTGAGGTCTCCAGGCAATTTTGGCGAAATGGCTGACAAATCAGAAGCGGCTGCAGGAGTGCAGTCTGAGGAAACGCTTCTCTGCGTTCAGAAACCGGCAGACATGGCATTTCCACTCAGCCCACTAAGCCTTGTGTAGCTGGGGTTAAAGTGTAAGCATGCAAGCACTGCGTCTTCTTGTCCTGTTCACCGGTTTATGCTGGTTTGGAGATTGGGGTTTTGCCAGAGATTCATGACGTGCAGTAACAGAAAGGAAAATGATTCTGCAGTCCCAGGGCAGGAATGGAAACAAGTAGAAATGACAGGATCACGCTAAGGTTGTGCAGGTACCTGTGATATTATTCCCATCCGTTAACTCCAGTCTGTGGTGCTGACATTAGCAGGGTGCAAAGAAATCTATGTGGATACTGCAAGAATATGACAAATTCAAAAAAATATATGTTGTCAGAAGATTTAAGTTCTCCTAATGAGTTTCCTTAATCTGGTATGTGTTCTGCAGTCTCCCTTTTAATGGTATTTTCTGGTTGTCAAAATAACCATTGGCATGCCTTCTTTAGCTTCTTTGCAGATAGAAACTACTCTAAGCAATTTTCCTGCCTAATTTTAGTGGAGTTAAGATGTCTTTTTTCATTTAGCCTCCAAGCTCTATGTATAGGCAAAAATGCTTAGTATTGTTTTATAAGAGCGATACATCTTTGCCAGGGTCAACTGATGTTCCAAAAAGAGGTTTTGTGTCAGCTTAGGGCATATTATTTCACTGGGCAGAATAAACTGTACTAGCAAAAGGACTGTTTTAATGTGGGCTTATATCTATGTTAGAGTTTTCAGCACTATTCCTAAGTTAGGATATTATATGTTATGATTTTTTTTTCCCCACATTACTGATATCCATGCAGGCAAAAGCTTGTAAGTGCAGCTCAGACCAAGCAAGGTGAACTTTGCTCAGCTCAGTAATGTGTTAATACTATCAGTAGCAACAGGTGTGAGAGAACTATATCCATCACTGTTAGACATCAGAAAGCTGGTGAGATATGCTGAGCTATTCCAGATGCTTACGGGGACATACATTCAAGCTACACTGACAATTACCACCTTGTGAAAATCAGGTTTTGTCTCTGTGTCTCTCAACTCCAGTTGAGAGACACCCCACATTTATAACTACTTTGCAAAATATGGGTCAAATGCACCTCAGAGCAAGAAATAGCATGTTCTGACGTCACTAATTTTAAAAATGTACTCTTCATAAATGCACATATATGCTGTGAGTAACAGTTATGATGCTGTCTTCCTCCCATGTCCTGATTGCCTTGTGCATTTAGGCCATGGGATCATCAGAGTAGGGTTGATCTGTTCTGTTGCATTTTTTTGTGAAGACTGACCTTTAAATTTAGGTGCTGCTTATAGACCCCAGTGTAAGAAAACTGCAGAGAAGAATATCAGCGCAAACATGACAGACAGCCCTTCCATGCAGGGACTGTGATCTCTTTCCCTGGATCAAAAGTACAATGCACACCCCAGCACATGTAGGCACTAAAGCATAAAAATAAAAAAATGTTCAGTTCCGAACGAGTTCATTTAAAAATTTTTATTTGTGGTTGCCATGGTAATTATATACCTAACAAGGTAAATTATAATCTGGAAAGTTATGCTAGGGGTAAAAAAAGCAGAATCCCAAGGTCATGGAATATGGTGCCCAAAGAGACAGGCGTGAAGATTTTATTTCTTTTTATTCCTTTGTTCTGTGATATGGTTTTTTTTGCACCAGCTGTATATGCCCTTCATTAAGAATATCAAACCACTTTATCTCTCTTTCCTTTTTCTTTCATTGCACAGTTGCTGCTGGAGCTCAGAAATTAGGGGAAGGACTTTGGAAACCCATCAGCCTCATTCCTACTCCAGATGGCAAAAGGACAGGCGTAGAAATATCTCTGCCCTCACAGGCCCTCCTGTGACTTCTAAGAAACCTTCCTCTGATGCACGAAACTTAGGTTATTCTGAGAAAATTTATTAAAAGATAATTTTTTTATATCTGTGCATCAGATAGCATTATTTGTATATCCGTTATCTGGTGTGTTTTCCTCTTCTGCTCTGTGTGAGTCTTTCACACAACAGAAAAGGAAGCTGAAAAGAGACTTTTAAGAAAGGAAAATTCAGGGCCTTACAATTTAACAGAGGGGTTCAAAAGGAGGTGAAAAGCTAACAAGCTAAAAATCTGTTTATTTTAACCTCCCTACTGCTTTCATGACACAAGTCTTTAAATAAATATCGGCTCAGTAACTTTTTTTTTCCAAGATAAAAGCCCAGAGTTGGTGACTGCTGGTGAACAGGGCAGAAGCCATTGTACCTGGTTTGAGTGGAACCATCTCTCTCCTCATGTGATCATGAACCTTATGTGTCCTAACCTCTACATTTACAGTATTTCATCATATTTTTTCTTATCCAACCTATAGCTCCTCTCTTTCAGGCCCCAAATTTCGAAGATCACAGCTATGTTTTCAGAAGAAGAGCTTGAAACCTGTAGCCTCCAGAACATACCTGACCATGTGGCAGAATACAGCCTGATTAACAGTAAATGACCTCTCTTCTGAGCCTTCAGAAGACAGCAAAAAGTGACAAATGTATTTCAGGTCCAAAATATGTCCACATACCATCTTTTTTACTTTAGTCCTCCCTCACTGAAGGAGAGCTTGAATTTTGTGCTTTTATAACTGTTCTCCAAGTGCATTTCTTGTAACATAATCCTGCTTTACCTACTCTGCACGCTCTTGGGAAAAAGGATCATATTAGATCATATGCTTACACTGCATCCAGTTTGAGGGCTTGTGCACTATGGAGAAAAAAAATGTTAGGAAATTAGAGGAAGAGCTTGTTGAAAGAGATATGGAAGGGGAGGGGAGCAGAAGAGACTCTTTTACACTAAGGACATAGAGAAACAAAGCTTGCTGTATTGATATTTGACCTTCAAGAATAAAAAGGAAAAAAAAATCTGAGTTTGTTTGCATGAAAAATCAACGCTGACCTAGGGCAAACTGTCTGTTAGAAACCAAGGATTTGACCTCAGTCTGACATACCATGGAGAAATTTGCAACACTATCAGTCATTTGACTTTTATAACACACCATGCTGTGTTCACACACTCGGCCCAGATAACAGGAAAGTCTCCGCCATGTTATTTCTTCCCTTTAATTCATTCCTTTCATGTTGCCTTTTGCAAGCCTCTCTAGCATTCTTGCATATTCCACACTAAATGTGATTCTACCTTTAACGAAATGGGAAAGGTTGCTGCAAGAAACTGCGACTGGCCTGAAGATGTTGTTTCTAATATACACGTTCAGTCTTTCTAGGACTGAATGGAATATTCCTATGGCAATACACTCTTTAATCTGCATTAACTTCTTCAGTTGCACAGTAACGGCTGATGCATTGTAGTAGTCACTGGCAAATAGACTTGGTTGGAGTAGGCAAACTGGATCTGTAGCAGAAGGAGAAAAGTAATATCTAATCCAAGGAAAATAAAATCCTAATTCCTGTCTATGCATTGACAGGGTGAACCTGAGCTCAGATAAAAAACATTTCTCTGAATCAACTACTTTTTCAAGAACACCAAAAAAACAAACAAAAAACACCAAAAAGAGAGAGAGAGAGAGAGAGAGAATCATCTGAGAAATGCTTCCAGAATGAACAAATCCAGAATTCTGAATTTTCCATTCTTAAATGGAAACTAAAACTTCTCAACTGGTCCTACATTGCCTGCCCAAGTACAAAACTGTACTTCTTGAACTGTTGATCTCCAACCATCTCAGGTCCTTTCTTCTGATAGTTTGCCATATTAAAGGGGAGGAAAATGGAGAGCTAACCAAAATGGACTTCAAGAAAATGTAAAGGAAACAACATCTCCATTGTACTTGTCATTGCAAATGATTCTTTCTGTTTGGCTATCACAACTGGTTTTGAAAATGTTCCTGTATAATTGACATATTATTTTTCATATGAATAAAACACAGAATTTCCTTAAAGCGTCAAGAATCAGAACTCCCAGATTCCATCAGACTAACCTAAAATCATGAAGCATGTTTAAAATAACACATTTTGGTTTTTTTTTTATTTGCCTTTTAAATCAGCTCTGATCTTCTAGGTGAAATTGCTTCATGTTTTACATTCTTAAAAAGCTGGAAATGTTATAGAATCTTTATTCTGAGGATGTAAGTTGTAAGAAATGCATCAAAAACCATGAAACTTGAAATTAAAACATGAGACTTGGCAGTAGTGGTGAGCAGTAATTCACTCTTCCAAGTACTTCCTCACCCTTTCAAATAGAAATTGCTAATCATGAGAAAAAAATTCATAAACGCAAATTTGTAAAGCACAGATCAAGCCAGCAACATATAATTAGTTCCTCTCTCTTTTTTTTTTTTTTTTCACATTTAAACCAAATTTAACATTAATTTCACTCATCTAACTCTGGTTTCCCAGCACTGATCTGAAAATATATGTAGAGAACAAGCCCAGCTTAGCACCACAGTGCCCTTGTCTTGTCCAAACCTGTGTAAGTTCAGCAGCAACAGATCACCCAGCTGCTTGCACACAAATTGATCCAGGTCTATTGACTCCCTTTTCTGTAGTTTTCTCCCATGTATTATGCAAAATTCAGCAGGCAGATATTATAATCAACACATTAGTCACCCAGCAGACACCTCCAATTTCCTTGTACCCTCCCAAAGTCACATTCTGCTGCCATTCTGAACCTTGAGTTATTTCATGATGTTGGCATCTCAGTATGAGTACAATGAACCAGGACAAAATCCACATGCTGCAATACCACAATGGACAGCTTCTGGCTGATCCTCACGTGCATGGGTATAGATTTTGACCCATTGCCATCTGCATCAGAGAAGAAATGGCAGGAGCTCTGCAAAGGTTGTAAAGACTGTTTGTAAACAAACATCCTATCATGGTCAGCACAATTCAACCTTTCTAGCAGAATTCAGCCTTGCATTAGAAATTCTGGTCTGTGCCAAGTAGTATCTCTTTCTTTCTGGAAATGTGAAAACTCAATCTACCCACAGTTTTCATTGAAGAGTTTCATTCTCACAGAATTTAGGAGTGGTGGTATCTGAAGCTCTAGTGTTTTTGCTACTGCATGATGTCAGCACAGCAATTGCTGATGACTTCCTAACCACATGCTGCTTCAGTAATTTCCTAGAGTAACCTGGAGAACAGCAGGCCACAGTCAGGAGGTCAGCACTGGAAATCTGGTAAAATTTCATCCTGCCTTCTGGCATTAGCCACCGATCCTTCTCACTGCCATGACAGAAAACTGCACTCCATCAACTGGTCGGGTACCCACCCAGGGGAAGTTGGTCATCAGACCTACAGTCAGAGTTTTTAACTGTCAGAAGTAAAAAGTCATCCAGTGGTTGCACCTACTTCTTTCATTAATTCAACTTCTTTTTTTCTTCATGGAGGTGCTACTGGAATGCTGCTTCCCAGGACTCAGAGGTGCTTTCCTCAACTCTAGCTATGAGCCTTCCTGCCAAGGAGGGAAGAAGAGCAGAACACTCCCCTCCTTCCTCCTTAGCGAAACATCTTGATAGACTGTTAGATGCCAGAACTGGAAGGATTTCCCTGGAGGATCCTGGGAGTGTGACCAAGCCCCTCAGGATGCCTAGAAACACCTCAGTTTTCTTTTAAGTGTTGTTAAAGTGGCTGTACCTTGAGATCTGTACTCAAGGTGTGTAGGTAGCCCAGGGCTGAGGTGGGGGATGACAGGGACAGGCAGAAGAGCCAGCAGCCTGTGACACATGGGCAGGCACTGTAATATCTCACTTCTCATTAACAGAGAATATTATGTTCTGTTTAAGAATTTCAGCTGATGAATTATCTCAACACTCTGTTATGCAAAAGCAGGGATCTTGGGAAACATTATTAAAATAGGAACAAACATACCCTTCATGCTTATTAATACAACAACAAGTTTTTTCCAGTGTTTATTCTCCCAATCCAAAAGACACCAAAACACTCCATTTGGTCTTAATGGGTGCAGGTTAGAGACCTTATCTTTTAAGACAAGTTTAAATACTTATCTCAAGCTTAGCCACACTGATTTGAAACTTTGAGCTTGAGAAATCTGTCTGGAAATCTCTTACATTCAGACTTTATTTTTTATCTAGATTTATGATACTTCCTGGTCTGTTTCGAGCAAAATACCAGAAAACCCACTTCTCTTTCCTCTCAGTATGCCTTTGCCATTGCTAGTCAAAACTGGGAAGTGTAGAAATAAGAAAATTTCAGTATGAGGACAGTAAAAGGTGAAACTCTTTTAGGTATGTTCTTATCAAAGGTTCTGATTTATTCCTTCATTTCATGTTTTCACTATCATTTACAAATTTGCAGAAACTTATCCTCAAGAAAACTTCTCCCCAAGAAAGATCATATTGCATGTTAAAATGATACTCTGACATCTTCTGTGTAAGCAAGTTCACTCTCAACAGCCTAAGGATGTGTGAGCCATTTTCCAACCTGGTTTTCACTGAACTGTAGTTGCTACAAAATATTTTAGATTCTGATAAAGTTTTACATATTTTCTTTTGAATTCTGCTATATTTTGATAGCACAGATGGTGAAATGTTTTACTGTAGATAAATGTGACTGTGGGTTTGTGACTTTACTGATGATCATGAGTCAATAGGTCTCATGATACCTACAGTAGCTTGCTAGATAAAGGAATATACTGATGTTTATCTCTGCAGAAAGATATACTAGTTAGAAAAGCTTAGTAATGCTGACTGTCCCTCAGTTGTGCATTTCTTAAGCTCATGGCAGGCCAGTTTAAAGCTAAATGCAAGTCCATCTGCCAATATCTGCAATTCATTCTATATTCTCTGCCAAAAAAAATCCTTTCTGAAATGTCCCATGCTATTGCCTCACCAGACTAGATATTGTCTGCTAGCTTATTCCAGAGAGAAGCAGAAAAGGAGTGCAAAATTGTGTTTCCAAAGTGTATTTCCTTCTGATTTTAATTTTTTAGAGGCAAACTGTTAACTGTGAAAATCTGAAAAAAAAAAAAAAAGATTGCTAAAGAACTACAAATGTTTTACGGATTACCATGAAGGGAATTATCATTTATCTGAGAGAGTATGAAGGAAGTTGGAAGGTGGAGACATGGGCCATCACATAAACCTAAACAATTTATACTACCTTGCATTCATTTAGGCATGGACTGGATTAGCTGCAGACTGATTAAAAATCACTATAGAGAAGGAGGCAGTGGAGGATGGTGTGAGGTAAAGGAGGAGGTGCTTCAGATCCAGTCATGCTGCAAGAGGCCTGAGGAACTCATTGCTGTGGAAAAAGGCTTATGCATTAACAGTGCTGCAATGACCCTTCTTGGGGTTTGGGAATTGAAGCTGAGAGGCTCCTTCATGAAACAAGGCGACACCCAGACTCACCTAGTGCATGAGTTGGTTGAGCCTTGGGGAGCAACCTGGGCTTCCTTGGCCATTCCTAAACAACATGAGGTCTAGGGCCAGGAAGAGAGCCTGAGAAAACACAAGAAGTCTGTAGAGTTGCTGGTCTGTAGCTGTTCCACCTTAAAATAACTCACTGGCAACGTACCCCTAAAAAAAAATACATGTGAAGCAGTTACTCAAAATCCCTCCTCTGTAATTGGTTCTGAAGGGTGACAGCCTCCCACAGCATGGGGATTTGCATACAGCCCATTTTTTAACACAATAACCATCTCTCTAGTTATTATGCAAATCAGATACCCTGAAGCAAAGAGTACACAACTGCTGTTGTGGAGTTACACTATTGTTATGACTCAAGAAAAAAGCCATCTCTGCATTCAATGAAGTAACTCCACTGCAGTATGAAGGCAAGGTCTGATGAAAGCATCTGCATCTGATTCAGAAGGTGGCCAGCTTGATTTCTAGCAGATCTGCAGAACCAGAGCTGAGATAGCCCTGCTTCTGCTGAACCAAACCACAGATCTCTCAGGAAATTTGGCAGAAACGCATAGTCAGACAAGCCATATCAAAGTATTAAGGAGAGAAAAGAGCAAGAAACTTTATGTCCGAACCGACCAGAAAGAAAACTAGTGAGCTTTAAATGGAGATTTTTAATGACATTTTACAAGTGTTTGCTGGAAACTCCTTATGATTGGGTCATTCTTGAAAATGCTGTTGTATTGTTTATTTAAGCTGCTTAACATAAGCACTATTCAAAATGCTCAGATTGGAAAGCTGACAGGGATGTGCCATGGTTTTCTTTTTCCTAAGTTATGTATTCTTAAAGAAATACAGCTGAAACATGTCAAAGAAGAGAAATGTGACTGTTGGGAGAGGGATACTACCAGCAGTTTCAGAAAGGAGATCTTTGAGTTTAGGAGGGCCCAAAGTCAACCTTTTCTCTTTCAATTTCTTTGGGTTCTGCTTTCTGCAGATTGGCCTTTGGGAAATTAAAGGGAGATAAGACTGGGTTGGAACTTTTTGTCTGTTGTGTGGAAATCCAAGGTCATTTTCCTCTTTGAGCCCATATATTGGTGCATTTCTGAAGAGCTTCAAAACTATTTCCTCCTGACCAACTCTTTGAATGTGGAATGGTGGGTTTCTGTTGCTGATCCTGGCAAATTTTCCAGTGGAAATGCAGATCTCTTAAAAACCTGACCACACCCAGATTAATATATTAATTGTCTGAGCTAGCTTTGCCTGCTCTCCTTGTAAACATTTTACTGATAGCCAGGGGCTCACAGACCTGAGCAAAACTGAGGAAACATGATGTTGGCTATGCTCAGACATACGTGGGCACCCACACCCATCCCAGCAGCATCACTTGCTCCTTGCCCAACAAAAAAACCAACTCTTTCTCCTTGTGAAAATAGAAAACAGGTGACATTTAGTATAAATGGGCAGGGTGGGTTTTGAGGAGTGATTTGTTTCCCAAACACTAGATGGAGCTGGGTCATTGAGGTTCATTTCCAGCCTCCCTACTGTAGGCTGCGGATCGTGGAGGAGCTGAGGAAGATGGTGGGATTGGCGATCATTCACCCTGCTACATCCTAGAAGCTGGTTCCAGGGCTCCATAATAGGGTTTGGTTTTTTCTATTAGCAACAATAACCTTATACAGCAAGGCTAGCCTCATCCTGACGTTGCATGAAATAGGCCACTATTTGGATAGACAGATTTATTGTGCAGTTTGCATTTAGGCTTAATGGTTAAAATAAATAGTTCTTTTCTTCCCTTTGAGGCTGATGAGCAAGACTCACTTCCAAACAACTGAAGACTTCTGTACTTTTTGACAAACACAGTTCTCCAATTAAGAACACTAAATAGGATTATACAGGCTGAAAAGCTCTTTATTTCTAGAAAGTTTGTATGTGGGAAGTGGGGGTCTCTCTTTAGCATTCATTGTAATTCTTTTAAAATACAAACTAATGATTTTGTCGCATTCAGAATTCAGGGTTTTCAAAGGGAAAAGCTGCTTAAAGGCAGCCAGCCTTCTGAGGGAAGAGATCTGCATCCATATGATTAATTCTGTATAATATATGCGGAATTAATATATTTTTTTAAATTAAAGTCTTTAGATGTAATCTTTGCTTTAAGTCACATGAAGAAATAAGTAATATTTATTTTTCTTTCAGAAGATATTTTTATTTTGTGACATTGATATTTATATACATATTTGTCTTAAAATTAAAGTGGAATAAGTGACACAGGTCAGCAAAGGCCAAATAGTTTAGCACACCAGGAAGTCCTTGTGACATCTGTCTGCCAGCTGCATTAAAGATACCATAAACCCAGTGCAAAGGAGACAGAAAATAACCTGTTTGTAAGAGAAGTTTGATCCAAAACTCCATCAGTTGAGTACCTGGGTGATATCATACAACATGAGGGCTTTCATTCTATATCACATGGCTGCAGATGTTCATATTATGTATACAATCATCTAATCTCTCTTGACTCTAGAACATCTGTGACATAGATTAATTATGCATTGTGTAAAGACAAAGCATGGTGATTTAATTAGTTCTCTGATTACTGATTTTCAGTTCCATTGGCTCCCTCTCTTGTCCTTGTAATATGAAACAGGGTTTGCCAGTCTATTCTCCATATTTTTTTCCTTCCTCTACAATCCAGCTTTCTTACCAGGTTAGTTTTCCCTATACTCTTCTAATTTTTTTACTTTCCTATGTCCCTTCCATTTTGGCTATGTTTCTTTGAGATTAAGTGGCTAGAAATGTAAATATTAACCTAGGTGGAGGGAATACTGTCTGTTTCAAGTTTGGTAGCCTTGTCTTTTTTACATTCCAGGGGCAGAATGATGACATGAATTGCAACATGCAGAGAATACAGCGATGATGATACTGTATGACAGACAAATGATACCCTGGACTTGCTACGATATAATTTACATCAATATGGATTGCATTTATACCCTTTCTATTGGCATCAGATATAACCTTGTTCATTTTCTTAAGATTTCCTGAAAAGCTCAAGTAGTATTTGTAATTTTGTTATTTAGCTACAATTTTTCAAGATTTCTTTCATGCCCCAGTTCTGCTTTTCTCCAGGGATGGGTACACCTCTTAGATCTGATTTTGCAGCCTCCCACACTTCTAATGTACAGCCAGATTTGAACAGCTTTCTTCTGCTTGTGAGGTACCTCAGGTCCGCTGGGCATTGAGATGCCATGGTAATTCCTATCTTTTCCTTACAGCTTGATGCTGAGCTGGCTTGTCTGCTCTCCTGCTCCCAATTTCTCTTCTCAAATTGTTTTGGGACCCATCACTCTAGTGAAATGATGAGAAATAAAAAGTGAAAAAATAGAGTTTAAAAAAAATTTAAATCCAGTCACTGTATAATTTTGGTATTTGTGTACTGCTCTTTGCCTTCTCTACACTTCTGCACAAACAGGGAGGGTTCTGACAAAAGACGCTCAGTTCTAAGCACTTTCATGGCTCATATCACATGTGGAATACATAGATTGTCAGTGCTGAGCAAAGAATCTGCATATGCTTTAAAGAAGATTTCATTTTGCACTTTTACTGTAATTCCCCAACTTGCTTGTACTTGAAACATGCCCTCTTTCTTAGATAAAGGAGCAGCAATCCAGCCGGCCTAAGAGAGTGGAGCTCAGTGTGGAGCAAGGCACATTGCAGCTGCAGTTATTGAAAATAGTCTTTTAATGTCCTGGCATGATGCCCCTGCTTTCTTGGTGCCCAAGGCAGTTTCACACATTTCCTAGCAATCCATCTGTGAAAGACAGAAATGCAGCAACAATGCTCAATGCACAAGCATCAGTGAAGACAGAGGAAGAGCCTTCATTCTCAATGGTTATTCCCAGTAAGACACTGAGAAATTCATTGTTTGGTTGACACATGCTGTAAAGCAAGAGGATGTTTAGGAAAAAAATGTTTACAACACACACTATAAAACATACATCTGTAAGTGACTGTAATCACTAAGGTACCTCTGCACAAACATAGATGTGTAGAAAGCTAAGGTTTTGAAAGGAAGGTTGAAGAAAAAGTGGTGACTCACTGCAGGACAGGATTTGTTTATGCTATCAGTTAGAATTAAAAAATTACAAATTTGAAACCATAAAAAGCCACTGCTACTCTCCTGGAAGGTGAATTTTCAATAAATATGTTCTCAGTGGCTTTCAGTTAGAGTATTTCAATTTTACCTAAAGTCTGTGCAGTAAAATATTTATTACCACCCTCAGGAACATAGGATCTTGCTATTTTAAATAAATAAAAAAATATGGTCTTTTTGCTTAGCATCCAATACTTACTTTTATAGATGAGATATATCCTTTTCATCTATAATTAATTCCTTCAGTGCCTTTCAGTTTTGAGAAACATATCTGTAGAAGAACTGAGTGTTTAGTTCAGATGGAAGATTTTCATGGTAGCAGGAATTAGACTAACCAGTACAAGAATGATTTCAAACTACATGTGTAGGCTGTCTGTTTTTGAAAGCCAACCTTTTTTGCTTTTTTTCCTGTAAGAGTTCAGTCTTTTCAAACTCTCCCTCAAAGTACACCTATCTTTTAAGTGGTATTAACTATTCATTGTCATATTTTAGTAGATGCCTACTGAAGCTAAGATTCTGTGGACCAGAGTCAGTGGTTACATTGAGATTTTTTGTGTTGTGCAACATGATACAACATCCAAAATCCATTGGCTTCTGCTCCCAAAGGGAAAGCTTTGTCAGGAGCGGGTTTCTGCATGAATCACCAGGGCTGTTACTGTAAATAACTTTATGGTAGATCGTGTCCTACACTCTAACCCTGAGAAGAGGTGCCTTCTGGCCCAGCTCAGAAAGGAGATGATAGATAGTTACCAAGTCATTTCTCCTGAAGTTTCTCCATCCCTGGTCTCCCACCCTCACTGCTCTCCTTTGCAGGGTCTGGCTCCTTGAGCTCTGCAAGGATATGGTGTCTTTTGCTACTCAGGGATGCAGGAGGGAGGTTTGCGACTGAGCAAAGGGACTCCTCACTGAAGAGCTGCAGGCATCACCAGCCCTTCTTGGCTAGCACTGCCACCTACATCAAGATAAGCAGAACTCTTACTGAAAAGACCTCACACAGTCAAACAAAAAGTGGGGACACAGCCCAGACAACCCCAGAGCAGAAGCATTTGTCATAAATCATATGGCTGATTTCTGGAAATGGAAAAAAAAAAACCACAACAAAAATCCCAAGCCTTTGTGGCTGAAAGAAAACCTGCTGCAATGCAATTCTAACTTTTGAGCTGAGCGGAAGTGAATGTAAAGTGCATCTCCCTAAAGAGATCCAGATACTGCCTCAAGCTCAAAGTCAGGCCAGTGTCTGAGGAATGCTAGTTGAGGTGAGCTAGATGTATTTCCAGGAAGGACTCAAGAATATCTGCATTTTGTGCAGAAAATACACAGTTACATATATGAAGCAGATTTCTGAATAGGCTTCTCAAGGCTTTCATACTTTCATAATCCCAAGGATGCCTATTTGTAGACAGACAGACAGACAGATTCCCATTGGGGCTGCTGATGACCAAATGGACCTTGCTTCTTTTAGTGCAGTTTGATGAAGAGTCTTACTGAGAATGAGGCTAAGTTATACAATTCACGTATATCATTTGGGAAAGCCTGTCCTTGTTGATACAATGCTCATGCTCCAGAAACACCATGTTTCCATAACCCAGAAAAGTTTAAGACTGGAAGCACATAGAAATGGAGATGTACCCAAGAGCGTACTGTCGCCCTTGCTATTTTTTCAAATCTGAGCAATGTTGATGCAGGAGAAGACTGACGTTGTCAGGACAAACACTCAAAATTTACAAATGTTTCATCTGATTTAATTAAACCAAAAGCTCATCTGCAAGGAGCATCTTCCAATACAGCTAGAAGGTTTGTACTGAAAGAACGCAGCAGTTCAACCAGGGTGGACAAAGGCTTTTTGCACAGTGTCCAGCGTGAAAACATGACTGAGACTAGAGTCATAAATGAGAGGTGGTATTAATATTGGTGCATAGAATCCTTTTTAATGTTGCTTCACATCAAATTGCCTTACTTATATATTTGCTACTTGACCATGAAGATCCAGGAATGAACAGAGCTTTCAATGAGCAGATTATTAACTCCAGCGAACCCTAAACTGAGAAGATATTACCTAGTTTACAATCTTTTTTTGGAGGTGGTAGAACCTCTCTCCCATGTAAGTCTTTCCCTCTCCTTTTGAATTTCCTTTTTTTTCCCCTTTTGCTCCTTGGGGATTTCCTCATTTAAGCAATTCCATTGTGCTAGTAATTAAAACTGTTCTTGACAAAAGTATTTCCTTACCAGTGTGGTATTATTGAATATAAATAGGTCTGCATTCATATTTTTGTACTTACGATGATAGGATGTTTCTGAGCAGAAATGATAAAGTCATTAACATTAACACTTGGAGTACCTGAAATATCTGTGTGTCTCCCAGTTCAAAAGTTCTTTGCCCCCTGGGGAAGGGGTAGGAGGAACTTCTTTTTTTCTCATTTCTACTCGTAATGGGCTAGAAAACCCAATGGATTTCTTATAATTACAATGCATTTAGAGTTTCACAAAATTATGGCTAATGTTACAAACGACAAAGTTGATTTAAATTAGAGATGTATGAATGGGATTTGTATGCATTTCAGACCAGGAGTGCATGCAGGTTCAGAATCCCTGCTAAGATTAAACCACAAATTCAAAGTTAATTTGACTGTGAGAGGAATATTGGACTATAGTATATTGCATGGATTCCCTGAGCCTGTGTATGTGTTCTGAGTACGTGTGTTGCTGGCTATCATTACAGACAGATCTGCCAGTGAAGGCAGAGCAGGATGCCAAACTAACAGCTAACACTGTCATTAACTTGAGCATTTGCTGTGATTTCTTCATTGACAAACATGTTTGTTAGAACACATACCAGGCGGTGACATCCTAAGAGGGAAGCAAGAACAAGGAAATTAAGACAGTTTGCTTGACATGCAAATTATCATCTCAGTTCTAACCAGCTTCTGAAAAAGATATGCTTTATAAAAATGACACACACAAGAGAATACACAGCAGCCTCATTTCATTTTCAGGCATCTGCTGTTCCATTTTTTCACAGTGTTTAAGGTAAAACCCCTAATTTCCTTAGTATATTATGCTGGATTCTCTTTAAACACAGAAGCTTTTTTCTCCATGGCTGCAAGTTTACATCTTATTCACCTTTCTTCTCTCGGGCTGTAATTGAATCTGTAAGGTGTACTTCTTATGATACCATAATCCAGTGTCATGGAAACTTTGGAATCAGCCAAATGGAAAGCAATTCAGAGCCTGGCAGTCATTAAATAGCATGACGGATATTTTCTGAAAACAAAGAGTTTGAAATTTGGGATTTATATAAAGATATAGAAACAAATATTTTTTTAAGCAATGCCCAGCACATACACAAGCTCATATACTGCCATCTTCCCTGGAGACCTGGACTAACCACTACCAACACTGGTAAAAGTGCTTCCATGGACTCAAATTTCATATTACCTATCACTTAAGCAACCATGACTATTCAGGTTTAAAAAAACTTAGCCTGAAAAGTATTTGTTTGCAGCTAAACTATTTAGTACTACCAAAAAAAAAAAGCAGCAGCAGCATGGAAGTTGAACGTCTAAAAGTAAATCTACACCTTTCCTGAAATGGAGCTGTAATAAAAATGCCATACATGTGCATAAAAGCTATTGTTTCACAAAGAAAGTGATTTGATTTGCATTAATACAATGGATGAGACTACAGCAGAAGAGCCTCAAATCAATGGCTATGCTTTTCAACAAATTGAATCTTCCATAGCAGCACCTTTTTGTACATACATATTAGGTGTAGAGACTTCCATATCAGGAAGAAAAACAGAACACAGAGAAGGAAGAATCCTCTACTTTTGCACTCTAATCTTAGCAGTACATTGTTGCAATTGAATTGCACAAATAAAGCAACAACTATGTCCCTTTAAGAGTAAGAATAAAACACAACAATTGCAAGTATGAAAATCATACGAAATAAATATATTTTATGATGAAAATTCACTGAAAATTCACTGAAAATTAGTGTGCCAAAGCTAGTTTTTCGCAAGACTGATTTACACTGAATAAAATTCAATTAAAGGCCGTTTCTATGTAAAAAAAGCATTCTCAGTTCTCTGTGTTCTGGAGACAGCTGGACCAAACAGCACAACTCAGAAATACATCTTAATGCAGGGTTTCAGCTGATGAACCCAAGACCTTTTACCTTTATCAAAAAGCCTTTTACCAGTCTTACATGGAGGTAGCAGGGGGTAGGAGCGACTCAGGCTTACTCTGGAAATGGCCTCATTTCCACCCATTTCTGACATGCTGGACCTCTGAAGTGGTACCTTAGCCTAATAGCTGAAGACCATCAGGTCAAAGCAGGATTGTGATTTTCCTGGTTTTGGACACTTTTAAGATTCAGCTGGACAGGGAGATGAGCCATCTTCTCTGGACTGTGCTTTTGTCATGAAAGTTTGGACCAGTTGATCCTTGAAGATCCAACCAAGTATTCTATGATGTACTGTAGCCTCCAAGCAGTAACGGTACCAGAGTCATCCCTGATTGCTGCCTGACCAGCCCATGAGATACAGCATGACTCATCTCAATGCATCACCACTCTGGTAACATGGGGAGGTCCTGGGAAAGGGAGAGAGACAGCTTGCCTAATTCTCCTACATCTCCCAAGCTCTCTACAGGCATCCCTCAACCAAAGCAGAGAGGCCAAGATAAAACATTACTGACATCTCTGTATTCGTATTTAAAAACAAAACAAAACAAAAAGCAACACACAAGAAAACCCAACCAAAACCAAAGCAAAATAACAAAAACAAAACAAACCACCACACCAAACCCCTCCAGGTTCCTCCACCATTTCTATTCAAAAGGTTTAGTCAGGACAAAATCAAATTTCTGTTTTTTTCACTTTGCTTTGAATAAAGGCTTTGCATTTAGTAACCAGTAGGACATTGCAAATAGATGGAAAACAAATCTGAACAGTTTGGTAGTGCTAAATCCAGGCTACTGGAAAGCCTCTACTAGAAAGCGTTGTGGTTTTGGTTTAAGAAAAACCTCTTCTTTTTTCTGCCAGTAAAATGAAAAATCCAGTTAGTCATCTAGCATTGCACAGGCACTCCTATGAAAATGTGGCTAGTCCAGCAGATGAACAGAAGCTCACCTCATCATTATGTAGCCAGCCCTGTACAAACAAGGAAAGCACTCAATGGGAGCGAGGAGCACTTTGGGCATCTGGAAAGCACTACTTACAACACTCTTACACATTCAAATTGTGACCATTACTTGTGGCCATGATTACTGCATCCCATCCTTCCATTAGTGATCTTGCTGTGAGTTTTAACTGTATTTCAGTGGAAACATCGGGCTTCAGAGGTTGCTTCTGGCAATAGATATCATTTTGAAACTCCAGCTCACATTTGGGTTCTTCCATTTATAGTGTCGTCTTCTTAGTGATGATTTGACCCAAGTCCACTGCAAGCAAGAAACTGGCACCGATGGGGTGTTTCTCACTTGTAACTCTTTGAAATAACAATGGCCTGCTATTGAGGCCACTCCTGATGTTAGTATCTCTTTTGACAATTTAAACACTGACGTGTAATTTTCACTGCCAGTACTTATGATGAGGTGTGATTGAAATAAAAAAAACATAAATCATCTAGTGGTACCCACATATCAAGCACTGAAGTGGCTCAATGTAATTAACTCTCCAACGCTTAATCGTGGACATAAAATTTATGCCTGAATTTTATTTTGTTTTTACCTGCAAATTCTGTGCAGGAGGTAGATTCTGGGACTTAAAAGATGTGACATTCAGATTTTTTTCTTTCCTAGATTTTTCTTCTCTCAGTTTGCATTTTTGTCTTTTCTCTTCAGGCTCAGGAGTTTTCATAAGGGCAAAAATGGCTTTGCAATCTTTACTCAGGTTAGTCTATTTCTGTGCCATGTCGCATTTATTTAAGTAAGTATTACTCACAGGTGCAAGGCTTTGCTGGTTTGGGCTGCTTTTCAACAGAAGGGAAGGTACCAGCCAACAATAATGTTTTCCTAGCACATGACAAGAACCAAGCACTGTCAGGAAGAACGAGCTTACTTTGGAATACGAAAAACAACAAAATTAAATGGATAGGCATGAGGCATCTATGAGACAACAGCAGGCAAATGTGGTTATTTTCCCTTCTTTCAAAACACAGAGATGATGTCCAGGAGAAACAAAATTGTGATGCCAAATGCTCTCACGGGAAGCCATACTTGTCTGATGCAGTGGGCAGCATGAAGGGTGATCTGCTATAGCAATGGTCTGTTTTTCTGACTGTTTTATTATAAGCAGTCATATAAAAGAAGAAAAACACCCGTAGAGAAATAGTTACTAAAAGAAGGGGTTATCTTGCTTACATACACTACTAAAATAATTCTCTTTTTTCTAAGAAAGGCACAGTAGTGCGTTTTATATTTTTTACATGGATTGAATGTAAAATTTTTTCCCCAAATTGACACAGCTGTGTTGCAGAGATATGCTCGGTATGGTTACCTTGCTTGTCTGCGAATTCACAGTTTTTTAATTCCTTTTCTGCTGTGGCATCACACACATCCTCTCTCATTCCCCTGGAAAACAAACCAGGGACGTAGGGCTCTTAGGGAAGGTCCCAGTCCTATGGAACTGACTTTCTTGTCCCTGTTTGGTGGCTTAAAGTCACTCTGATAATGTTACTGTGGAGAGTTTCTGCCAGAACAATGTCAGCCTATCACTGCACTTGAAAGTAATTGTATCTGCCAAGGGAAGACTCTGCGACGTGCAAGCTAAAATCTACTTTATTTAATATACTTTCTTTAATTACTTCACATGGCCCAAACTCAGCTACAGATGCTGAAAAGTCTTGATTTGTTCCTGCAGTCCATACACAAACATAACTAACCATTTGCTGGTCAGGATGGAATTATTCAGTACATATAAATTAGCTGTAAGAAACTAATTTCATATTAAATGAACAAATATCTTGCAGACTGATTCCCTGCATTTCTTGATGACATCCTGGCACATGCAGCTTCGCCAGGTACAGCTGCCCCTTCTACCACCCACCAGCTCTGCCAAGTCACCAGCACTGCTTCTCCTAGAGCCTGGTCGGATGAAGGAGGCAAGCTGATGTGAGAGCTGCAAATGGCAAACCTCTCTTCTCATCATTAATCTTCAGTGCTTGCAAGTGCAAAGCATTCGGGTGCAATAACCATGCTGACACACAAGCCCAAACTGAAGGGACTGCCCTCTGTACATCATAGTGTGGCAATTTTCACTTCTGCCCATGGAAATATTCACAAATTGGCTCATTTCCTATTCGATTATCTAAACTGCTTCTCCTGTGCTTCTTGTGCGGGGAGGCAGGGAGGGAAGGGATGGCAGGCAGATGGCTGAGGAGGTGAAATTAATGAAAGCAAATTAGTCCCTGGAAATCTCTGCTCTTCTATCGATAAACCACAGCCACATACTACAAGCTAGTGCATACCCCAGCACCAACCTACCTTCTAGGCAACTAGAAACACTCTGTATTGCCTTCTCTATTAAGTTATCAGTCCTCAGTGTATCACTAAAAGAAGTAGGCTCCTACCATTTTAAGAAGAAGGGTTTCTCACCAGTGATAAGGAATGTCTGCTACATTCACATTTGCTTTTCTGTCACTTGTAACCTGTTGCAAAGGATAAGTAGTTGACTACTTTCCTTGGACTTCATACTGTCTACGACAATCCTGTATTATATTGGATAATGGCTTCAGGTTGACTGTGTTGGAGACAGAAGGGTTGCTGGGGACACTGGTGCAGAATAAATTTGTTTGTGTTTTTTGTATGCTTGGAGCAATGGCTGAGAAATAAGTGATGAGTAACAAACTGCCTACTCAACTCAGCCTCTCTGGATGTATCCACCTAACTTTAAATAATGTAGTGTGAAAAAAAAAGGTTATTCACCAAATACTGTTTCCAAGTGAGTATCTCTGGAATATCTGCCTTTTTACATACACTAAATCATTTGGGATTTGTTAGGCAGTATTATTTTTACTAAAAATGATATTTTGCATTCCACAGCTTCCCATTTCCTGTAAAGGAAAGCAGTCTTAAAATATATGGCTAAGCCACAGGCAGAAAGGAACAAGCTAATGCATAGACTGGCTCCACCTGTATTAGCCGGAATTTTAAAAGACAACAGCAAACAAATAAAAATTCACAAAGGTGAAGTTAAAGCAGACAGGTTCCTTTCTTAACAAATCATGAGACCATATTCTATGTAGCCTTTCAAACTCACTCCTTGCTAGAGGTAGCCTTTTATTCCTTCCACAGGCTTCCTGACTCTGAAATAAGTTCTCCTGGAAAAGTTTTGTCTGGCACAAGGGTGCAGGGCTGAGGGAAGCTGAAAATTGCAGGGTATCAGGTGACTGTCCGGGGAAGCAACACATAGGGATATAGGATTGACCTGGTATGGCCAGGCTGAATAAACACTATGAGTGCCCTTGCTTCACCTCAGCTTTCATGGTGAGGTGGCTTTGCTTCTTCCACTGCTGCCACACACTTGTTACCTGTGCCATGCATCTCCAATTTCGTGTGGGCATGGGCAAATAAGAATGACAGGGGAAGACTTTTTACAAGAGTCTGTAGTAATTCGTCATTGGGCAACAGTTTTAAACTAAAAGAGGGAAAGTTTAGATTGGATCTAAGAAAGAAAAATTTTACAGTGAGGATGGTAAGACTCAGGAAAAAGGTTGCCTAGAGAAGCTGTGGATGCCCCATCACTGGAAGTGTTCAAAGTCCAGTTGGATGAGGCTTTGAGCAAACTGATCTAATGGAAGATATTCCTGCTTATGGCAGGGGATTGAACTAGGTGATATTTGAACGTCCCTTCCAACCCAAACCATTCTATGTTTCTGTGATTCTATGTAGGATGAAGGACCAAGGACATTTTGACAGTGAAACCAGTGAAGATTGCTCTCACCATCCTGTACGTGCTGGAGGCCTCTTACCTCCCAGCTTGATAGATAGGGCAAAAAGATAACAAACCTGTTTGAAATAAAAATTAAAGAAAATACTGCCACTGCAAGGCAATCTCTGATTCCTTGGAAAAGCTATGGACAAAGCCACATCAAGGTGTGGAGGAACTAAGTTGGTGATGTGGCAAAGCCCTTGAAGCTCTTTGCTCACTGGAAGCAAGGCTGTGAGTCCTCATGCACTCAGCAGAACCTGGAGGATGTGCATCAGGTGGTGGTAGCATCTCCAAGCATTTCCTTGCTGCACTAAAAGTGGCATCACGGTCAATGAGTCACACTCGTCACCAGCTCCTTCAGACATCCAGCTACTGCTGGCACATGAGCTGTGTCTGAAAAATCACTTCTGACTTCAGCTAGTGCTTGGATTTATTAATCTTGAATTGAGGGTCCTTAAAAGGCTGGAACTAGAGTGCATCAGACATCTCCTTCCTGTCTGTGATAACACTCACCAGTGACGTGTATGTGCCACTGCTAACCAGGAGGGTAGTATTTTTAGTGCTAGACTGAAGGCAAAAAGTCCTATTAGAGAACCTGAGAGGCTAGAAGAAAAAGTAAAAACCTGAGAACAGGCATATCCCAGAGTAGGGGAGTCTGGTTTTGTCTTGTGTCTCCAACTTTGCTGTGTCTTCTGCCTTCACTGATTATGGAATCAGCTTCTTGATTCTTCTGACATTTAGATGTTTTCTTTGTTTGCAGCTTCTTACACATGGTTCCCAGTTCTGAATTTGTCAAGCCAAGCATCTCATAAATCTTTTTTAATGTCAGTTGCAGTTCCTCCTTTGCTGGCAGTTCTCTTCTGGATTCCCTTACTGACTGCTTTTGCCCATGCCCCAGAATGACAAGAATCTGCAGTGTACCCATTTCCCTTCTCTCAGCTATCGGTTTATGAGGGAACTTTCTAGCTGGAATCAATATATTTCAAGTAACATCAAGATAAAAATGTAGCATTATATTTTCAGAAAGTAGTGAATGAACAAAAAAAGCTTCCATATGAATTGAACAGGTAGGTTGGTAGACTCCGAGGTCTCCAAGCTTTTCAGTGTGGTGGCAGCTACCTCTATAACTGCTTCACTGGGACTGCAAATTGCATGAGAGTTGAGGAGAATGACTGAATTCCCTAGAAACATGTGAAAAACAGAAAGTGGGTGGACCTACAACTCAGTTTATCCAGCATCCTTCAAAGTCAGTGGGGGCTCTGCAAAATCAGATGGCTTTGGTTCAGGCCCCTGCTAACTTCCTGATGGTTTATAAGAAACAAGAAGGGCCAAGAGGCTATGTGAAACCCATCATTCATGGTGGACATCTACATACAAGAAGAGCCATGCACAGATATGTGTGTGTGTGAAAGAACTGTTCTGCCCTAGGAAGTTAGCTTAAACAGGCTTTTCTTGATAGAATTAAAAGCAGAAGGTTTTTGCAACTTCAAATATTTATACGAACAGGAGTACTGTACTATATCAATCAAACACTCGTGGACTGAAGACACACTGAAATCTATGTACCTGATCTCTCAGAGGGCTCTGTGAGCTGCTTGGAGCTAGTTTATGTTAAAAAAAACAAAGCCCAACAAAACCATAGCCCAAATGACAATACCAGAGCTTGTTAGTTCTCTGTTTACACTGTGTGAACTTAAGTTACCAGCATGACAGGAGAGGATGTATATTTTAGATAACACAATCTGGTTTCTATCTTTTGTATTTTTATATTTTAATCCTATCAGTCTCTTAGCCAAGCAACAGAGTATGAGGTTTAACTATTGTTGTATACAGGGAAAACTCCCAGCTTATCTTAAAAAAAACCAATAGGTTTGAGTATAAAAAAAACAATAAAGAGAAACCTAGTAATTCCATTTGGAAAGTGAATCAAATTGCTCAAACTCTTCTTTCGGTTCATGAACCTTGCAGTGGAAAAAATAAAAGGAAACGGATTTGCAGAATTTTTGGTTCTGTTGCCTGCCTTTTTGTCCCTCGTGAACAGAAATAGACTCTGAGAACTGCCTTCTACAGACATTATTTCTTAGCGATTTCCATAACATTTCAAGTAAAACATCCACTTTTCTTCTGCCTGCCCTGTAAACACCAATCTGAGAGTCAAGCCAGATCCTCTGCTCTTTCCACGTGGTCACAGAGCCCAGCCCCATGCTCAGAGCAGCTCCCAGGGCTGTGGGACCTTCTGGGAGCATCTGTGCTGCACAAATGGGCCACCTTTGTTTTCTACCTCACTTACTGCTGTTTCACTTTGCTCTCTTACTCTTTGAAACAACATTTCAAGATGATATGTCTACTTCTGTTCTAGTGAGAAAAATTTGGGGACTTGCAAGACTTATTAGCTGCAGATAAGGTAGCTGGGAAATGGTGCTGGAGTTGCAAACTCCAGTTTGGGCAGGGTGAGGGGACAAAATTTTTGCAAAGATTCAACTGCTCTTGACAAGCAGCAGACAGAGATTATGGAGCTAAATACCTGTGGAAACCCACTGGTACTATATGTCAGTACTTTTGCCATGAAACCCCTTGGCATCAAACATGAGGATAATAAGGAATTATAAGGAATTAATGAAGCAGTGTCTTCAGTTGGGACAATCTTACTTATCCCAGGGAAAGGTGTATCACTAAAGGAAGCTAAGGCAACCTCTGTGCCACTGAAAGCCATACTGCTGTCCCAGGAGAATGGGCAGATCCTCAAGATGACCTTACCCAGTTGTGCCCAAGGTTCAGGAGCTGGCTGTGGCCAGGTTGTTTGCCTGAGCCCTCCCTCACTTCTACTTCCTTATCTGTAGTGATAACCACTGGGGGCACTGGGTGAGCCAGGATAACTTGGTTAAAGAAGGTTAATGTCACACTATATGTGCAGGTAAGGATATTATGCAAGCTGATTTCCACCAAAGCAAGCGAAACCAGGACACAGTAGGAGCCTAGTGTCTGGCTAAAATATGTGGGAATTTTGACTGAGTAAGGTTTGTAACTCAGGCCTTTAATACAAACCAAGTCAAGAAAAATACAATTGACTCAACACAAGGCTTGATAATTTAAAAGTTTTGAATAACATCTCTGATGTGACTGACCTTGGAGAAATTTGTTATTTATAGTGCCATCAGACAAAAAGGTATGTATTCATACCAAGGCTTTGCAGGGTGGTTTCCTAGGAAATTTATAGCAGTGGTAGCAAAACCAGCAAAAGCAATTCAGATAAGCAAATAAGTAGATCCAAACATGCATCTTTCAGTGCATGTAAAATGTAGAGCCAGAGAAAAACAGAAAAAAAGAATAGTTCACCTAAAGGAGAGTACCCATTAGTAAATAGGATGGCATTAACACAAATGAGAGCAAAGAAATATTTGGGGTTGGTTCCACCTCCAAAGCAATTTTGGAGAAAGTATCTGCAAACACTTGGAGGGTCCTTCTCATGGGTTCCTCTACCAGTACTCATTACCACCAGTGTATTTATTCCTGTTACTCCTGCACAAAAGTGTCAAGCTTTGGTAATGCCCTGGAAATCGCAGGAAGATTTCTGAAGGTTTGCTTGCCCCCTGTCTTCCTCCTCTTTCTCCTGTGGCACTCTGTGAGGCCTGGGACCTCAGCACCACCGCCAGCACTGACTGATGGACTGATAGGCAGTGCAGGAAACCCTGAGGGAGGCTGAATTCATACTGATTCTGGGACATCTGGGCACTTCAGATAACCTCACCACAAGTCCGAGCTGACTTTTGCTTCAGTGGTGGCAATGCTCTGCTGTCCCCATCACCTGCCTGTCCCCAGCAGTCCTGTCAGTCTCTGGGGTGATTTATGATCTTTGGTCTCTTCAGCTTGAGGAACACTACTGATAAAAGGATAGGAGAAGGGCGTTTTAAAGAGACAGATGATTACAACCCTGTGGCAGAAGTCTGAACACTTTTCTAGGCTTCTCTTGAGAACAAACAAGGTGTCAGATGTCATCCTGGGAACACAATGACCTACTCATTTCAAGATATGCTGTCAAAGAAAATAACTACTTCACTCTTTTCCTCATATGGCACTGTAAATGCCTCATATTCATGTTTCCATAGTTTCATATTTTCCTGCAAGCACATATACTTCCTTAGAAATAATAAATACAGTACTTGCATCCACAGCTACAGGGCCTTATAGTATTATCCAAGACTTGCATTTTGGTTGACCTTCAAAACCCTCTAGGTACAAGATCTTCCTGTGGCATCCTTTAGTTCAATATATCAACTGTAAGTGAGAGGCAGAGACACTGACTGGAAGCTGGAACCACATATATCTGGGAGTCCCATTCCCTTTTTGTCATTTAAACACCTCTTGGTTTCAGCAGAAGTTTAGGCACTGCTCCATCACCTCTCTCTGTAACACCTGAACACAGTAGCATGCTTGCAACAGAGTGTGCAGGGCTTGGACATGACCATCTTCTCCAGAGGCTCAGCTCATGGCCTGTAACAGGCAAATGTGTTCCTCTTCAGTATCCTTATTTATTTTAATGCCAGCTTTTGTGCACATTGCTCCCAACGGGTGCCAGGGCCTCTCCCCCAACTGCAACAGAGCTCAAGAGCCAGCACATCCCCGACACTGTGCTCAGGTAGGTGCCCAAAGCCAGCCTGGATGTAACTGAGTGCAGGTATGCCCACGGCACAGCATAGAGAAAGCCAGGAGAAATGCCCAAGACGCAGGCAGGTGGAAATCCAGAAACAGAGAGCGGAAAGAGAGATGAATTAATCATTAAATGAACAGCACACTGTTTCTCTTTTCATACACCACTTACATAAGGATGTGATTTTCTGATGAGAGATCACGGGATGTGTGAGAGGCTAGCCAACAAGTGACTTACATAATAAGCTTACACTAAAGGATGTGATGCCAAAACACCCTGTAACAAGGATACTAGAGGACAGTTTTAATAACATATTCCAAACTTCCTGAAGTTGTTTATACCTTATTTCAGACTGATTAAAAGCTTTTTCTAACATGTGAACTAATGTGAAATATCTTTTAGCTAGTGCTAAAAGATCTGGGGACAGATCACAGCACATGCTCTCGGCTAAGGACAGAAGAATATACCTCAAGACAGAAGATATACCTCAAGAATAATTAAAAAAAAATCATGTAATTACATGATTTGGGGGGTTATTCCTAAACATTTCCTTCTATAAATTAACATCTCAGACAGGAGATTATCTGTTATTTTTAGAGTAATTTTATGATGTAGATGTTCTTCTGCAAGTTTTTCTTCCTCAGACATTAGAAGGACTGGGGATTGATAAAGAGCTGTGAAACATCACAGGAAAATCATCAGTGTGACCAGGAAGAGGGCCAGACTTGCTTCTGCACCCCAGATGTATGTTTATACAAACCCTCCTGACAATGGCACAAAGCTCAAGAGTTACAACCGTGAATCAGACCCAGTCATTACAGATTGAAACTAGTTACTAATGAATGGCTTGTTTGGTGAGCCATAAGAAAAAATATGGTGTTTGCAGTACAGATCTAGAAGACAGATGTCCACATTTCAGAAATTACTTCCAAACTGGCACTACTTGTCACTCTCAGAAGAGAGGAAAAAAAAGAAAAAGATTTAAAAGAACACTCTCATCTAAAAACATATTTGTGTCTGAACTCTATTTACTCACTATGGCCTACAAGGTTTTGAAGGAAAGACTCAGTTCTGCAGTTGTGTTGGTGATTGCGGCAGTCTCTAGACCTCAGAATTATTTTAATGCATCTCATCTGAATTGATAAAAGCCAAAAAAGCAGACAGCTATTTTTAGTTCATCTTCTTCTACTGGGTGTTGTACTGCCTTACCCAAGTGTCTCCTCCACTTGTTTCCAGCTCTTCTGATTTACTGAAATCCTACAGGGTTGCCAGGTGAGGACCCTAGTACAAAGGATTTAAAATCATCCGTACAGACTCAGGATTCTAAAATACTTTTCATAGTCCTTTTCATAGCTCAGAAACTGGAGAAGTCTCCACATCTGAAGAGGAATCCCACAGAGCTGAAGGCTCAGCACACATTCAGGCTGAAGGAAACCCCAATTCTGCCCTGATTACCTCTCTACAAGGACATTTGTACCTTCATTTCTTTCCCAGGACACTTAGCCTTATAAACTGTTGTGCAACACTGAAAGGCTTCTGCAGCCTCTCCCCTTTATGTGGTCTCATTTTGCACATTACATTCGACCATGAATTGCTCCAAAGGGAGCATTACAGTGCAGTGATTAGAGCACCCAGGTGGGAGCTGGGACATGATGGACCATCAGTACTAATAAATATTTAATCTTGGTATGCAAAGTGTAACAGCTTCAGTGAGAAAAATTGTGCACCTGCCAGCACCACTCAACCCAGAGCCTGCTCAACCAGGACTGCAGGAAAATGAGGCTTCAAGCAGATGGTGGAGTTGAACTTGGATCTCCCAAACCATAAGCATGAGCTTTAGTCAATCTGCACATTCAGCCCAATTAGTGAATAGTGCCAGATCCGCCAAAGCTACATTTTTCTCACGCTAAATGATTGATCAAAACAAGAGAAAACATCTCACCCAGGCTCACCAGTTAGTCTTGCTGCTGATCACAGCCCCACAGGCAGTGCCAGTGTTTCACAACAGTCACTTTCTTCAGCTGTCACCATGCACCCTTTACACACCATCAGGAAATAAAGTACCAAACTGGAGACAAGAAATTATTTAATGACAGAAATTGGCAAAGGCAGGTGTAATCCTCAAGCTACTTTTAACTCATTTTTGGAAATAAGAAGGTATCATTTTGACAACACACTTTTAGCAAACAAAAGTAGAGACTCCCATGGCAAGATGTGGTCTTCCTGGAGGATCCAGTCCTCATTCACTTGGTAAATAGAAAGTGCCAGTTTTATCACAGATGGAATCATATTTTTGTTAAATCAATCTAGAAATGTACATTTTAAATTCAGCTTTTGGTGCTATTTATTGTTATTGTTAAATGACAGCTATGATGTGACAGAAATTGAAGAAAGCCTATTAGTATCTGCCCTTGAGTTCACAGCTGCTGTATAAACACCAGCTTTGCCTCTGATATTGCCTTTTCCTTACCTATAGCTTCCCCTTTGCTGCAAACTTTGAGCCAGGTTCAACTTTGGTTCTTTTAATCTCTAGCATCTTCCCTAGCTTGACTTGTCTCTGCTCTTTTCCTGCCTCTTCTCATTAGCCTAAAACACACAGTTTTGCTTCTCAGTTCTCTATTCCTCATGAATTAATTTTCCAAGAAGAAAAAAGTGAAAATAATTACACATCTAAAACCCTGGGAATTACCAAATTTAACCAGGGAGATGATTTCTGTCCTTGGAAGAGTTTTAGGTCACACTCCTGTCCTGCTCTTCATTGTGACCAAGAGACCTGTGGCCTCCTTGACAGCTTCCATGCATACAGACAGGGTAGCTGTAGGGAAAAAAGGACAAACATCACCCGTCTCCAGCTGTGCCTTCACATACACAGACAAATCCTGCTAGGAAATGACAAGGAGCAGCTAAAGGAAATGGACTTCAGAGATCTGAAATGTTCATTGCTGCCTCCCTTGGAATGGATGAGACGAGAGAGGAAGTGTCAAATCCAAACCAGACCCTGCACGTACACCTGCAACTGTGTACACACAGCCATCTGAACTTATAGAGGACAAAAAGCAGACAAACGACTCAACTTGATAAGGCAATACGAGCATTTATAATATTACAGACTAATGACCACACGTAAACCAGAGTATAAACCCAGCCTTTGTGAAAATGAGGGAGATAAATAGAAGCTAATCATGGTTTTCTTGCAGTTCTGCTTTATGGACATGAATACCTGAGACTGAGGCCAGTGCCCGGATCTTCTGTTGTGTATAGGCCTGAACTTTCTCCTGGTTTTATTTAAACTGCCGCTAATTATTAAAGCTCATCCAGGCAAACTCCAGTGTTGTTTAGCAACAGTTTCTGGGATTCTCATTTTTAAAGAGTTACTAGCAATTTGAAAAAGACAAGAGGAAGGAATTTCCTTATTTTTTCCTGCCAGAGCAGGTAAATGTGGACATAATACTCCTGAATTGTCTGAATGCAGTGTTTTCCCAGAGAATGAAGCTCTGGACAAGGAGCCCTAAAAGCTTCCATGAACTCCTCTGGAGTTCTGTGCTGGCAGACATATCTGTGCTGACTTGTGTCCGAGGATGAACATGGATGAAACAGCATGTGAGGACATTTTGGATAATTCTTTGACAGTATATTGGAAGTAGAGATGGGAATGGACATTCATTTACAAAGGCTTGAAGAGTCATTAATTCAGGATCTGGAGATTGTGCTGAGGGGCTGATGCATGTTGTCCTTTTATTGCTTTGATAATACTGATTCTTTTCTTTTTCTTGATCTTCTCCAGTGGGCAGCCCTTGCATCAAAATACTTATTCTTAAAGAGATAATCTATCTGTGTTCCTAGGCAGTCACTCACATGTATGTCCCTTTGAAATCTGCAGGTTTTAAACCCAAGACCGAACTGTGATTCGTAGTACTGCAGTGAGCACTGAGCAAAGCATCTGTGTCCTCCAGAGCAATGTTCAGGCAAATGAGTCACAGTACCTGCAGGGAGGGAAGAAGGAGTCAAACTGATTTTCCAAAGTACTGACCACTGACATATCATGGGGGCGATGTGTCCTTAAGGGATAGGAAGGACAAGAAAGGACAATTATATTTCTAGTTTGGGACTTCCATAATGATATGTTTGTGGAATTAAGGAGGGAAGCAGGAAAGGCAAGTACTTATCAGTTGCCACTTTTGTTTTTTCTAAGCTAAGGGACCTTTCTGTCCATTTCTTTGCAAAAAGAGCTGAACTTGCTGAAGCCTAAGGTGTGGGAGGTTATACCGGGCAGAGACAAGCCCAGCCGCTGCAGATAGTCCTTGTACCTCCTGCTCCCGTAGGACCCTCTTATTACCTAGCATCTTTTGCTTTCATTACTCTGTCCAAAACAATAATTTCATTTTAATGCAAAGCTTTCTTTGCAGAGTGAGACTATGGTCCTTTTGAGAAGATGTATAGCTGTTCATCTATATATTTAGCAGATTTATTGTACAGAATTACTGACAACTAAGGTTGCATGCAAAGGCCTATAAGCTGAAACTGCATGTCTAAATCTGAGACAAAATTCAACAAACCCTTTAGATGTAGTCACGTTGACATAATGAAAAGTTTGAAAGATGTATAACTTCTGCAATAAACTAATGTTCTCTTTTGATCTGAAGGATTAGTACTTGTTTCCAACCCTTAAGCACTTCCAGTCACAGAACTACAAAAGTGAGAATAATTCAGAAGGTTAGCAAAAATGGTAGGTCTTCAGGATGTACCTGCTCTGATAAAAATATTTGATCTCAGAATAGGTTATGGGCCACATAAGATAGATAATAATTGTTTTTCCATTACTGATGTTAAAAAAAATGTATATAAATGTAGAGGGGGAGGGAGGGAGGAAAGTGGGGAGGTGTTGGCTACATTAAGCCTCTTCTCATCTTGTTTTTCACATATTCATAAAAACCAAAGAATCATGTCTCACAGAGGCGCTTTGTCCTGGACAATGGTGACAGGGTTTGATCCTTGCTAGGAGTGTAGGTTGTGTTATACAATGACATTTAGCCTGTCATACTGCTTACATGATCCTGTTCCCTTTTGCTCCACATACAACTGTATGGGGGTCCTTCTGCCTCCACCACCCGCAGCTGGTCCTCTGCCACCAACTCCTAAACATTCCCAAAACTTTCTGGTAGGTATTCTAATTAAATAAAATAATAATAAGTAAGAAAAAATGTTTATTTATTTTAATTTCTTGAAAGATGCAGAGGATATATTTCAATGTACCAGATGACCAGTATTGGGAGTGATAGATCATTCAAAGAGAGAAGAAGGTACTGTTATGTCTACATGTATACAGATGTAAACAATCCAATCTCATGATGTCACATTTAACAATCTAAGAATAGTGTAAAATCATAATTTGACAGTATTTTAGCTGTTGCATGGCTACTTGACATAACAGTCTAGCTAAAGAAGAATAGGGGTTTTGGGGATCTGACAGGAGGATCCATTGTCAGCAGTTCAAAACTAGACCAGGTTGCCATCAGCAATAATGGTAGTAATGGAACTGCCATTGCTATTACCTTCTGGCAGATGTTTGACTTAAGTAAAATGAGTCAGTGGACTGTTCTAACATTTTTAGGTTACCCATCCGTCCAATTTCTAGACAGTGTCATAAAAGGTCTTAGACCACTCCCTAGAAGAGAGGTGTCAATGCACAAAACTCAATGAAGGTGTCTTGAGTAGTCGTAAGCACACCTATAAGTAAGAAACTTCAAGCCAGAACCACAAAATACTCTGAGCCCTAAAATCCTCAAAGACCTAAAATCCAACTTCGGTGCAGGGCTGGGACGAAGTGACATTTACCCTGTCCTAGTGCATATATGGTCTCACTCCCTCTCTCACGACATACAACTTTAGAGGGGTCCTTCCGCCTCCCTCATCATCAGCCCCTCCAGGGCCATCTCCTGTTGCTGGATGCATCTCTTGGGCCAGAGCTACCGTTCCCCTCATGGCACAAGTCAGACAGGTCTCAGAAGTAGGGCCAACAGTACACTTGTAGCTAGGGGACCTCAGCGGGATCCTAGGGACAATGTGGCCAACAAGATGCTGGGGCAAGACACGTAGTGTTGGAGAGAGGAAAGGACAGGTAGAGAGGTTTGCTATGAGCTGCATCACCATTATTTTGTAGATATTTAGGAAAACTCCTCCTTTCTGCTAACTTAGCACTCTCATGAGCCCCTTGCTCACTCTTCAGTGCAAGAGAAGACAATCTGAGCAGCATTGTGACAAAATTCAGTGCTGACACAGCAGGGCTCCCCTAGCTTAGATGGTCTTAAGATTAACGTGCAGCAAGTTCACAGACAGAAGAGATGTCTTTTACAAGCCTTGCTCACATGGCTGTCAATACCCAGACAGCACTGGTGGCATCTCTAACCAGCATGAAGTTGCAGGGCCATGGTGGGGCTCACTCCCCTCCTTCAAGTTGCCCCTGGGAGATGAAGGTGAGTGCCCCAGGGATGGGCAGCAGGCAGGCAGGTGGGCAGACATGTGCCCACACACAAACATTGCTGTGTTCTCGCTCACATGTGTGAACCCTTGCGTCAGCAATGCACCCGGGAAAGGCGGCTCTCACTGGCTCCCAGAGCCGACTGCCGTAGGACAGAACAGGGGAACAAAATGCGTCTTTCATAAACAGCACCCTGTCGGGGGCAGCTCTCACGCCCTGATCCTCTGTCGGCATTTTTTTGGTATTTGCCAAGATAAGAAATCCTGATAAATACTTCTCCGGAGTTGCAAGGCAACTTCTGACAGCTGTTCCTATGAAAGGTCCTTGTAGCAACGCAGTCTCGCTATCAGCACAAGGTGTCTTAACACGCAGGATGGAAAGGGAGTCTTTTTTGGGAGGGGAGGAGGTAAAAGTGGATTTCAACTGGGGAAGAAAAAAACCAAAAGATTTCTTTCTACATTCTCCATAGCGAAGATGGCATTTTCAGGAGAAAATTTGAATACCAAAATATTCGAGCCAAAAAATAAAGTTTTTAATTTTTGGCAGCTCAGGACAGGTTTGGGCTGCTCAGTTTTTGACAGTAAAGCAACATGTATTCGCACATTTTTTTCTCTTCTTCTTTTACAGAATGCTGACATTTTCAAATGCATTTTCTCTCAAAATGCAGTTTCTCCTGAACATTTTCAACAACGCTTTTTCACGGTATTTAATTCTGAGGGTTTTTCACTGCCAAGGGAACAGCCGAGAATCCAGGGAGGAGCTGTGGAAATGCGTTAGCTATGCAGACTCCTCAGGAGCAGCTTGGAGCCGCGTGGGACCCTTTCGACGCTGGCCTTTGGCAGCAACTGGTATTGCCTGAGTCTGAAGCAGGACAGGGATGCAGCAGAGCTCCCAGCCCACTTCTCCTAGTGGGGGGAAGCTGAAAATGGTGGGTGGGAGGAAAATGAGCCAAGTCAAGTCAAATGCACCTTTGTGCAGTCTTAGCGACCAATCAGAAAAAAGCAGACCATGACATGGTCCAGCATCATCTCACTACTCATGCCAATACTTGCAGCCAAGGAGAGCATCTCCTGACCAGCCCATGGCTGTAACAAAGTATGGACAGTACCCTGTGATTGCAGACGAAGGCAGTAGACAAAATTTACATGTTACTACATTATGTCATAGCTGGTATTGGTGTAGGGCGACCTCTGCTTGTTCCTGATTAAAGACAAAATGCAGGCAGTGCTGACCAAAGCCCTGGGATGATAAACAGTGACATTCCTGCTGATCTGCTCAGAGCAATCTCCTTGGCACATCCAACAAGGGATGCCAGCTCCAAAAAGCATAAGGTCTTGGGACAGAGAGGTAAAACACTCACATTTAACTAAATTCACCCACATTTTCTTATTGGGTAGAAACATTACGTAATTTTTTTTTTGCTACAGGCATCTTTCTTCCTTCAGGCCAGTCCACCTTCACTAATTTTCAGCCAGAGGAACTCCCATTTCATACACAGGGCATCAGAATATTGTACAGACATAACCCAAACTGTCAAAAGCAGCCACCAGAAACTACACTGAAAGTGATTAAAATATGCTGATGAAATTCCACTCCCCTGCTCATCCAGCCAATCAGACTAGAAATGATGCCTAATGGGTTTCTGAGCTCCTCTGGGCAAACAGTGTGGAAATATAAGTCTTGGTTTGGTGCATGCCCAGAGTGTTGAACTAATAATACTTGTCTCTCATGTAAGCAGCTGCAAAACCTGATATTTACACAAGGATTCACAGAGATGAGAAAAGACTGCCTTTTTTTTTTTTTTCCTAGACGACAGGCTCTGGTTCAAATGGGAATTAATTTGGGAAGACCCTCTGGTCTATGTCACACAGCATGCCAGATTAAACGACAACAGTAGACTCTTTTTTTTATAATTGAAGATTGTCTTTAAAGCATTGACATTGTTCCCACATCAATATAGCAGCATTTTTACCTATCAAAACACCCATCATTTTCCATGTCAAATAGATCGTGAGCAAACAAAACTCTGCCTTTGAAAGCAACCAACCAGTGCACTCACAAATGCACTTGGTATAAATAGAAATACACCCAAATACACTTACTGGTGGGAGAGACTTTTTTGCAGTGCTGTTGCTGGTAGCACACACATGCTTGGCTTACCTTCAACAAGGTGGCTCCAATTTCAAAGCTTAGAGCTGCCTTTAAATAGGCATTTCTAAGACTCAGGCATCAGCTGGCACATATTACTGCTGGTAACAGGATGGCTGTTGTCTCAGCCACACAGAAATAATATGCAGAAAATATCTTTTATGAGGCAAATTAGCAGAGGAGGAAAACACAGACCAGTTTCTAGAAAACCAAGTCCTGCCTCAAGTTCTGATGTGAGTTACTTCTCATTTTTTTAGCTGTGTTAGCTGGTCTAATAAATCACATTCCCCTTCGTACAAAATTAGCATCATTTTTATGGAGAAATGATAAAGCAGGTAATGCTCCTGCTGGTGGAGCACAGCAGTGCTAATGGCAGGGTGGATACAGCAATCCCTGATATGTCACATTACTGTAGGATTTGAAGTAGCTTACAAACTTGAACTAACCCTTGAACCTTCATGCCTTCTAGGGGTTAGAGATTGGGGGTCTGGCTTTGTACATTAGACTGTTCCTAAAACTTTATTTTTTGAGTACCAGGAAGGCATGTGAAACTGGCCCTCAGCTCAGGAGTGTTTCTGAGGCATTCATCTAACATCAGCAGGACATTAAACAGCTGACAACAAAAGAATGAATGCAGAGGAGATGGACGTGGTCTCAGCTCAGTTTGAGATATCTAAGGTCTCACTCCACACCATATTTAAAATCATATTTTATTTTAAATCCCTACCTCTCTCCACTAGAGGTAAGTTTTGTGAGGTAAAAGGCAAAGCACCCTTCCCCACCATCAGGAATAGCATGGCAGTATCAGTGAAGTTTCCAGCTTTGCAGAATTTGAGCTGTATGCTGTAACACAAAATGGATAACCATGGCCTAGAAAAAGCCCAGACAACTTCCCTGATTTCCATGATGCTGTTTCAGTTTTCCCTTTCGTAAGAGTAGGTTTCAGTACATATTTCATTTTTAAAAATGAGTGTCTGCTACAGGTCTCATCCTATTGAAAAACTACGGTTATCATAACAGGTTGAAAGTTCTTCCAAACAAAACATGGACACTGTATGTATTCCTTTATCTCCTACTGCTTTAAAATCTCCAGCTGCTCTGCCTCTGCAGCAGCAGCACATCTGTGCTGCGGTGGAAACAACAGAAAAGGGATGAGGAAAAGAACTATTTAACAGCATTTTGTCTGATGCTTCCATCTTGTGGCCAACTCAGAAAATAATATTTTGGCTCTACTTGCAGTAAAAGTATTAACAAATCTAAGAAAGCATTGGAATTTTTGAAGGTGTAACAAATCCTTACCTCCAGCAATATGGATGAGGATGATTTGGAGTTAGATGACTTTTCCTTTTCAAAAGCACTGAACATCGATGCCAGAAGAGGAAGGGCTGGTGTCTTCTCTGCTGCCTACTATGCTTTGGTCTCACACAAGCTGGCTGTGACAAGGGGTGCAGGACGAAGATGAGGCAAAGTGGACAAGCATTGCTGTAGCCATCAGTGGTAGGATTTCCACAGTGTATGGACTCTGCTGGTTTCATGGGCCAGCCCACATCCATGAGGTGACTTTCCCTCTTCTTTGTTTTTGAGAATATGAAAGGTTTTCCTTTGCTCTCCTCTGATCTTTACCAGATATTACACCAACACACAGCACCTGTATCACACAATCTCTAAGAAAGAGGATAAGGTGATTGGACACAGATGAAGACAGTTGCAAAAATACCATGCCTCAGGTTTCCAGAGGCACTGGGAGGATCTTGGGGTAGCCAGATGACTTGCTTCTGGTTGATGAACCTGCTGCTGCCCTTTTGCACCACTCAGCAATTCAGAAGCTTAGCCAAAGGTCTGTTTACCTGCATAAACTGAAGTCTCCTGCAGAGGGTCCAGTGGAAAGGCATTCCCTACCTTTTCCTTCCCATCCTGTCCAGGAGCCTGCTCCTCTCTACTTTTCTGGGCTCAGTGCCACTCTCTCCCCAGTTCTTCTGTCCTGGACAGAATGCCTCTGCCATGTACCAATGTGCTCCCTCCATATATTTTCAGATAAATACTTGCAGAAGCTTTGATGCAGGGAAAAAGACAATGAGCAGGACTCCTGACAGACCCTCAGACTGTGGTTATCAGTGGAGTGAGGCATTAGGCTTTTCCCCAAAATGGATCTACTTCAGCAAGAGCATGAGACACTCACCATCTGTGCTTCCCAGTGCAGACAAACACACTCACAGGCCCACACACAGAAGGGCTTTGGTACCACCACCCTTTGTCATGCACAGCATGAATAACAAGTCGATCAGTCCTCACATCTCACACAGCTGCTGAACTTGCAAAAGAGCAGGTACACAGCAGAGGACAGACATAAGGACACAAGGACTGCCATGACTCTTTCCTGAAGCCCTGGAGTGGAAGAAAGTGTTGTGTGTCCTTGCAGTGTTATAGGATAAAGTGAGGAGGAGTTTTGCTTTGCAAGGCAGTGGTGAGGGAGAGGGAGATGTTAGATGGAGAGTTCATCTCCAAGCATGTTTTAACAACAGCAACCACTCCATGAACAGGAGAGTGCTAACCTGCCTGTTCACAGCACTTTCTCCTGGCCAGGCTCCCGCTGGCAAACCAAGAGTGCAGGAAGGTCAACTGACACATTTGACTCTGTTTTCAGATTGAAATCTTGCAATTCCACTCAAATTCACATTTAGTTACATCCACTGCATAAAATTAATTATTGCAGGAGCATAGGACAAAATCTGGTTTGATTCATAAAGGTGAGCTGCTGCCAGAGGCAAAGAAACCATGGCCACGAGGCCAGCTGATCCTCTGTAAACATCAAAAACTTTAGGCTAAGGACTGATGCAGGTCACTTCTAGTCCCATGTTAAAAGCAACCTTAGCATAAATCCCTTTATTGTGCACTGGTGCTAGAAGGGGCAGAGAGTGTATATCACAGACATGCTACACAGCATGTCCATTGGCATCCCATGTCCTCACTTTCTTCCGTGTGTGCAGAGCAGCAGGTGTCAGACCCCACAGCACACATGTTGCCAAGGTCAAGAAGGCTTTCATCTCCTGCGAGGAGCCCAATGTAGACCTCAGGGCACGTGGTCTGCTCCAGGCAGCAGTCACTGGAGCACTGCACCGGCCATGTTTTGGGGGACAAGAAGGCTCCCCACAGTTGTCATTCACTATCCAGGTCATTTGCCACAGGCACTTCCCCACTCTGCTCACTGGAAGGGCTTGGAAACCTGCTTGTCATTGTTGACCTGTGGCACTGCAGAGCACTCAACCAGAAAACCTGTCTAGGGAAAAAAAACCCATCAGGTATGATTGATTCTTTACAACCATCTTTCAATAAGCAAGTATAGACCCCTCACATATCCTTAAATTATATATCATTTATTGAAATATAGAGATCTTAATTTACAGGATTTTTTTCAAAGACAAAATATCAACAGGGGCATTTTTGAAATACATTTTTTGCCTACCATCATTCAGGACAGTTTGCCCTTCTTCAAACATTTCACAACAGCCACCATTTTGGAAACACTTCCTTTTTTATTATTCTAAAATATAACTTTTGGACATTCAAAGTGCAACAGTTAACGTGCCTGTGGAATATATCACAGTAAAAAAATTATAAACAAAGGCAGTGATATAGCTGTCATAAATGTTTTGGCAGTATTCTAGAAGTCTATATAAAAATACTTATATACATATTGATGTATAACATCACCATATCTCACGTCCTTCATCATGTAATAGGACCATTTTGTACAAGTTGCAGACCACGCTGTAAGGAATTGATTGGCCATTACAAATCAAAAGCTGTGTTTCATAGGCTAACACTGATTGTCATTGTACAATTACGGTAGCAAAAGTTTGGGGGATATCTCTTCCAGTGGCTTCTCAAAAATTAAGCCATAAAAGTCTGTAATACTGATAATATTGTAAAACTAAATGAATCATCCTCTTACACTTCTCCCTTTCTAGTAAATCTTCTCTCTTCCTCTGCTTCTCATTCCAGTTTCCAGGCCAGCTTATGTGACTCCAAACCTGCAGTGAGCTGGGTTTGGCTAGATCCCTGCCATGGATGCAGTTGATCTACACAATACTCACAACAGGATGGAGAATCAACATTACCATGAATCAAAAAGTGAGCCAGCTCTGATTCACATCCACCATTTGGGTCTAGCCCTGAGATGCACTGCAAGATATAGCATGAAACCGGTGAGATGAAGGGGAGATCCTATGAAAATGTCCTTAGATTCCAGTAATTGGTATAATAAGATGTGCTGGGGCTGATTTTCAAACCCTGAAGAACACTAGGCCGTGTGCAAAAATGCAGGTGAAATTGCTTCCCTAATTTGAACATGTAGTTGGAATGACTACACATGAAAATTAAGGCATGTGTGGTCTTAAGTGGCCATTCAGATATCTGGGTTATCCAAGAGACAATTTGTGTTTTCTCAATTCATAGTTCATATCTGGAGGGAGCTTTTACTTTGTCTCATCTGTTCTGGCTATTTTGAGAGTCTTTATGTTTCACAGTTGTCCCCATAGAGCTCAGTGGCACATGTTTGGCTAAAGCACAGCTCCCAGAAAGACTTCTTGATCTGTTGACTGCAAGAACTGGAGGATGCTCCATCACTCACGGTTCCTTCTGATTGTCAGCTCCTTCAGGGTTGAAAATGTGGGTGCCTTGCTTCAGGTCCTGTTTTCACATCTGCAGTACACTTGTACGTTGCCTCAGACAAGTATCATTTTGAAACCCAAACCCAGAATTATTTGCCTCTAACACTGACAATATTGCATTTGCTTTCGTTTGATCCATGATTGTCCACAAATGAAGTCAAGGGGACTTCTGTAGCTTTCTTAGAGCCATTTCAAGTTAAACTCTAGTTTAACATGGCAGCATGTTCTGTTGGTCACTGCTGGTCCATCTGTCACACTTCCTAGGAAAAATACTGCAACACAAGAATGAATTTGCACTGCATTTGCATTGGTTGTGTCATGCCAGAGACTGAGCACGTCCTGCAAGACGCTCATCACACTGAATTAAGGTTAAGTTTGAAAGTTGAGCACCAGAAAGGATGGGGCCCTTCGCAGTGATGTACCTTTTTTCACATGTAAGTCTTCAAAAGCATTATATCTCAATAACATATTGTACGGTGATAGCAGTAATTTTAAGACTTTGTTCATATAAGTGGTGTCAAAAGATAACTATTGCAGGCTAAGAGCGGGTTCATTTTCATGCACCTTCTTCCAAAAAACACTCTTGGAAGCAATTACTGTTTGTAGTTACAGTCTGCAAAAATAATAGTCAGAGTTTTCTGTTCCCATTTAAACACAAAAACTGAGACAAGCATATTTGCTGCAGAATTATTTCTGCATATTCAAACCCAAGTTCCAGGCTGGGAGAGATGCCTTTTTTTCCTTGAGCAGTTCAAATATCAAATTAATTCTTCACAGCTGATCCCAGGATATTTTTTTGAGTACCCAGGAAACACCAGTAATGGGGTGTTGCTGGTGGTTTATCATGATCTTCCATTCTCAAGCATCTCGGAAATTTGGCGCTTTTTTTAATTAATATTTTTTAAACCTCACTTAATCATAGAATAATAATTTCTTCTGGTATATCTCATTAGAAAAGCTACTCAGCTCACGATAGAAAACAAAATCTTAACGTTTTCTCCATGTTAAAGCAGTTTTAACTAATCAGAGTGGTTACCATAATGTGTAGAGCCAAAAGAATTTGTTGTTTCATCAATTTTGTAGGTCATAAATTTTTTGCTTGTACTTATAAAAACTTCTTGAGACTGTGCTTTTACTGAAGGACAATGAATTGTAAAATATACATTTAGTGTTACTGAAAACAGTAGTAGTATTATCTTGAAAACAGCTATCTTCTATAGTTAATAAAGACTTACTAGGTTTCTAACACCTATTATAGACTGGGTTTTAATTATTATCATTATTATTATTATTATTATTCCCATTTACTTGCATTAATGGTAAAGAGTAACATGTTTCGTAGTACCGGTCAGTCTCATGGTTTTAGACCTTTTTGGTCCAAAAGTGGTTTTTGCATGTTCTTCAATTCACATCATAGTTAAACAGCAGCTGACATTGAGATTGAGGGAGGAAGTACACAAATTCATGAGCAATCTCTTCTAAACTCCACGGCACATATGTTCAATGTGCACCTCAAAAGATCCTTGAGTAAACAGTTATTTACATAATTACAAGAGTGAAGTATTGCTGCAGTGGAAATTCAATCCATCAAAGTCATAAGAATGCCCTTGAAACACAAAACTGGTCTATTTGTGGCCTTTTCTTTCATCCTTCTACCAGTTTGAATGGCAAACAACACTGAGATGCTACTGGAGTACTGCAAGAAGCAACACTAAAAAATCCATTTTCAACTTGTCTCTTTCATTCATAATCAGGTTGATTCTTTTGCCCATCACTGGGAGTTCTTCTGTACAAATCCACCTCCTCTTCACATCCTTGACATTGCAATAAAGTGGTTTTCTCTGTGGAGCAGAAGTCTGTAGGCAACAAAGCAAGCTTCTCCATGTGCAGAGCTGGAAGGTGTCCACGGGGTTACAGGAAGCTGTCCTCCACCAGGTCTGAGGAGTCAATGCCAATGTCATCCATCATGTCAATGTCCTCAATGGTCTCATCCTCCCTCTTGATGAAAGTAGAGCTACTGGAACCAGTTTCAATGGCACTTTCTTCAGATGTCTGGGAACTAGAAGAAACAAACATCTCAGAGATAAAATACATGGTGCATGTGGATGGATAAATACTCCAGTCTCTGGCAGAACTGAACACTACCTCCCCACATGCTTTCCGACCCATGATCCAACCTTAGGTGACTCTGACCACCTGTTTCTTAGGACATGATGCATTTTGTATCTCAAGAGTAATGAACCACCTTGGAATTCAAGGACCACTTTGCTCATATGTTCCTCCAAGTACTTTCTGCCAGACTCATTGGAAAAATAGCTTTATGACATTGCTGTGACAGTAGGTCACTTAGGTAAATCTAGGGAGGTCAGATGCATATAGGATTATAACAGACAAAATGATGAGAATAACAGAGAGAGGTAATAAATCTTAATCTGGTAGTGCATCTTGGAGAGTTCATTCATCGCCCACTTGAAAATAACACAAAAGTATCAAAAAATAAGTTTCCAGATTGCTAGTTCTGTATACTATGAATTAAGTGCTGAATTAAATCCCTGCCATTCAAGGTAAGGGTTACATGGTGTTGTGCTGTAGTGGAATTGTTAATATAAACTGGCAAGGGAGCAGTATAAAGCCCTGGATACCCTGCTGTTGATTAAAGGAATACCATGGAAAGTATTAAAAACAACTTTTCCCAAATTTTGGAGCTGGTCTCACACAGAACAGATCGATGTCTTGCGATGTCAAATGCAGCTCCAAGGTGTTGAGCCATAGAGGCAAGATGAGTTTCAAAACATGCCTACAGAGCCACCAGACAGCCACTGTGACTTAGCCAAGCTATCAAGGGAGCCCCAGTGACACACAGGAGCACCCTACCAGCAGTTCCCTTCCCCTTGGCAGACATAAAAGAGGCAAAATTAGGGGGTTTTCCCATTGAAAACACCGTGGACAGCCATGCTACCATATTCACATGGGAACTTCCCAATACGTTATTTCTAAGGTTTCTATTTGCAGAGTAGAATGCTACAACATGTTAATGCAGGTTGACAAACATGGCCACAAATGGTGACTATGGGCTACATGATCTGTAAACTGCACCTACCTGTGCCTGTTCCTTTTGCCAAGCTCATCTTCAGAAACAGGGTCAATGTCAGGCAGAGGGATGATGTACCCACTGTCAGCACTCAGCCTCTGCTCGTCAAATCCGCTCTCCCTGTCCTTTAGTTTGTCTTCGTTCTTGTAGGTGACACCAATGTAAGCATTGTCACAGTCTCCTCTCATGCGTGTGACAGCTGGGTGATCACTTTTCAGGAAGTCCAAGTGAATCTTCTCATAGCTCTGAAAATATTAATTTCAAACCTCTCATTAGATGCTATTCACTGAGGCTGCCTTTCTTCAGATACTTTACCCTGTGAGCCAGCAACACTGGATAGCAAAGCCCAGCATTTTCAAATCATTTGAAGGGAGAAGTGAAACACAAGCTTTAGGTGATGAAGGAGTGAGTGTGACAGCACAGATCAGAAAAGTAAATGTGAAAGGGGGCTAGGGAGAGTGGGAAGGGAGTGAAGGTACATGGGAAAATGAAACACTGAATGTTTGGGCAGGCAAAGCATGTCCAGAGATAACAGAATTATGAGGGGAAAACTTGCTAATGTCAGAGTGCAAAGAGGGAGACAGGGAGATTATACATGTGGGTCAAGTAGTCCCTTTTCTAAAATTCTTTCACTGCCTAGAAAACCCTGTGAAGATATATAAAACCTAGGAGAAAAAAAATTGAGTTGATAAGACTTCATTAGAAATGGAAAGTTCTGCTCCCAGCTAATATTGCAAAACTGATTCTCTCAGTAAGCTTGAGTTCAAACATCCCTACCCGAATCACAGAATTCACCTAGGTTAGAAGGTGCCACTTCTGTGCTCATGGCTCCATAGGTGGAACAACAATTATAATTCCCTCACAGAAAGCGCAGAAAATTCCAAAGTGCAAACCTTTTTGTACTCTCCAGGCAACAAGCTCTCCACAATTTCACTCAAATGGTAAAAAGAAGGTCTTTTCTCTGGTTCACTGTTCCAGCACTTCACCATGATCTCATACCTGCAGATAAGATGGAAATCAATTTAGCCAACTGGTAACAGAAAATGAGTATCCAAATAGAAACTAAAGGAAAAACTGTCTGGAAACTGGCCACATGTGGAAAAGCCAAATACACACGTACACTTCATTGGTAGCATGATCAGGTTTGGCCATTCGGTATCCACTCTTGATCTTATTGTAGAAAGTAGAGTCAACCATCATGCCAGGATACGGTGTGCCACCTGCAGATACAAGAGAAGAAAAACTTCTACTCTATACTTGACTATACATGCAGAGTTCCCAAATACTGTCTTGTTATTTATGTTAAAAAGTGTTAATTCTATAATATGACTTGCCTTAAAAAATAACCTTTCCTAGCCATTGTTTCACATCAGAGCCATTATATTGACCACATTAAGCTCTCATATGAAACATTGTCTAGGAAAGTTTGAAGTAGGTGCTATTTAGAAGAACAAACAACAACAACAAAAAGAGGAAAGGAAAGGAAAGGAAAGGAAAGGAAAGGAAAGGAAAGGAAAGGAAAGGAAAGGAAAGGAAAGGAAAGGAAAGGAAAGGAAAGGAAAGGAAAGGAAAGGAAAGGAAAGGAAAGGAAAGGAAAGGAAAGGAAAGGAAAGGAAAGGAAAGGAAAGGAAAGGAAAGGAAAGGAAAGGAAAGGAAAGGAAAGGAAAGGAAAGGAAAGGAAAGGAAAGGAAAGGAAAGGAAAGGAAAGGAAAGGAAAGGAAAGGAAAGGAAAGGAAAGGAAAGGAAAGGAAAGGAAAGGAAAGGAAAGGAAAGGAAAGGAAAGGAAAGGAAAGGAAAGGAAAGGAAAGGAAAGGAAAGGAAAGGAAAGGAAAGGAAAGGAAAGGAAAGGAAAGGAAAGGAAAGGAAAGGAAAGGAAAGGAAAGGAAAGGAAAGGAAAGGAAAGGAAAGGAAAGGAAAGGAAAGGAAAGGAAAGGAAAGGAAAGGAAAGGAAAGGAAAGGAAAGGAAAGGAAAGGAAAGGAAAGGAAAGGAAAGGAAAGGAAAGGAAAGGAAAGGAAAGGAAAGGAAAGGAAAGGAAAGGAAAGGAAAGGAAAGGAAAGGAAAGGAAAGGAAAGGAAAGGAAAGGAAAGGAAAGGAAAGGAAAGGAAAGGAAAGGAAAGGAAAGGAAAGGAAAGGAACCTTTTTCAGTGTTTCTAGAATGCATTGACTGGGCAGAGGTTGGATGATACCTGGATCAGGTCATCAGTCTGCACTTGACATATCTGAGGTCACAGCTCTGCTCTGCTGCTGAATTTTTGTGTGACCTTGGGCAAATCACTTGTTCTGTCTTTTATTTCCGCTGGCACCTGCACAACAGCTGAGAGTGATGTGGCCTGAGTTACTCGCCTCATCCTGTGTGCCAAGTTGTAGTGTGAACCAGTCCCAATGGGGCAGCTAGTTTTAGACAACAACTAGCATATCGGGTGCATGTGTTGTCAAAAAGTTTGGACCTGATTGCTGAGCTAGCACAGCTGAGCAATCATTTGGGGCCACAGAATACAGACATCATTGCACTTGGGCTTAGTTGCTGCTGAGGTGTAAANACAAGCTTTAGGTGATGAAGGAGTGAGTGTGACAGCACAGATCAGAAAAGTAAATGTGAAAGGGGGCTAGGGAGAGTGGGAAGGGAGTGAAGGTACATGGGAAAATGAAACACTGAATGTTTGGGCAGGCAAAGCATGTCCAGAGATAACAGAATTATGAGGGGAAAACTTGCTAATGTCAGAGTGCAAAGAGGGAGACAGGGAGATTATACATGTGGGTCAAGTAGTCCCTTTTCTAAAATTCTTTCACTGCCTAGGAAACCCTGTGAAGATATATAAAACCTAGGAGAAAAAAAAATTGAGTTGATAAGACTTCATTAGAAATGGAAAGTTCTGCTCCCAGCTAATATTGCAAAACTGATTCTCTCAGTAAGCTTGAGTGCAAACATCCCTACCCGAATCACAGAATTCACCTAGGTTAGAAGGTGCCACTTCTGTGCTCATGGCTCCATAGGTGGAACAACAATTATAATTCCCTCACAGAAAGCGCAGAAAATTCCAAAGTGCAAACCTTTTTGTACTCTCCAGGCAACAAGCTCTCCACAATTTCACTCAAATGGTAAAAAGAAGGTCTTTTCTCTGGTTCACTGTTCCAGCACTTCACCATGATCTCATACCTGCAGATAAGATGGAAATCAATTTAGCCAACTAGTAACAGAAAATGAGTATCCAAATCGAAACTAAAGGAAAAACTGTCTGGAAACTGGCCACATGTGGAAAAGCCAAATACACACGTACACTTCATTGGTAGCATGATCAGGTTTGGCCATTCGGTATCCACTCTTGATCTTATTGTAGAAAGTAGAGTCAACCATCATGCCAGGATACGGTGTGCCACCTGCAGATACAAGAGAAGAAAAACTTCTACTCTATACTTGACTATACATGCAGAGTTCCCAAATACTGTCTTGTTATTTATGTTAAAAAGTGTTAATTCTATAATATGACTTGCCTTAAAAAATAACCTTTCCTAGCCATTGTTTCACATCAGAGCCATTATCTTGACCACATTAAGCTCTCATATGAAACATTGTCTAGGAAAGTTTGAAGTAGGTGCTATTTAGAAGAACAAACAACAACAACAAAAAGAGGAAAGGAAAGGAAAGGAAAGGAAAGGAAAGGAAAGGAAAGGAAACTTTTTCAGTGTTTCTAGAATGCATTGACTGGGCAGAGGTTGGATGATACCTGGATCAGGTCATCAGTCTGCACTTGACATATCTGAGGTCACAGCTCTGCTCTGCTGCTGAATTTTTGTGTGACCTTGGGCAAATCACTTGTTCTGTCTTTTATTTCCGCTGGCACCTGCACAACAGCTGAGAGTGATGTGGCCTGAGTTACTCGCCTCATCCTGTGTGCCAAGTTGTAGTGTGAACCAGTCCCAATGGGGCAGCTAGTTTTAGACAACAACTAGCATATCGGGTGCATGTGTTGTCAAAAAGTTTGGACCTGATTGCTGAGCTAGCACAGCTGAGCAATCATTTGGGGCCACAGAATACAGACATCATTGCACTTGGGCTTAGTTGCTGCTGAGGTGTAAAAAGATTATTCAAGCTGAAGACAGTGTTGCAGCAAGGTGTCAAAGTCGACCTTCTTAACAAATGACACTGAGGATATGTTTTGCTTTCCAAGAAAGACCATATTTCTTAGGTGGAGGACGAATACTATAATATTACTCCAGAAACCTCATCTCCTTTCAATAGCAAGATTTTCACCTAAAACTGGGCTTCAGAAATTTCCTTACAGTGAAGAACAGGCTTATCTGTGCCACAGCTCCCAAGCTGCCCAGCGTCACTCCCATGTCTGCCAGGGATGCTGGGGAATGGATATTTACAAGATCCTGTAAATATCCAGTATTACAGTATTACAGATATTACAGTAACTAATACCATAAATAGTGGTGCAACTGCTGTTTTCTGAGAAGCAGCTATATGACAACTTATTCTAGAAAATAACATTATGCTTGGGGTTGCTGTGGGGCCACAATAGATCCCATACAGACGTGATTAATTCTGCTGAGAGTAAATCTGGACAATGCACTCATACTGAAGCAGGCCAGCCACCTGCCCTGGAGGCGAATTAATGAGGCTGAGGAAAGAGCCAGGCTGTTCCCAGCTGGAAACCATACATTGTCTGTAACTGCTATACGTTGTCATAACCACTTTATGCTGCCATAAACCAACTTTGTGAACAGTTCTGACCTGGAAATGAGAAATCAGCATCCCAGGAGACTGACATTTGTTTTCATTCTGCAATGGGACTAAGAGGGGCTCTTTTGAAACATATATAAGGAGACTGTTTCAAACCAGCTGCTGATCTGGGCTGCAGCCCCAGACACCTCGTTGCAAGGAGAAAACATGTTCTTTCTTGTATTAGCCAGAAAATCCACCCTGGCCCAGCACACCAATACTTCGCCACAAAAGCTTTTCACTCGGTGCTTTTTGCTTGAGAGCAAACAAAAAATGATCTACAGAGAACTTTGAGAAAGTATGGACATTTCACACCTCATGTTGGTATCTGAAACCTCATAGAGAAGAATAACAGTTTTACTGTAACATTTTTACTGTAGAAATATTTTATGTTGAACAGCTTGAACTGAAAAAGCTTAATCACTACACGTAAGAAAGTATTCACAGTACATACCAAGAGAAAATATTTCCCACAGTAGAATGCCATACGACCAGACATCACTTAATGTTGTGTACAGATTGTCAAAAATGCTTTCAGGTGCCATCCATTTTACTGGGAGGAAAGTCTGTAGCAAAAAGAAAGAAAACCCGAATCACACAGATCAGTCATTAAAGAAATGCTTCCCATTACAATTGATGATTGGTAGCCAGGATTAACTTGTCTCTAATAAGAAAAACTGTGTTAAGATGACTAGCGTTCATTTCTAATTTCATATGACATAGGGGTACCAGTATTACAAATAATTACACAAATTATCATAGAGGCTGGAATAGACCTTTGAGGTCATCAAGTCCAGTCTAAGGCCTGACACCACACCACCTAGCTAGAACATGTCACTAAGTGCCTCATCCAATCTTTCCTTAAACACCAATGCTACTGTTTGTTCCCCACAAAAACTAATTAAGCCGTAACTGTAATAATTTTATCACTAGCAAATGACCAAGGTGATTGAAGGTATAACACAAAAGCTGGCACTGCTGATCTAGATCTGGTATGTCATTGGTTGACATGCTACTACTCTCCCTATCATAGTGACAGCTCCTTAATTATTTATCTGGTCACAGAACTTGCCAGTTAAAATGTAAGCCTATGAAATACTAAGTATAGGTAAGTACTTTTTGGCTTTAAAGCAGAATTAGGAAAGTTACAGGAATTAATAAACTGAAGAAACATTGTTCTCAGGAGCATTCAACCCAATGGTCAATTAGTGTAACAAACACTGAACAGCAAGAACATTAAACAGCATTTAAAACTGTGGTTTCTCATTTCAATTAAAGAAGAGCTCAGGAGATTAAGAAGCACATACGCTGCCCTTGGAGACATAGTTGGAATCATGCATGATGTCTCTAGCCAGCCCAAAGTCACAGATCTTCACAATTTTTCCTTGAGCCAGGAGGACATTACGAGCTGCCAAGTCACGGTGCACACACTGTGTGGAGAGAAGTTGTTAAGGATGTGTTACTTCCAAGAGGGCCACTTCCCTTGCAAAGATTTCTGAAAAAGATCTTTTGACTTTCTGGCCATGTCTTAACAAGACCTTTTACTGAACAAACACCTGTATTGCTAACAGGGGCAGGGAAGCACCAGTCCTCAGAACCAATGAGGGCTCATGCAGATGCATGGTAGTGGGGAGGAGACAAAAGTGATGCCAACTTTTCTCTTTCTACTCATCATGTACTAATGAAAAATCTGTACTCCTGAACATGCTGGTCTGTGGATGTATGGACACTTCATCCAGACCCTGCCTAGACCCACCACCATCTCCAGCAACCTGACTCCATAAATGTTGTGGGCTGCAACAGGAGAAAACCACTGACTGCTGCTTTGATTTTTCCAACCATTGTCATCTCAGTTGCCAGGTAAGTGAGAAAGCTGTCTGCAACCCCAAAGAGAATGTTATATTGTTGTTGTGTTTACAGACTCTAAATTGAAACCCATGGTTAGACATAAAGATGTTTTTACATTTTCTTCCATTTTACTTAGTTTTTTATTTACTTACATTTTTAGAAGCCAGGAATTCCATTCCCCTTGCAACCTGGTAGGTGAAGCTCAGCAGATCCAATAGGCTGAGACCCTCTGAGCTATCATCTGAAAGAAGGTTTTTGACTTCTGATTCTATTGAAAAAGATAGAAAAATGGTTTTGTGCTGTGGAGTGTGAAAGCAGCATCCATTTCCCCTACCTATCATGATCCTGAGCAGATTATTTTAACAGAGTATCATGACCTAACCAGTCTTTCCATAACTAAACACTTCTAATGTCTGCATCAGTCACTGACACATACGGCTTCTTAAAAATATCCAGTATTATATATAGGTTTTGGTTTTTCTCCTGTCTGTACTTTTTTTTCCCCCAGAGAACTGCAGAAAAAGGTGAAGTTAAAAGGCTCACTGAAGTGTTATACAGATTTTTACAATACTCAGTATGTGGTAGAAAAACATTTATTTAGAGGTGATGCCTTCATTAGGCTTTTATACATGCATGCACATTCCTATCCCTTTACTGTTGCTGAACACTGTTATGTTTTCCAGCAAGTATTCACTGGGACTAATCCAATACCATCAAAAAGGGACAGGAATTCTATGGCAAGAGTTGTTTGTTGGTTTTTTTTTTATGAAAGACATCGGGGGAAAAAAGGAAAAAAGTAAAAATTCAGTGATTCATTTACCCTAACTATCCTAGAGCACAATATGAGAACATTAGTCTGCCATGTAAATCTCCAACTAGACATGGTTCAGTTTCTGAGGCCTGGAGGCAGAAGTGACAGTGCTTATTTTTAAAGCAATGCATATTTGGTTTCTGAGAACAGGGCTGGGGAATGGGATGCATTCATTATCTTCATTACATAATCCAGGAAAGTATTTGAGAGTGTTCTGCATTTGGTAAGTTTCAGCTAAGGTGAAATATAAATGGAGACAGAGCAATATAAATTACTATTATTATTGTTCACTGCTGCTACTCAAAATCATGCAAACTACGAGACTGATAAGATCACTTCCCCAAAAAGTGCCTATAGCCCCACTGCAGAGCACAACCACCCATCCCTTCAGTGTAGAGGCAAATACACAACTGGACCCTACTGCTCCAGGAGCATACACTCCTATCCCCGGAGCATATAGAGGAACACAGGCATAGGCTTTTTGCTTATACCTCACACTCACACACTTGCAGAACACACCTGAATAGTTTACATCCATACAGAGGGCAAAAATAAGATATGTATTCATGCAAGAATTATTTACATTAATGATGTATGCAGAAAGGAGAATTCTGTTACCTGACATAGATTTCTTCTTATATGAAGCAGGCCGATCATACACAGATCTCTGAATATCAGAGTATTTGGATCCCTCCTTCCTTTCTAGCATTGGCACGTACTGAGTGGTATCAGCTTGTTTCATGTCCATGTATTCTCCGGTGTTTTCAAATGATAATATCACATAACTGAAACAGGAAAAACAGTGCAGGTGTATCAGCTAGTATTGCACCGGTGACCTCCCTGCCACCATATCCTGTAGATCTAACAGTTTTCTTACAGTGTGCAATTGTATGGCTGTGAAATATAAAAGCTGTGTTCTTTATAAGGAATACATGAAGAACACGTATTATAACATAACCAAGTATTATCAGATATTAGTATATGTCACCGTCTATCACCGTAGTCAAACACAAGTGCTTCAAACTCATCCTTTTGTCAATAGTCAGGTATGTAAACATATATTGTCTGAATTCCCAAAATCCCACTAAATTCAGGTATTACTACCCAGGGCTTTTAGTTCAAGGCATTCCAAATTATAGATGTAACTTATTCACCCAGACAGTTTGTATCAAATCCACTTCTGCCGAGCAAACCCACTCTCAGACAATAGTCCTGGCTGCACTCAGCTCCTGAGTCAGTTTATATATTTGCCTGTGTGATTTTCTGAAGGAATCTCTGTTCACCTTCTAAATCGTGGCTAATTTTATGACATTGCTCTATTTCTGAATGTATAATGACAAGATCCCTCCACCATCATCTGGAAAAAAACTCTGGAATGAACATTAACCTTAAGGAAACTATTGAGACTGGCTAAGCCGCTGGTAGATAAAGGAGAGTACTTGAGCTTGGAGAACAAACTCTGCCAGGTTGCTTGAAGGCAAGGAGTTTTAGTGCAAATTCCTCACATGAGGAAACAAGCAAACTAAGGTACTTGTGCTTTACTTTTAATACTTGAGTAGGTAGAGTCAAAAGGATGCCTTTACAGAACAGAGGAACACTGGGACGTGTTTTATTAATGGAAATTTTCTTTGGCAGCTTAGGATCTATATGGAGAAGCCACAGTGGCCCTGAGACTGTACACATCTCTACACAGGGGAAACATAGATCTAGGACACATGTCAGGGAGACTGAACAAAACACGTTGAAACCATCCCAGATCTATGAAACTAAATAAATAGAAGTCTAATAAGAATTACAGAGAGCTCTTGATCAATGAATAAGAGGAGTAGAGTAAGAGTTAGTAACCACATTTTCTTAAATGGCAAGTCCTACTTCATTTTTTCCCTTTTTCCCACCTTCTTGTGCTTTCATCAGCTGGGTTCATCCCAAAGATATCCAAATCTTTCTTTGGCTTCTCTGGGTGTCGGTTCAGGAAATTGTCCCTGTTCTTATGCAGATAGTTCACCAAATCACCATAAAAGCAATATTCAGTGATGATGTAAATAGGACCTGATAAAATAAAGGAAAATAATGCATTGATTTCAATCTATTTTTTCAATGTGTCTTTAAAAATTGAAAATAATTAAAAAAAAAACACACCAACCCAACCCAGACAATCTCAAAAAATAGTAGAACATAGAATATAAAACATTTAAAGTACTGTGGGTTAATACATTTTTATTTACTGAGATATGACGGTAACTATGAACAAATATCAAGTAGGTTTGTGAAATCTTTTAATTTTTATATTTATTGTTAAATCCTTTACTTGAAATTTGTGTGTGCTGCTTAAACAATGAGTGATGGTTCCATAGCAAACCCGCATTTGGTCAGACAAACCCACCTGATTTTGTACAAGCACCAAGCAGATTCACAATATTCAGGTGGGGACCGAGATGTGTCATTATCTTCAGTTCAGACATGAGTGCCTGTTTTTCGCTGGATCTTGCTGTAGCTGTTGAAAAAAACAAAAAAAAACAAAAAAGAGTAGCAATTGCCTTTTTCACAATAACAAACAATTTATCCTTGCTTGACTCATTAGAGCATTGCTACCATCGTTTCTTGAAGAAGACTCTGTCCTTTACTTGACAAGAGTATTTCTTAAGACTTGGAAAGGGGTAAGAAATCACTAATAAAAGACTCACTCTGATGCAGTTCAGTAGCTGACCCAGTCTGTTTGTCCCCCTCGAGGGTTACAGTGGATTGCCCAGGTAGCACAGAGGCACATTGCAAGCTGCTTGTTTCAACACAAACAAGCTTCTCATGGTTCCTCCAGAATCACTGCATCAGATTCTCAGCTCTCATGAACCAGGAGTTCTTCAGTGAACAAGATTCTCACATGAGAGCTGCCTATTTCTCCTTTGTTGTGTAGCTTTCATTTGCTCATAAATATCTGTGGTTTTTTTATCTTTTTCTGAACTTCCTGAGTTATTGTGGCCCCTACAGGCCATACAGCTAAAACCAAACCTTGGATGTTTACAAAAGCCTGGATACTTTCAGTCTTGAAAAGCCATGAAGCAGTTTAAAGTATAATATTAAATTTCAGTAATTCCACTTTTAATTTGCAACTTCAGATATGGAGAACCTATTTTTACACAAGAAATGCTTAAATAACCCTGTGGAAACATGCCCTATCTATCCTGGGAAATGTAACCACAACTTACGTTTCAGCATTTTCACAGCTACTTTCATCACTGGTTGAGAACGACTCAATCCATATGCAGTCCCTTCAACTACTTTTCCAAATGCACCAGAACCAAGGATTCGACCTGAACACAAGGGAGAGCATTATTTATTTCAGAAAGTAATAGCTTTTTACCTCTTTTCCCACTGCCATTCCTCTGCTGGTTGTGTTTCTTGCGTGGAATGAGTACACTCACTTAGCCAGACCACTGGTATCATTGCTATCATTGTTGTTAAGCAGAAAAGGCAAATATGAGATGCTGTCATTAAGTGCAATTCTTTGAACAAAACAAGTACACAAACTTGTGTACTTGTGTACAGGAGCACATCTGCATTTGGGAGCTCAACTCATTCAAACTCATCTCCTACTGTGCCCTGCCACCCTCACTTCATCACTTCTAATCATTGTTTCTCCCGTGTTTAAGTTGATCTCTCTGCCTCTGTCACCATCTGACTACAGCTGTGTCCTTTACTTAAAAATCTGAATAGGACGCTGTTGCTGTAGCTTCAGGCTGTTACATCAACGCTGGATACCTAGCAGTTCGATAGACTGAAGTGCATCAGCAGCACATTTAGGAATAGACAGGCAAGGCCATCAGTGGTCTACAAGAAGCTGAATTACATGTTGATCGCATATGAGGGGAAACTTCTCTGAAGTTTAATGTACAAGTGTGTCTCATATGCTGGAATAAATTTTATTGCAAATTTCCAAGTACTGTAATGAAATGGCTAATGTTTATACACACTTTACTCATCCCACAAATCAAGTTAGACAAAAAATTTGGATTATCATATCCTGTCTCCTGATATGGATACAGTGTGCAGAAGAATTGTGTACAGATAGAGTGAGATTTAAATATGAGCTGCACAAACATACTTCAATATACTACATAGTTTCCGTATTTAAGAGCAAGTTCATCAAGGCAACACTTACTCAGTTAACAAACCCATGTATGAGCTCCAGATGCCAGGATATTTTCATACTTTTGACAAGCTCTCTATTTTATTTCATGTTACTTCTTAACTTCCAGCACAGAAAGAATAAATAGTGACTTTTACTATGGAGTTATATGGTATTTTGTCTTTGACATCCGTTTCCAGTTTGAACTTGCCACCTTTTACACTTCTGAAGGTGTTATTTGGCATGGAGTGCCATATGTTTCTGTTATCCTCTAGCTACAGACCCCCACTTTTATTGTATACATGCTTCAAAAAGATAATTTCTAGCCAAACGATAACTGCATCTTTAATAAACACAAGAAATGTTGAAGAACACTTAGATGAGTTATCACTGAAGAACCTCACCAAGACTGTGACAGCATAGTTTGTCATGCACACAAAAATTTTGCAATTTCTTTTCAAGATTCCTGTACTCCAAAGGTTATTCTTCCCAATCAGGATGTGAGAAAGCTTCCCAGTAAATTTCAGACTAATTCAAACAACCTGAGTCTAAAATTTGGCCCATGAAACTTTTCAGACTGAAGATCTGGGAGCCATATGGCAGGATGCAGCCTCTCAGAATGCGATGGCATTTGCTGATGCTCCTTGATCTTCTTGTCTTCACAAGCCAATTCCTCCCCAGACCATATTGTCAGCTGAGCATGAGGTGTACATTTCCCTCTCCATCAGCTCAGCTAAGCCAGGGTGCATATGGAGACGGTGAGAGCGCTTCCGGAGTGGTGGGGAGTGATCACTGCTATTTCCCCTTTTCACCCCTCTCCGCAGACGTATCCCAAGCCCCATGTGTTTTACACTTGAAATTTGCAGTCAGGTAGGAGCTGACTGATCAAGAGCTGAGAGCATCTCTAATGTCATCGCATTCTTGATGTCGAGGCCTTCAGTGGAGCCTGAAATGACTGTGTGCATTTACTTTTCTAAGTATAAAGGCACTGCTCTCCTCTACTCAGGAGAGGAGCAGTGCTGTTTCTCTGCCACAGATGGACTGTGCATGCACAGTAGCAGCAAAAAGCTCCTCAGACCAGCAGGCAAACATTGCTTTTTGCAAATGGGGATGGCCCCGATTCTGTGCCAGCCTTTCATTTCATTAAGACCACCAGGACAAATGGATGTCTTACTGGGAAGTGATGGGAGCAGTTCTGCAACTTCTCTACAGCCACTCCAAGGTCCTGAGAAACAGAAGCACTCAGACTCTGCTTCTCACAAGACACTACTCTCTGCCATCTCACCTGAAGGAGGAGGTCCAGGCCCTGCTGAGACTTCACCACCCCTCAGCAGAGCCAGGAGAAGGCAGTGGCATTCAAACAGCTCACTGTGTTACTGCACTTCTCATTCTGTTACGTATCTCCCAGTATTGTGCTGGCTGCTGAGTGCTTTAGACAGCAGCGCACTATATACATTGTGGAGGGCTGATAGCAAAGGGAAATTTGCAGTGTAAACCAAATTTATCAATTGAAGCGCCTTCCACCCAATGTTCAAAGTTGGCATTTAAAGCAGCACTTCACTCCAGGCACTACTAGCTAGCAAAACAAATAAATGCCAGCTGGCTTACATAACTAGGATGGGATATGCTCATCTGGCTGAGCCAAAATTGGTTTGAATCGTGCTTCAGATCCTCCCTGAGCTAAAGGTGTAATTGCTTTGCTGTCATCTCCCACTTCAATAAAAGGCAACCTGCGCAAACCAGAATTATCAGCCCCAGAGACAAAAGAGCTTCCCACCACTAAGTACTTCATATGGCAAAACTGCCAGCAGGTAAATGGTAACCATGCCAAGAACACTTGTGCAATTCAGATTTCTAAAAGGATGTGTAGCATTAGTTTGTAAAGGACTGTCTCTCCTCAATATATTCATAAACAAGAAGGCATTGAAATAGGCTGGTGCTCGTGAGTCAGAGAGAGACAAAGTCACAGTGGTGGTCTGTTAACAACTCAGATCTGACAAATCCCATTTTAGGCATATACTTAAAGTCTGGGCTGTAGTGAATTCCATTAAATATCCACCCTCCTCTAGTTTTCAATTATCAACATGAATTTAAGAAAATCATTCCTGAACTAGATATTTTTGGGCTGCTTCTTTCAAAAATTAATATCAATCCTTTACTGTGATGGGGAAGGAGAACTACACCAGGGGAGTATGTTTCTTTATATATATACATATAAAAAAATCACTTTCTACTCTGTATTTTGTGATACAACTTTGTGCACAGATAAGTCAAGGAGAAGGCAGCCTTGTATGTTTAAATACTATCTGGATAGAACATTAAAATTGTCTATAATCATTACACTTTTCATTTATATAAATAACAAGTTGAGCCAGCCTTGAAGAAACAATTTCAATCAAATTCTGTATGAACTCCACTGAAGAAATAACAAAGCAAGAAACAAGAAAGGGAAGGAAAAAGGACAGTAGCCACAAAAATAAGTAATGCAGTTACTCAGCACTGATACATGCACAGCATGGATTAATAATTTAAAAATATTTTTAATAGAACTACATAACTACTTGCAGATTTCCCTGGTCCTCTGCACACAGGTATATAAAAGTCTTGTAAATAAAATATGGTAATGTACTCCTTGTGGGTGCTTTAGCAGAAGTGAGTGTTGAAGAGGGCATTTAACACAGTGAGAGGTCCCCTAAGCCATGTGGAGGTGGGAACTGCACACAGATCATGTGGAGGAGAGCTGAAACAGAGGCACAGGAGGCACTAACTCAAAGAGTTCACGGTTGACACCATTGTAGGAGAAGAGGAAGATGCAGAAGGAGAACTGAGGACAGCAGGCAGATACAGAAAGGCTCTGCACTTCATGGCCATAACTTACATCACAAATCCCAGTAGCAGAGACCTCAGAGTTGTCTTTAATCCTCCTTCTACCTAGAGGAGGATGAGAGTAGTCCCTTAGAGGAAACTTACCAAGCACTAACCCGTCTCGAGGGAACTCCCATCTGGAGTCATAAGGCAGTTGCATTGGGTCCACATAAATGTATTCATGGCCATCAGGGCTGATAGACTCAATGACTCTCCATCTTATCTCGTACCTTGGCTTCTGTAAAGCATGTTGAATGGAAAACAACCATCAGCCCTGTCCTGACTTTAGAGCAGATCAAAACCCAGCAGGGCTCAGTATCCAAACTGAAATACTTTTCTACATTACCTGTTTCCATATGATGACCAGGACAATCAGTGAAATTATCACAATCACCAACAGCACTAAGACTGCAGCAGCCACTGTTAGCTCTGATCGCAAAGCTGTGGAGTAAAACAGCAGACCATGTTTTCCTCCTGAGCCACAAGGAACATGACACATTCATAAGACACCCACCTCCCCTACCATCACAGTTGCCATCTCCTGCAGGTGTGGCAGAAGCAGTTTCTGAGGCTGGTGACTGTAAAGTCTTTCCAAGCCCAGTGCTGCTCTGCCTTTCTGTTTCAAAATCAAATGCAGAGAAGAACATTCCACAGCCAGTGGCCATCAAATGATGAAGTGAATCATGGAACAACATAATAAGTGAAAAACTGGTGCACCATAAAAAAAAAAAACATAGGATGCCTTATCCTCAGATGTCCCAGGGTGGAAAAAAAAAAAAAATCATTTATTTTTAACTGCAACAATTCGGATTTTTATCTATTAAGACTAAACTAAGGTTTGTTAGAGAGAGGTCCAACTGGCTGCTGTAATTTCACAGAAAGACAAAACAAACTCACTGGGAGCCACAAGCTTCAGTTCCCGAGTAACAGCACCAAGGTCATTCTTTGCCACACATCGTACAGCCAGGGTTTCTTCTACCTTCTGGAAGGTCACTTGGCTTTCCACCATGTTTTTCTCATCCAGGTGGGCTTCCATATGTATATCAGAGATATTGTTAGTCAAAAGAGTCCATGAGGTGTCATTGCTGCACCTGCAGAGAATAATATGGAAATGGGCATTGGGTGCAGGTTTGGATAAAGAAGGATGAACAGAATAAGAATTACCTTTGCCTATAACTTTCTTCTGACAAAAATCCCTTTAAAGACTAGAAAGGCTTAAGATCATCTCTGTGAAGAGCCTGTATCTTTCTTTCCTCAGAATATTTTATCTTCATTACTCACAATTTACCTCATTACTGCTGCCACTTTGAGGGCCTGACAATGCAGCTCACCAGGTCTGGTACAGATAGAATTTGGTGTCACAATGTATCCCATGCAGTTATAGAACTGGATGGATCTCTGTTTCTTCATTAATCCTTAGTGCTGTACAAGGCCGTCTGGGGCAGGGCCTGGTCCCAACAGGCAGTAAGCATTTTTAGCACAATGACAGCAGAATACAGCTGGAAGGTGGTCAGGCTTCCTAGCTTTTTTCCATGCATGGTCTCTCTGTCCCTAATGGATAGATAACCTCCCAGAGAAAAATCAGCTAGTAGCCACAGAAAGAGCCAGTCCAGAGCTAGCAAAATGGGAGTAATTAACCCATGTGTCCAAAATATTTTGAAGGTGAAAATTATAATTAGGGGAAAAACAATAACAAGTGAAAATTTAAAAGCATGCAAGAGTGTTAATGAGGCAGACTAGCTATGTCCAAAATGATAAGGACTCCCTGAACGGATGTACAGTTACTTCTCCAGATCCTTATTCAAACCAAGACTATAAAATCAGATGAGACTGCTTTTTGAACACAAAGCTTTTATGAGAGAAACCTCCTGAATTGATGCATTATGGTTTATCCTATAGGATGCAATAGGAAGGACATTGACAATCTATCTTGAAATATAAGCAACACGCTCTAAAAAGAAAGAAAATATCTAAAGCTTACTGGCCTTTGATGAGGAATACATGGTATGCTAACTAATAATGTTAAGCTAATCAAGGGTGCAATAAGTCATATTTTAGATTTATTTTTTTTTAAAGAAGTGCTTTCTCCTCTTACTTTTTAATGTCCTTGCAAACCAGCCATTCCACATCAGGAAGTGGGGTCCCCTCCGCCAAGCACCTCACTGTCTGCCCACCCGCAGAGCCATGGTGATCATCCACGAGGTCTAAGATCAGGGCTGGAACTGGGAAGGAGTTAGGAAATTTCTTTTAATATTTGACAAAGTCTACAAAAAGAAGCCTGAAATTTCAAATAAAGCAGGCCAGGTGTTGTTTGACCCTCAGCTTAGCAACAGCTAGAGACCCAGACTCATCCAGGAGGACCTTATCTCCTGTAGGACAGAGCAGATCTTAGGCTGAAACCATGAAAAGGAAGCGCTGCAGTTGTGCCACGTCTTCATGTCATACTAAATGAGCTATCGTTCCTGCTGTCAGCTGGAATAACTTAGGCGGGAGGATAAAGTTTCTTTCTGGATCAAGGCCAGAGCAGAAATGAAAACCAGGATCAGGGTAGAAGAGCTCCAAGGACTCAGCACGCACGCACTTCTCTTCACGTCTTTCTTCTCTCCATACTCCAAGCAATATATATTTGCTATGTGCCATCAGTGCTAGTGGGCAAGGCCTTGTGGTTCCTTACCTTGTATTAGCAAGGAGAAGGTGTATCTTTTAATTTCATCTTCATTTTCAGCAACCAAAGTATAGTATCCACTGTCTTCTTCCTTGGCCCGGATCAATTTTAATATACTCTGAAACCTGCAGAAATGAGAGGGTTTGCTTGTACTTTTAAAGCAGGACAAACAGAAATCATTTTGGTACAGCCTATATTCTGGGTATGTAGAGATAATGTAGTGAAGTTTAGCTTTTCTAATATGCCTTTAACTAAAATCACTACTTAAGCAGTAAATAACTACCAACATACAACTGAGAAACAACTGGGCACATTTATAGTCTGCAGGAAGCTAACAAAGCCTCTGATACTACTGGAAACAGCTAAAAATTATTGATGTGGAGACATGTTGGAGGGACTAAAGAGGCTCAGTGCTCAGAAACCAAGATTTCTATGGTTTGGAGAGGTTGATGTTATGAAGGAAATAAGAAGAGGCAGGTTACCATCACCCTTAGAGTAGAAAACAAGACATGATTTTTAAATGCCACTGAGGAAGAAGCAACAAACTGAGGTGGAATGAGAGAGCAGAAGAGCCCAGATTTCTGGGAGAGAAACTCAAGTCAACATGTCATTGGCTCAGAAGAATATTTTTACCTTGTTTCCTGGACTCTGTTGGAACTAGTAACAATCTCAGTAAGATTTTCAATCAGAGTCACATTATCCTTCAACCAGTACATTTTTGGTGCCGGGTATGCTTGCACATCAACAACAAAGTTTTTGACTTCATGAAGATTAACAGCTTCCAGGGGGCTAAACTGAGGCTCCAGGTGAACAAAGCCTTTGTCTGTAAATGAAACAGCCTTCTGTAAACAACACTGTGAAGCATTTTTCAATAATTATGTTTTCCAATGCATTAATTAATTTTGCAACACTAAAATCAGACCATACCATGAACTGTAATGACTACTTTCTTATTTTCCTTAACCTCCTTGGTTGCATGCCGAGCAGTACATTCATAATCCCCTGTGTCTTTCACTGATGCTTCAGGAATGGTCAAGGTGTAAACCAGCTTCTGCGATGGCACTTTGATATCATCTAGTTTTATCAGACCTTTTTCTTTCTGTAGTTTGGAGAAGGAAAAAAAAACTTCCTTCAGTAACTGAGCTGAAAGCACACCATGGAGGTTTTATGATGACACCATTTAAAACATGTATAGCAGAAGACTTTTTTTATGCAGCCAGGGATGTATTTTTCAGACACAGGCACAAAAGGTTTATCTATAAAAATACACCTTTTGGGGGCAGACACATAAGGGTGAGAAGGTTGAGTGATCATATTTTGTTAAATACCATTTAAAATCTGGAACATGAAAGAATGTTTTGCTGCTTATGCACTACATTCTTCTCAGACAAAAAACCCAGTTGGCTTTTCTCTGTTCAGTTCCCATGAATTAGAGTGAATTTTTATTCCGTCTACCAGACAAAAAAATAGCAAGTTGCTAGATGCTATGTTCTGCCTGCTCTCAAACAAAAGTAATCTAATGGCAAGGAGTAGACTCTTGTGAGTAAAAGGGTGGTGAAAATGGTAGTCCATGAGAGGCTGGAACAAAAAATATGCTGTGATTAGTTTTTAAAGGTGGTATATTGCAGAGATTATGATGTATAACGTGGAAAACAGAACAAAAAAAATCTCAAATAATTTTTCCTCTTGGGCTGTTAACTTACTTAAATATAAGGCAGGATTTGGGGTAACAACTATGTACACTGCAACTACTCCATTCTCAGATTTTTACATGTGATACTCTGAAATTATCCACTGATCAGGGCTAGGTCTAAGTAAGCTTCACTGAATAAAAATTTTCACTGCAGAGGATGTTATGCCACTTTTAAAATTTCTGAGGTTCTCCAAAAGTTTAAAGTTTTTTAAGTAGGTTTTTCTCATTAGTGAGTAATTACACTGAGTACACTGACTCTAAGAGAAATTTTAATTTACACCTTCATATAGAGCAATAATTAAGATTATGGACTTGATTGTTCATCAAATTTTATGATGCCCAGGAATCTGGGGCTTAAGAGAGCTATTTTAGAAGTTCAGGGCTCTATGAAGATGTCCAACACATTTGTAGATCTTTCTATTCCCACAGCATTTCTTTTTTTGAACCAGCAAAAGACTTAAGAGACAGCATTCCTCCCACAGAGGATGGACTCCTAGTCATACCTCCTCTTCCTCTTATGCTTTTCATACCTACTAACTGCAAACTAAATTTGGGGACTGATTTTATTTTGTGGTAAGCTAAAAGAAATTATTATGTCTTCACTCCTCTAAGTTGTCCTCATTTAGACAAGAGAAGAATGTCAGTAAGTAACTGAAAGCATTAAAAAACAAACCAACCAAAACAAACAAACAGAAAACCAAACACAACAACAACAACAACAACAAAAAGTAAGAGAGAGAGATATTTACCACTTTCCCAGGATAATTCCACTGTAAATTTACCACCTCATTGTCAAAGACCACACAAGTCACTACAATGGTTTCACCTGTTTTGTAGACAGTTTTAAGAGCTTCAATTTCAACTGGTAGTTCTGAAGTAGCTAAGAGAAGAGAGAGAATAGATTCAGGGATTTTTTTAAATGCAGTTTTCTCATGATGCAATTTCAAGAGGAGATTTCCATTTCACTTATTCTACTGAGGAATTACCCAGAAAATTTTGTGAAAGTGCTGCTGATTTATACTGATACAAACAATTTGTACTTAAATCATGAAGTGTACAGGCATTGGGTTAAATCCAACAAACAAATAATCCATGCATAAAATTTCAATTAGAACTTCCTATTTCAAATGCCCCTGTGAAAAAGCACATGTAAAAGCAATTTCCCATCTAGCTAATCAATGACTGTCTTTAAGAATCCCTTGCTGGCCAATAAAATACTCATTTTCAAAATATTTGAGTCATGCTTTTTTTCATACTGCCAAAAGTCCTACTATTTGAAGCCACTGCAAAACACCAGTCTTGTAAGCTATGTTTCAGCAAACAGGATGAAAATACGTGGATTGGAGATTACTTTTCTTGCAGCTTTTTGGGAAAGAAGATAAAGTTCAGAACATATTATTCTCATCAAAATTGTATGTAACTGCTAAGTAAACTAGCAACTAAGTAACTGGAAATAATGCCAGAGAAGAAAGGAGCTCATCATTAGGGAAATAATCTGATATAACCCTTTGATACTGGTGATAATATGGCTGTTACAGGGTGAAGAAAGAACTAGGCTGAACACTATTCGTTTTATTTAAAAATAAATAAATAAATAAATACCTCTTAAAATATAGATGAGGAACTCATCAGATTTGAACTCCACTCCTTTAACCGTTGTTTTGCATGTATATGAGCCTGCAGGGAAATTCCCTATGAAGCCTTGCTTGCTGTCATAGAAAGCGTGGATAGTCTTGTCTAAACTGTTAATTAAAGCCACTTGAGCACTTGGGTCACTTGTCCGACAAGGGATAATGGTGGGATCACCCTCTTCTACTAAGATGAATTGGTCTTCTGGTGTCGTAGGAACAAAAGGCATGTCTGGGTCTGTAAAAAACAAGAAGTAATTTTACACCGTCCTACTTGTACTACGTTCGTGTACAAGAATTGGATATCAATGGCCACTTACACACTGTAACTGAAACCAGCACAGTGCATTACTTTTGCAGAGATAGCAGGTAGGACATGGTTATTGCACACAGTATCTTAGTTCTACTATTTGATGTGACACAGTGAGACATTTGACCTAAGCACAAAACAGGCAAGGGCTTGGACTCCTTTGTGACACTTCAGGATGTGGAAAAAAAAAATATGAAAGATCCCCCTGCCAAAATGCTAAATATTATTAATCCCCTTAAACCTGGTTCTGACATTGCTACAGTGAGAGCAAAAGGATATCTAGTGACAAAAAGGAAGATGGGTGTGAAAACATTCCTGCAATTGCTGGGGACTAAAGTAAAGATGAATTCACATCACAGACAACTCTGTCAAGATATATGTACAGCAAAAACCTCAGGGAAGAATTTGGACATAAACATCCCATTTTTATCACACAAGATTTTTCACTTAGGTGCAACATTCACTACACAAAAGAAACCCAACTTATTTAAGATCCTCTCAAAATATTGGCACGAAACACTCATGTCCTTCAGTTTTGCCTTTTTCTCTTTTTTTTCCTTTGGTAATAGTAGCTGTCTCCTGACCAATATATAAGCAAGAAAAATAACAATTCAAACACCTTCCTTGTCAAAAAGTAGAAATCAGTTTTGTGTTGTTCATATTGAACATCATTAAAGCCACATTTCATCAAAAATAGTTCAAGGTACTTATATTCATACATTTCTAACATGTCCAACATTATAGTTATGCAACATAGTTAATTATGTTCACAGCATGTGGCTTTCAAAATATGATATAAGCCAGAAAAAAAGCAAACAAACACCTGGTAGTTTTATTTCTTTTAAAGTCAACAAAATACATGCCAACTTTCCTACCCAGCCAATCCAAAATCTGAGTTTAAAACATAACTGCACACATAGCCAACTTAAAAAGCATTCAATTATCTCCACTTAGCCATTCGGAATAAACAAATAATCCCTGGTAGCCTGAAGCTTCTGTGCAAAGCTTTATAATAAAATTTAATAAATAGCAATCCAAATCCCTCCAACAATAGACTTTCTGCAGCACTGGCAGGCTCTTTGTAGCAATATTCCAAACACAGTGCTCCATCCCAAAAACACTGCCAACTCCATGTATTCATTTTCCCACTGTAATTTAAAACAGAAACAGGATTCACCTCGTTTGGTTTTCTGTGTGCTGTTAGTGAAAATAGGATACTGTGTGAAGTCTCAACATAATCCTCCTTGGCTAAAGTGGTTTGCTGCCACCCATTGCCCTTCTAATTCATTGCAGAAAAAAAACAATTGTAAAGACAAAGTTTATAGTGGAAACAGAAACATTCTCTATAATTTGGAGAAAAGGATATGTTTCTGCATTTATGACATCTTGATGGTTAGTGAGTGGAAAAAATTACAGGGTGTCTCTGCCCTACAAATCTGGTAGGCTGATGTCTAGAGGCTTTTATAAACCAAACCAAAAAACCCTCCTGAAGAAATCTCCATCTCTTGTCTTTATGTTCCTTCACTGAGTGAGTTACAAGACTGCTTAATAACAACATCTTCTGGTGATTTGGTTAGAGCTGTTTGGAAATCAAGATATATATGCCAATGTCTATGGCCTCTGCTGAAACATCTTGCTTCAAGAATGAACGCAAACACTTTGCATTTGTTGTGACACATGGAGAAAAGGTTTTGGAAGAATCATTGTCCTAGAATCACACATTGAGAACTGCAAACATTGAATGCCACTGCAAAACAGCCTTTGAAACAAGCCCCGTTACTGCTTCCTGATATTCTCCCTTTCCACAGTCTTCCTTGCAGTTGCAGACATCATCTCCTTCACACAACATATTGCAGTTTTGTAGGATTATTTTCAATCTCTTCTTCTCTCTTTTGATTCCTGTTCAAAATATTTAATCCAGACCTACTGGCTTCATCTTTCATGGCCCAGCAGTTGTGCCATTCATTCCTTGAACCCCAGCCAACACCGAGAAAACATCCAGACAGGGCTTTACAAAGGCAGTCATTTGTCGCTCAGTCTCTGCTGTCTATCTCAGCTATGACAATAAAGATCTTCATCTCATGGGTAGCATGGAAAGCCTTTAAAGAGATTTCCAGTCAGAACAAGGGAGTGCGAAGGCAAAACTGGGGATAGGTACTTCTGAAAAGAAGGCGTGTCATTTTTTATGGGTCCAACAGGCTGTCCACCACTAAAGAGAAAGGCAGCACAGGGCCTGGGAAGGCTGTGTTTGCTTTGAAAATTACAGGGTGCTGCATGGTAACACCGTATTTTTAATCTTGCGTCAGCTTGACCAGCAATAACACTTGTCATTTCACCCTCCCTTGTGACAGCCACCCCAAGACATCTCTGTTGCTTCATGCTTCCCAGGACCTGTGCACACATGAACTTTTTCCAGTTATCTGTTCAAGCCTAATTCAGATTAAGAATGATATATGGCCTTCCTGATCTGGCAACTGCTTTAGTGTCAGACATGGTACTGGTTTGATCAGTACATGTCCTAAAAAAATCCAGCCAAGTCAGCCCTGAGAGGACTAGTATTGCTAATCCCCACCTGGGGGCCAGACAAACCTGAAGGCTGGACATGTTCTCACAGCTGAACTGACCTGGTCACCAAGGTCTGCTACCCAGTCCCTGGTGGTCACAGGACCTCAGCTCCGGAGCTGTGAATTCATCCCTCTTCTTGAAAAGTAGAACACCAAAAATGTGAAAATAGAAAGAAAGAGGAACATGCCCATAGACTCACAGGGACTAGTCTTGATTTACACACTATGAAATGGCCCAGTGAAATTATGAAACTTCCTCTAACAGCAAACTGTCACCAGAAAAACACCTCTTCTGAATGTCCACAATTCAGCCCTCCAACCTAAACCTCTGGGTATGGGTGTGGCATCCCCCACTTACCAGGCACGTAGATGTAGATTTCCTTCCCTTCCACTTCCCCATCCTCTACTTGAGTGTGGTTATAATAGCAAACATATAAGCCCGTGTGAGCAGCTGAGGCATTTCCTACTTCAAGCACCGTCACAAAGAGGCCGCTGTTGTTTTCTTCATGTCTAATGTCTATCCTGTGGCTTCCCTCGGTCACTGGGTACTGCCAGCTCACTTCACTGTCTCCAAAGCATTTGAGCGTAAAATTGGAATTCAGCTGTACCACCATTTCATTACTATTGGGAACAATAGTCGGCAGAGGGAGCTGGCAAAATGTTAGGAATGGTCCTGCAAAGACATGAATAAATAACATATGAACACACAGAACAGCCTCTGCACAAGGATGTGAAAAAAGCAGTGTGGATCCAGAGCAGATGGTTTTCTGACCATTTCAGACATGCTGATGTCCCAGGAAATTTGCTCTTGTTAAAAGCCAGAGCTTTGCCCAATGGATGGTAAACAGCTTCTCTTTGAAATGCTAAGTGTTTGCTTGTTGACTTCTGTTTGTCAAATCAAGAGGTGAAAGACAGAGGTGAGGTTAGAGATGGCTCCCAATCCACACCTCATCTTTCCAGCCCCAAATGTGTGGGCTCTGACTGCAGACCAGAGAATCCCTCACCTTGACTGCTGGGTCACAGGCATCTTACAGATCCTATGACAATGGTCAGGAAGCCAGCAGTTCTGCCAGCCTTCGAGTAAGCTCACAACTGAAAGTTAGAAACCACTTCCCAAGACCAACACCTTCATTTTATATCTGGCTTCTATTTCTGCAAAGGGCCAGAGCAAGGGCTTAGACAAAAAATTTGTGCATCGGGTCTACCTCTAGCCAAAAATTACAAGTTTACAGCCAAATAAAATTGTAATTCACTGAACTAAATGTTGTGGATGGCACTGGTTTTTAGATGCAATCTCCAGTTACAGGGTCTGATTTGCAAGCCTAGGTAATTTGTAGGTGGGCTGGTGTGGGTCCAGCTCCCAGAAGGAAAGTGGTAAATTCACCAGGGAAACAGATTTGCTGTTTCAGTCTATCAAATGACCTGCACAAAACAGGTAGGGTAGTCCATGATAAACAAGCACTTGGGCCCATGGCGTGAAAGTGGGATCTGTGCAATAAACCAGCATCAGGAATCCAGACTGTCTTTGAAACCAGTTTCTCACTCCTGCACGTTATCTCAGTCTAAAGGCCCTTTCTATATTTAGCATCCTGTGGCAAACCTTGCCCTCCCCTGTGAGCACCATTCGCTCAGCAGATGTTGGGAGGCTGGGCAGGCAGCCCTGGTGAGTGTGGTGAGGTGGTGCGGCATGGGAGGATGCGGGAGCCCACACAGGCAGCCTCGCCTGCACCACGCTGCTGGAGGAACCTCAGCAAGGCAGGGCTGGAACAGCTGGAGGTAGGCAGGCTCACTTTCCCTGCTCAGACAGACAAACCAGGCAGGAGATTATAGCAGCTATAGGGGTCCCAAAGCTAGCAAAAGTGCTGCCTTCTCAGTAGTTCCTGTCTTAGACTACTGAAGGGAAGGGCAGAAAAAAAATGAGTTTGTAGCCAGCTGGCAACCATTTGGCATTTATTGTCATGGACACATTGGAAACAAGCTTAGGTATGAATTTAAAAAGGAATAAGAATGAAGAGGCTTAGAGGACTGAAAAACATTACCTGTGAGAAAACATCCCAGGATCAGGAACATCCATGGGGAAGTACCCATATCTACCAACAACTGAAACAGAAAGAAGAAGGCAAGAGAGAGACAGTTAATGGACTGACAATGGTATGAGAGTTTGCAGGACCCCTCTCCTGCAGTGCCCTAGTACAGCTTCCCAGCACTCTGCATAGTGCCACGAAGAGAAACAGCCTGAGGACCCCATCTCACATCTGCAGTCCAATATGACTCATGCCGCTACCTCCCATGAGGTACAGCGTGGCCACAGACACATCACCAGCATGAGAAATGCAGATAAGGCACCAAAACCCCTTCTCTCCACCGGCAGCATAAGGAACCAGATCCTGTTACATCCATCTTTCCAACAGTTTGAGAGCATCTCGGATGCCCACTGCCACCTCCAGGACTGAGCCCATAGCAACACCCTGGTATGGAGGCAGTACCCTCACTGCCATCAGTGAGAATGCAATGGCTTTATGCAGTAAGTTTTGACCTTTTAACTGCAGGCAGTGTTCATGAGAGAAAAAACATATTTTAAAGCTAGAATCCTGAGTGATATTTTTGTTTGCCATTGTGCATATATATATAGCTTACTGAATACAATGCAATACAATAGTGCTTAGTGCTTTTTTAGCAAGAATTCCCCTGATTGAGAGACATGCTATTTAAAACATGTGCTGAAATTTTTCTGATGGAATAAATCCATGACAGACTGTAAGCCAGCACTGCCATTCACAGAGTGTCTCTTCTCCCCAGCAGTGTGGAGACTCATAGATCATACGCAATAATTTCAGCATCAGTCGTCAAGAGGCAATGACAGCAATAAGGATCTATGCAATTTTTGTGCCACCTAACAACATTTCTACATAAAACCATCAAGCAAGCTACTATGTAATTTCCAAAGAAGCTTCTATAACTCCTGTTCCCATTGAAATCAATGGGCATTTTGTTGGTGACTTCAATAGTAACTGGATTTGGCCCAGAACCAATACTGATTAAAAAAAGACTGCACAGAAGAGCCCCTACTCTGAAACACAGACCAGGGAGCAAAATAAAGGATGATGTGCCAAGACAAGGACTACTTTTCAAAGGGTCTGGAGAGTTTCTATTCACCCTCTGGTATACAGTTCCCAATGCTGAGATAGGAAAGCACGTAGGTGCATTAGTTATTGCGATATGCCAGTGCCATATGGGAGTTAAATGCTCGCAACATGTCAAGGAGTGTTTCTGAACTAGTCCCACTTTCCTCCTGCAACGTGTGGAGTTGACAGCATGCCTTTGCAAAGCAAAAAGCATTTGATATTTGAATCAAACATCAAGGTCTCAAAGGCAGGATTAGAAGAATTACAAACTACCCGCTTCAAAACCATATACAAACAACCTCAGAAATTCAGCTGACAACATTCCAGCAGAGACAAGGCATTTTGCCTCATTTTTCAATTAACGATAATTGACATGTGTTTACATATCTGTCTCCCATTGATAAGAGATTCTCGTATATCAAAGAAGTCCCTCGTTTTCAGCCTCCTGGCTCATTTTTATCACGTTTATATCCTATATTTTTCTAATAAGGTAACCCACTGTAAATCTTTAAAGACTTAACCTAGTCTGCTTAATTGATCTGACTCATACCCTCCCAATATTCATATGACAACGTTGCTCCACTTTCTGTCAAGTTTCCTTCTGCCATTTCTCTTTGAAAAGGCAGATCTTTCCCCTTCTTGTATTTCAGATTTCTTTTGTTTTTGGTTTTTTTTTTCTTTTTTCCATACTACTCAGTGCAAGTAACACGGCACAGAAGGAGGGGATAAAAAAAAAAAAAAAGCTGTCTCATCTCTTGTATGCCAGTCTGCAGAAGTTCTGCTGAAATGAGCGTGCACTGTTGCAGAGCTATGTGTGTGAGGACTGAAGCCCAATGACTGTACTTGTGTAAGTACAGGTGATGGCATTTCCAAAGTGTTACCACTTCAATTTTAATTTGCTGTCTTGGTTGGGCTGCCACAGAATTTAATACGAGCTGAGTGCCTCAATCTACTGTTGCAGTTTAAAAGCACAAGGACTTAACTAAATTTGCATTTTCCATCTGGCTATTCTTTCACAACCCAGAGCTTTGATCTTTCCTCAATGACATGTTAATCTCATCAAGACCCAGAGCAACATGTCCTCACTGTGAAAGACAGAATAATGTACTAAGGATTCACCACCATCTGTATTGAAAATCTATTTGAAATGGATTTCGTTACATCATGCATTTGACTTAAGCATGCTGAAGTCACATCACCAGCATATCCTCACACATCAGTGATGGAGTCAAGGTTTAACACAGGTACAATTTCACACTTCTGGGCAAGAGAAAGTTTACTCATTCCCACAACACCAAGCAGGTATACTTATCATGGCTGTGTTTATTTATGATTATCTAATTTTCATATACACTTATTTGGCTTTTTTTACCTTCTTTGTGGCAGAGCAGCCCTCTTTGTCTAAACTACCCAAATACGTCAGGTTCAGTTCCTAACACCACTCCATCAAACCAAAAATTGGTGTAACCTCACTGAAGCCAGTAGATTTATGCAGGCTGAAGCCCAGTATTGACAACACCCATACAATCTAAACTTGAGCCAAGCTTAATTCCTTGCATACCTTGAACATTACTAGCTAAAAAAGAAACAGGGATGTGTTATAGTGAAAGCTAGATGATGTCATGAGGGGTTTGCCAAATCCTCTGCAGGGGAGACTGATTGCCTAAGGTAAAACAGTCATTGCATCTACTTTAACCACCGGGGTTTGAAATCCCGGTATCTCTCCTGTGTATTTTAGTGATTAAAAAAAAAATCAGGATAATAACATCTGAAGAAGTGCTATCAGTGAGGACTCACTCTTTGAAACACTCACTGGGTTGCAGGACCTTCCAGATGAGAAGCGTTTCATTGGCTGCACCACAAACAAAGTAAAATCAATAGCCAGAAATCCAGTGGAAGTACGCGTTAAGAAAAGGATGATATTCCTAGGTGATTGTTCTACATGACCTAGATAGAAATCACTGTAGTGGACCAAGAAGAGCCAACGTGGGGTTTTTTTTTAGTTTTGGGTTTGTTTGTTTGGGTTTTTTTCACCCTGTTCTAAATCAAAGACCTCTTTAACTAGCCCATGTGCTAGAAGACTGGAGACTACCAGGCTGATTTTCTATGCAGCCACTACAGTTCATCCTCTTGGCCACAGGATGGCAATGTTGATTCACGTTAATGAGCCAAATGTCCTCGAGCAGAAGGCAATGCTAGCCTCCAACGTAGTAGATGGAACCTGAAGTGAGTCTTCTGGATCAACTTAAAATTCAAATTTCTTATATTTTAATCTCACGCAAGCTCACCGATTTAAAAATAGTAATAAGGCCAAACTGGTCCCTATTGCTCAGTATTTACACACAGAGTAGCTGAATTGCAGATCTTGGCACAGAATGATGTGATTATACTTATTATGAGAGGGTTGGATAATTTCAGTGGTGATTTTGTCAGAACGGCACTCTGTTCTTCTGGGAAGACTAATCTCTTCCAGGAAGGGCTAAGGCCAGCCCAGGAGAAGAGGGGAAGATTTTTTTCTTGTGGTGTATGTCACCAGCTGAATGTAAATATTCAGACAGAGCCCCCTGAAAACGTTTCTTGATTCTTGATTCCCAAATTGGAAACTCTGTTCTACACAACAGCAGTGATGCCCTACAGTGATAACAGTTGGGTCTGAAAGTTTCACTGGGGAAAGTCTCAAACAACAAAAGAAAATATCTTCAGTGGAAAAGACTGCCATAAATATGCTCATAAAATAAGTTTTGTTCCACATCCCTTTACAAGCAACTGCATCCAGCATAATCTGTACACAGGAATAACTATGCACCAAGACTAGCCCAGCGCTCGGCTCCTGCAGAGAGCTTCAGACTCTGCAGGACACACGGTGATGGCTGCTACCCAATGACACTTTAATCAGCCCCAGCTCTTTAGCCTAACCATCAAGGACAGACTCCACCAGTCTAGGAACTAGCGGTAAGAGATAACTTGCAAAATTTAAATTTCTCCACTCAGTTCAAAAAGGGATTTCTAGACTGTCTCAGCAAACAGACAAAAAGACTGGCACTTCCAAGGAATACATCTCACTTAGCTTCTCAGGATCAATTCAAAGAACACCTCAGATCCCAACTCAAGCGCTCAGAAACATTGCATAGAAAAAACAATCCATCTCTGTTGACCACAAGAGCAAGGAAGCCTAGCTGTTGCAGACTTTTCCCTTGGGTGCTCAGGCAAAGCTTTATTGGCTTGAAAGAGATGAGTCAAGCAGGAGAGCAAGGCAAGAGGGAGAGAAAGGATTGTTTGCTTACTTGCTTTTTTTAAATTATCAGAAATTCTTGCCTCCACCAGTAAAAGTAACCTCTGAAAAATCATTCTCTGTTTTTTAAAATGAGTGAAGTAAACATCTTCTATTAAAATTTTGAGAGTTCACGTAGAGAAGTAGTGCCATTGTGGCCATGGTGATCTAAGGCTGCAAGCAAGGCAAGGATTGTATAAGGTTTTACATTTCACCCTCATTTTTAGACCAACTGGTATAGCTAGAAATAACCAGCAATGTCTGGGATTTTCAAGACCGTCTATGTATGTTGTACTTGAATCCTAGCTCACTACTGCAGTACTGTGGAGAGGTATTTTATTAAAATTTTTATTACTTCCTGCTTTCTTGAAATATAATACCTACATATTACTCTCACAGCTGCATGAATATTTAACACATATCAATGAGTAAATAATAGTGAAGATGGCCCCAGTGCCCAATAACAGCCAGACTGGAACACCTCCTGCCCCTTAGTGCCTGGAGAGAAGTACCAGAACAAGGGGTCTCATTTTAAAACAATGGGAGAGAGCCTGCAAGCTGGGAGAGACCGTTTACTTGTGGACTTCTAAATCCCAGTGCTTCATCCAATCTCAGTTTTCTTCAAACTTTTTTTTTTCTTTCCCCAAACTTTGGGGTTGGCTAAAGCCTTATTTAGCTGAGAGCTTTTCTAAAATGTTCTTTGTTAACTAGAAGCTAAAACTGAAGTCCCTTGCTGGGAGATCTTTCCCTAAAGTCTCTAGACCCAGAGTTAAAAGTCAGATCTCCACAGTTCAGATTTTGATCAGCCGATGACAGAGGAACCTTTGATGCCTGTCTCCTCGCTTTGATCCCGTGTCTTGCCCCATCCACGGACACGGAGTTAAAGCAGCCGAGCCGACTCCCCAGCTGGGCTCTGCATCGGCCGCGGGAGATGCGAAGGTTGTAACAAGCTTCCCGCATTCCCCCAGTGCGCCCCATCGGGGAGATAGCGGGCTGCCTACAGCCAGCGGGAACTAGGTTGGGGATTCTGGGAGGGGAGGGAGGGGGTTCTTTACGTTCACACTTTCTAGCCCCCCCATCAGGTTGCAGGCGCTTGCCAGACCGTGCCTGCCCGCGGTGAGTCCGAGTGGCAGCCCCTAGGGAGCCCCCTCGGTTCACAGCCCCTCGTCAGAACCGCTAAAGCCGCTGCAGATCAAAGTCTGCCCGGGACACCGAGCCCAACCTAGCAGACATAGCAACTCCCATCCACTTTATGCTTGTTTGTTTGTCTGGGAAACAATAAGAAAGCCTGTGCCAAGCTGGAGCAATTTTTTTTTTCCATGCGAGGTAGGCAAGAAAAAGAAAAGTAGGGTAGGGAAGATGCAGAGGAGCAGAGCTTAGTCGTCTTTCCCTCTGGGGCTGGCTAATTCTGCTGGCGCTATGACCCGAGGCTTCTTCTCCAGCCCTCTCGGGAGAGGCAAGGACCCCCGAGGGCGCGAGGTCCAAAGAAGGGGCGGGAGTCTCGACGAGGGACACACGTTGTACCCCAGGTCAGAGTTGTGGGATAAAGAAAGAGCAATGTGCCCGCAGCCCCCGGGTCCGTTGGTCCCCATCCGGGCCGAGGATATGCTTTGTCCGCCCCAAACGTGCAGCCTTGGGCCCCAGAGGAGCGCCAAGCTGGAACATTTGCAAGAGACACGCCGAAAATGCCGTCGAGGGGCGCTGGAAACATGTCCCCGGCGTGCTCGGGGGCCAGGACATCGCCCCTGCCTCTGCCCCGCAGCCATCTCCCAGCTGGGATGCGGGCGAGCCCGGGGGCTGCCTCCCTAGATCTGTCGCTGCTGGCTCCAGGAAAATCTGTCCAAGTCCTGTTCTCTGGAACGGCTCCTGGGCTGCAGGATCCGCGTCCAAAAATGTTGAGCAATTCCGCGGACAGCCAAAAAGCCATTTCCTACTTGCTCCTAGGACTTTTCCAGGGGTCTCCAGCCTGGCAGAGGCTGGCAATTTTGCTTGACAAAATCCAAACGGTGGCCACGAAGACTGTGCCCGCCCCACCCACCGCGGTAGGAGGCAGGGGGCTCCAGCAGTCCGGCGGGGCCTGCGGCCGAGCTGGCGTTCCCGTTG
>VWZY01013307.1:176041-190478 GCA_013399075.1 Chloroceryle aenea
AAAAAGAGAGAGAATAATGGAAAATATCCCTGCTATGTGGTGACTCTCCCCAGCTCAAGAGCTGACACTGCCACTCGGGTTATCTCAACTCCATACTCCTACTTGTCTTGTTTACTACTTCGTGCAATGATGCAGTTGTGATGGCTCGCTTTCAAGCTATTGCAGCAGACAGCCACATCCTGACACACTTCCTCTGTCTGTCTTCAAACTGAAGCACATTCTCATTTATTGGACTTCGACTAGAGAAAAATCAGGTCAAGAGAAAGACAGGTCAATGCTTGCTCTTTTGTGGCAAGACCAGTGCTGAGTCTTTGAGCTGTGCTGGTGGGACAGGCAGAGCAGATGCTTACTGCAGTTCTAGACTGAGTCATGAGATACACACCTGAGAAAATAGAGGATCATGATAAGTTTGGTCAATATAGGGATCCAAGACTCCTCTAAACAATTTTGAGAACAGACAGTGGTGAAAAACATGATTGAGACCAAAGATATGCAAACAGCACCTTTCTATCTCCTTCTTCTTCTGCCACCGGTATCATCTGGGTAGAGCTGATGAGGCTGGATATGGATTCAACAGAGTGCCTGTAATCCTGTGTTCCTATGGTACATCAAAAGACAGAAGACTTTCCAAAAAATGTATATTTTGAGGAAAAATGTTAGAAGTATATGGTATGCTGCCTCGAGAAAATGAGATATGAAGTATTTTCAGTAAAGCAGATAATATTCATGCAAGAAAAACTTAGGACAATGTGACTACCCACGATATCCAGCCTGAGTTTTGCTTTATTTGGCAAGACCTTTAAACAGAAAATAACATTTTAGAAAGATTTTTCATTTCTCATAATCATACCAAAAGGTTTTTGAGCTGCAAGGGTTTGGTGACATAGATCAGAAAGTTATATCATGACATTAAAATTGTTTCTTTACAAACTTTGATCGTTATCAGGTTGTTATAATTTCTGTTGGAGAAAAACTCTGATAAAATGAAGTGCCAATAGCACAGTTTTGAAATGTTATCTCTAGCATTTATTTTGAAATTTTTTTGTTCTTACTAGATTGTCATCTTAATCTTTGAGTTTTATATTTGCACAAGGGTCATTTTAGAAAAAAAAAAAAGTATTCTGATTAGCCCTTATGAGAAGAAAAAAAATCCCAAGGTTTTGGTTTTTTTTTTGTATTATATATTGCTTGCCACTTTGATAATTATCCATTTTGCAGGCGTGGGCATAATTTCAAGTTGTCAGTATCACTTTGACTTCAGCAACACTGTTTTGTTAGCATGACCTGACAGATTCCCATAAACCAGCGAAGTTGTGCAATGCTTGTCCTGTGTTTTCATCCTTCAGCACAGATCTTTTTTTCTCAGCAGAGAAGGACATTCCAGCATTTCTGGAGCAACACAGATAACTTTACAAGACACCTGTTTGAGAAAAAAAGAAAAAAAATATTACAATCAATTATTTCTTCCTCTAATTAATCCAGGAACTGTGAAAACCAGCTTGATTTACCATCAGAAACAAATGAATGGAAAAATAAACCAAAGGGAAGCATATGAGTAAACTACACAGAAAAACAATTTATTAATGTACTTTTCTATACACTTATATATACAAGCATACTTTTTTTTTCCCAGCAACATTCTTAATTTACCTATATTTTCCCTTCACACTTGAGTTTGTTTCCAAATAACTGTTTGCACTTAGTATTTTGTCACTTATGGTGTTTTTTACAGTAAGTAACAGTCAAGATCAGGGCTCTGCTGTGATGGATGCTTTGTATACACATATATACATATATATGTACAGCCTGTCCCAGAGCCTGCAGTCAACATGAGAATGGAAGAATAAATGCCTCACCAGTAACATCCATTATATATGCACGAGTTCTTCCTTTGCTGGTGGCTGCAGTAACTGCAGTCTGATTTTCCAGAGCTTTTAGATACAAAGAAGAGGCAGAGTTTTGCTCATGCTGAGAATTAATGCTAAATTATGATACTCCACAAAGCACTACAGTGTGGAGAGGAATAAAATTATTTATTAGGAAATATAAAGACCTATATAAAGGTAACCATTAATTGCACTTATAGTTCATTAACTGGCTTGTTAGAAGCTCAGTGTTTGCTCAGGATTTCCTAGGTTACAGGGCAGGTCATCAGAAAGATTACACATTTCTAAAGCTTGCAATAATTATCTGGTAGCTAAGGTTTCTCCCCACTGTTGAATTAAACTGCTGGGAGAGGAGACAGAAAAAAGACTGGGAGCAGAACCAAGACTGCGACCTGTTAACTTCACTGACCTGGCACACTCCTCTGAGAGCAGCTCCGCATGTTGTTAGGGCATCAGTTTGTGAAGTCTCCCTTCTCAGCACACAACCCTTCAGAAGCTGGCTGGAGTTGACAACATCTCACAAAATACCCTGGCAATAATTGTCTTGTTACACTACCGTGAGTAAAGGAATACTACTGGGTCAGGCATAGCCGGCAGCTCTATTTGCAGTGATCTGAACCTCATGTTATTTATATCTGTAAAACCCTTAACCCTTGCACTCTTCTTTCAACATACCAGTTCTATTTTCTTTTTGAAATGATACAGGAAACAAAAGCTTGGGGGCATTTCTTAAGTAGCTCTGTATGTAGCTGCCATCATTGCCTCCTCTCAGGGTTTTTTCTCTCTTAAGCGCTTACATCCAAGTTACTTTAAATAATTGTATATAGGGGCTGGTACTGTGCCAGCCTGCTCTCACTTGTGTATACGTGTTGCCTCTTGGTTACTGAGAGGCACAGAACGGAGGTGTCCCTAAGGTGCAGGGAGATATTTCATTCTGCTTGCTCAGGCTCACAAGGCAATTGCCACCCTTGCTTTGTGAATTTACCCTGTCGTCCCTCCATCTCCCCTGCCTCTCTGCTGTTTCCAGAAATAAAAAAGTTTTGCCTTGGGCCAAACTTTCTGCTTTCCATTGTTAATTTGTGAATGCTGAAAGGGCAACAACTGCTTTTCTTTACTCTAGAAATCAGACAGACATCTTTTTTTCACAGAGCTTTGGGAGTATGTACCTGGACAAGGATGCTGGTTCACCTCTGTTGGTGTGTAACTCACCCACCACCTCTGGGGATGCTGTCTGTGACTCAGGGAGCAGAGACCTGTATTTTGAACCTGAAGGATGATACTTCTGTTTCTACACTCACACCTCTTTATGTATTAGAAAAATTTTATGCCAAATGTGTCCTGAGTCTGTGCCACATGTCTCCACTAACATGCCTACAAAATCTATTAGGAAAATACACTGGTTGACTGCATTGATTTAAAATGTTGCATGTTTCCTGCAGAGTGACAAATTCCAGCATTAACCAATGGAAAATGAGGGCTCTGTATCAGCACACATGGAGGCAGGAGGGGATTAGAGTCCTTTCAATAATCAAAAATGTATAAAGTTAAGGCTTGATTCAAAGCCTGAATCAGAACCCATTGAAATTGCTGGAATAAATCCAGAGGCTGCAGTAGGCTTTGGATCAGTTCCAGCCAGCAGAAAATAAATAGGTGAAATTTAATATCCTGAGATATATGGAAGCCCACATTAGATGAGCTAGCAATTTCATTTTGGACTTCAACTCTGTATATCTTGTCAAATCTGAGCATTTTTAGCCTCTTAAAAACAGTTGTAGCATGTGTGGTTTGAAGAAAACACAAAGTAGATCTTTACACTATGCAGCAGGACTTGTTACAATGATCCCAGAGCCACTGCTGACTGCACGTTGTCCCCTCAGCTGCATGGCACCATGCCCAGGCTAATAAGACCTGCTGAGCGACAGAGTTTGTTAGCATCATAGGAGTTTGGCTTTTTGAGTTTCTCACCTCTTCTGCCCCTTGCACCCGTCCCCATTTGAAGACTCCACCAGTTTCTGTCCTATCTGCTCAGCTGCTCATGGGATTGCTCCCTGAGATGTGTCTCACAAAATGGATCAGGTTAGCAAAAATCTCCTCTTTAAACCAGTTAAGTTAACCTGATTCATCTCTGTTGACTAAAGAAAGGGAAAGGCTTTGTGGGAGTAGTGCCATGAGCTGATACAAGCAGTAGGGAGCTGCTGTGAGGATGAGGACAAACAGCTGCACCGGGGTATCTTCTCCCAACCAGCTGCCACCAAAGTATTTACCCCAAAGAATTTTGCCCAAAAGTATTAACATGGTCTTTTGTCTAAAAATGCCTGTGCCTTTTTCTCTTAAAAACAGTGCACAAAGTCCTCAATATCTTATTCTAGGCAATGCTTTTTGACTAGAACACACACTCCTGGACACTGACACAACTGTTTTGTCCTTGAGCAGAGCTGCAGCTCAGCTCACAGTCAGATATTTGGGATTAACATGATGTTAATAAGGAGGCATCAAGTGTACATAAAACAAATAGAAAGAAAAACAGAAAAAATCCCTTTCTAATTTATTTTTTCACACTTCAGTTCTTACGGAAGAGAAAGCAAATGTAGAAGGAGAATGGTATTGCTCCAAATGCTATTAGTTTCAAAGCAGAACTTTCCCGTCATCATAAAGACACAAACACCAACATGGTAGGATAAGATTTTTCTCAGGCTTTGGTTTCATCAAGTCTTATTCCCTCTTGAGACAGATGATTATGTTTCTATGCAAGCAGAAAGACTATGACTGCAGGTTTCTCACTAGTATTCAGCTTTATAAATATTAAAAGGCATCAGTGGCAATTTCATTGAATGGAGATGTGGTATGTTACATTTTCCCATCATGTTTTAAAGCGGAGGAAATCAGCACTGGTTTCCAAATTACATGAAGAAGAGGCTATAATTCTTAAGAACTCTGGAGGAATGGAAATAATAGTTGGTTGGTTTACTGCAAAAAGCAGTATTATTTTAATAATGAATCACTTGAAACCTTCACACAGCCCATTATAATAATATTTTAAATGCAACTGTAAGGGAGTTAACCCCATAAATCTGAAAATGGGCTAGAACTTCTGGGAAAACTATTTTCTTGATAGGCCAGATTCCTCACCACTGAAATCAAGAAAGATTTTTACTTTCCTGGGAAAAGATATGAGCAATTTATGTCATCAAAGTTTAGCCCACCATTTTAAGTGACAACAGTGAATGTGTTGAGTGCTCTATTAGGGGCATTTTCTGTCATCAATCAAAATATTTTCCTGAGCAGTTTCATTTTCCAGCTCAGCTTAAATTGCTCCCACTCTTGCCTATGTGGTCCAAATCAGGAGGAGTCCCATTGATCTAACACTGCTCACCTGATACATGAAAGAAAAATCAGGTAAGAGAACAAGGGAAATGTATGTTACCTACCATTTAATAAAAACTGCTCCAGGAAATTTCTATTCACCTGAGAGACTTCTCAAACTTTACATTTGTTAATTAATTTTATTTGGATGTACTATATGTAGTTGGAAAAAAAAAAATCTGTATACATATATATGTTTGGCTTTTTTAAATATAGTTTCTTTTCTATTTAAAAAGACATCAGTCTTTCTCGCCCACCACAGTCAAGGTTCTTTCATCATCACAGCCTTAATTTCTTGTGTACAGTACAGCCTTCCCAACCTTGTGGTACTGCAGAAGTGCTCTGTGAATTAGCAGTGCTTAGGAAGAGGAAGTAAAGAATGCCAAGAAATCCTCCCAGTTTGGACCATACAACAGCAGAGTAAATCTGGGGCCCAATATGGAAGCTTAATAAAGATGACCTGAAGCTGAGGTCAACATTATTATAATAAGTAATGTCATTAATAAAAGTGCATTTAACATTTTATGCTGTGCATGCTACTTCCATCTGGAACTCCTCAATATCATGTGCAAAGGACAGGTGCTTCTAGAAGAAACTTCACAGAAATTAATGTGTATAAACAATATTATATCATTCTGGTACTACCCTCTATTTTTTCCTTATAAAGCTGTCAAAATAATATAGTAGCTATAAATTGGGCCTCTTTGATTTTGGCCCAGCCTTTGCCTCTTTGCCAAGTCTGCATGAGTAGTGTTCCCTCAACAGCTCTCAATTCCATTATGGGAAGAGAAAAAAAATCCCATCCACTATTTTTTTATCACATAACCTGCCATGCAGCAACTCTGAAGCACACCCAATGGCTCTGACAGCCATGATACAGGTTGGATGGCAATGGAGGAACTGGGAGAAGGAAGGGCCAAACTTATTCCACATTTGCTCATCAGTGGCTTTCATTTCTCACCTACCAAATGACTAATGTCAAGTTACTGGCTCAGACTTGCCCAGTAGAGTGCCAGTTTGAATGGAGTTTTTATGATGCAAGTCACAACTGGAGAGGAAGACGCTGGCTGGCTGGTGATGCTTGACATATGGAATCCAGAAGTGAGAAACTCTCCAACAATATCTTAAAGCTGTATCTACCAAAAAGGAACCTAGGGCATCCAGCTCTTGACATCTACACGCAGGTACCCAAGCTGAGTTGGTTGCTTCCGTATTTATGGCAAGAAAAAGGTGTCTCCAGAAAGTGATTCAGGAAAATAATTAATCACATACTTAACCTTTGAAGTGTGCTTCAAACATATTGAATTCTCTAATTTAAAGCCTGGGTAGGTTTCCAGTGTATAGCCATAATGATGAGAGAAGAATCAATGGACACAAATTACTAAGAACATCAATCTACTCTTCCTTCCTGTTACAAAGATTTCTCTTTAAAGCACACGCCTACAATGCCATTAGCTAATCTGGCCTACTGCAGAAGTGAAAGCAAGATCAGATCTGTAAAGAGGTCGTCAAATAAGAAAGTCTTCTGATTCAAAAGCTTGTTGGACTTGGTTCCCATGGGGAAATCCCTGTAGGCTGATGAGTGAGATAACAATGGCACTGTCAACTCTTCTTGTAAATCCACTATAGTACATCTAAAATGGTTCACTTGAAACAGTATAAACAAGATGGCTCTTTGTGCTCCAAGCAAGAGAAGTGTTTGCTTATAGTGAAGTGTGTGTGTGTCTCAGACACTCTTTTGAGTATTTCAAGCTGAAACCCTCTATGCAGTATAATGATTACGTTTCTCAAGGAATTTGAATGGCTGAATATTCTAGGCACCTTAAAAAATAAAAATAGTCCCTTGACGATGTTCTGTACTTAATTTCAGTACCAAAAAACAACAACAAAAATATTTATCTAAATGTGAAGCATATTTAAACCTTTTGTAACCATTATTTAGAGAAGAGTGTGGGATATTTTCTTGTCTTTGACAGTTCTCACATTTCTGCAGTCTGAATAAATGTGAAACAATGGGAAGTTCTGACACTCTCTAAAATATACAGCAGAGCAAATTCTTTACTTTCCTTTTCTTCCAGACAGTGAGGATTCATTTTGTCTTTTTTTAAGCATCCAGTCTAAGAATTTATTTAAGCAGGCTCAGATACAGTCCATGGAGGAAAATAAGTGTGCTAAAGTGGCCTGAGCCTTTATTTCTTATATGTTATTTTATTTTCTCTTGGGTTGTTATTTTTGAAGTAAAAATGTTTTCTGTGTGCTTTAATAATTACCATTTGGTATTAGCAGGATATAATCTGTGTACATGTTTCAGCTTCAAAACAAAACCAAGCAAAACCCAATAACAATTAAATTTCTGCCCAAGGTTCCTTACAATCAGAAAGTGCATTTGTATTTTCTTTTTTGGGGGGAATAAATAACCACTTGTTATAGTGCCTCAACATCTTCAGAGTGAGGACTGCAAGTTTTCATGCTGAACACCAGAAATCTGTTTATCTTTCTGAATTTGCAGTAAGGCTTTGATAGTGTTCCTGGATCTCAAAGCCAACAGTCTCATGGACACAAAATGACAGCAAACCTTGTGTATGCCATAATTCAAGGTAAAAATTGTCTCACTGAGCATTCAATAAAGCACAGTCATGTTCACTGTTTAAAAATAATGTATATTGCTCGAGGAATAATGCATGACTGAATGCATAGAAGAGTTTCATAGGAATCAATCTAGTTTCATAGGAATAGAATCTAGATTTTATACACTGAAAGTTCTTATGTCAGTCAATATTACCTAAGGAATTGACCCTGCAATCAATGAAATCAAAGAGAACTTTCTCACTGATTTTGGACTGATCTTGAGAGGTGAGTAATACAACCAACAGCATTTCCAAAATTTGGTCTTTGTCAAATAATCTGTACTCAGTGGTCCATTATTTTCATCCTTCTTGCTTAATATAACAGGGATGTCAATAATTATTCTCTAAGAAACAGATCAAGGAAAGCTCTGAAAAACAATACTTTGTGTTACTGTAAGGAACTGAGAAACTTAAATAAGATCAGCTAAAGCAGTGTAAAAGCTGTGATAGCTTTCCATTCATTTTTAGCAAAGAACTATTTTTAATCAACGTGTCCTAAGGGTTTGTTCTGCATTCTGAATGCAGCGAAGTAGTTTCGCTCCTTGAGGTTTAACATTGGGCTAATAAAACCTTGGAAGGATAGAAAAAGAAAGCAAATGGAAACTCTCCTGAACTACTTTTTCTTTTGGGTTGACCACAGCATTGCTGATAACAAGCTGCAATAGCCCTTGAAAAGCATTAGCCCCTTTTCCTGCAGGTATCTGAAAGCAATACAAACATAAGCCCCTAAGGTTAGCATTCAAACATAAAACTTCAGAGAAAATCCATTCCATTTAGACAACAAATTAGCACCTCCTGCCATTTTATAACCTGAGTATCTGTTAAATTATTTTGCCTTAATGTTGCTGTGATGTGTGAATGCATTATGTTCCATTCAAATAAACAGTTGCATTTATTTCAGTGCATAGCACTTTGAATCTATTCCTTTTGTTCAAAGGCTATTTATTTCATTCAAAATCTATTCCTTTTACTCAGAATACTGTTAATAAATTTAAGATGAGATCACTGACTATACATACATGGTGGATGCTTTCCAAATACCACAACAGCAGAAGGACAATAGGCTCCTAAAAAAAGACCACATTTTTAGATTCTGAAGTAGCAAAAAGTATTGGAAAATGCAAATGAGGGAAAACAGCTAATTCCTCTGGCATAGATAGCTAAAACACAATTATACAAATTTTTTTTTGCATTAGATGGAAAACCTAATTAAACCCTAAGTGTGAATCCATCACTCATCCCGTGTTCTTAAGAGTACTGTGAGTATTTTACTAAAAACAATGTAAAGTACACTTTAAACTTAGCCTGGGTATATTTTCCCTCATAAGTACCTCTCAAAGCTGTTATTCATTTGCTAAATGACACATAATTTTGGGATTTCCTGAGTGTTCCAATAAGGTGCCAAGTGTATATGTGTATATATAGGAGTCACACATCTTTTAGTCAGGTTTTAACAAATTCTGTTAACAAACTCAAACTTTCTACAAAAAAAAAATATACCGTGAACAGTTAGAGGATTACTAACTGGAGAGACTTGACTTTCATCTTGGCCCATACTTACCCTCAGACCCCTTCCAGTCCTACTCGAACTTTGGCCTTAAGACTTGGCAGCGCTCTAACAGTCACCAGGAGATTTCTCCATAAGGATCGCTTTGGATCATTCACCCTTGCATACCTGTCACACTTCTCTTTCAGGTGGATACAAATCCAGCAAGATGTAACTACAAACCAGCAAAGCCTTCCCAGTGCTTTCCCAGGAGAATGGGAAACAGATAACACCATGAAGTGACTTAGGCAAATATCACTATCCTGCTTCACTTTCTAAAACAATTGAAACAACACTTTCATGCTGTTTTCTGCTCCAGCTAGTTAGTGTGTGTGAGTTAGCTCCCATTTGCATATACATCCTGCTTTGCATGTGCAAATGTATGCCTGTACAGACACTTCAAGAATTGTTTGTGGATCTAGCTGTGTTTGAACATATCTGAGCTAGGCACACAGTTAAAAATGTTTGTCCCTTGAACTTTTCTGCTAAGAATAAGCACAGTTCATCTTTGACAAAAAGTCTACTTTCTGGAGTGCTCTCAGTGTCTGGAATAGCAGTGCCTGATACAGCAAGTATTGCCTTAGTTACTGTAACATCACTTTCATGATGCTATACAACAGTTCAAAGACATTTATTGCTTAGCATTAATATAATTAAAATGGAAAATTGTGTTTTTTAAAGATAGAAAAGTAATTGCAAATGCACTGATCCAGAAAAAGCAGCAAACTGCACAAAATTAAAGAGCTGAAGGGTGTTAGGACCACACAAGTGTACCTTGTTAGGACTGGAAAGGGTTACCTTTGTGCAATTCCCATTCTCATTTACAATCATTGTCCATAGAATGGATTCATGTTGTGCCATTTTTTCCTCTGGCTACAATAAGAATGAAGTTTTCAAATCCCCATCGCCTCTTTGATTTGGTAGTCATTCCTGCTCCCCCTTTATACAGTCTGGCAGACTGAACAGTAAAATCATCCATGAATCAAAATACTCCTTTTCATGGGGAAAACTTTTGTTCTCCACTTTGTCTTTTCAACTTTCACCTTTTGCGTTCATCATACCTTCCAAAGAGGGCCCCTGAACTGACCCAGACTTCAATCCTCCTTTCTACTGCAGTCATTCCCACTGTCCATTAGGTGGCATTTGTTCAAATTCCCCCTTGGAGCAAATTACTCCAAGGACTGTTCTCCCTGTCAAAGTTCTCAAACTCCTCCATGAGTGGAGATGGCTGGATCATGTCTTCTTTCGTGCCTTGTTTTAGGACTAATTGTCACCTATCCCCTGAGCTGTTAATTCTGTAGGCTTGCCAGCGTCCCCTGAAAAGACCATGCCTTTTGCAAATGTATACCATTTTTATGTGTAAAGAATCTCTTAAAGCACACAGTTTCCTATGAGTTTCTATACTTTCAGTGTGTAGAAATAACCGTGCATGCGTTTATGTGTGTAATAGAAAGCATGTGTATAAAGCCAACAAGTGAAGCATAAAACAGTGTCCAACATTATTCTACTTGCTTCCAAAAGATGTTAGGCAAAAGGGAAGGAAGTCCTTCTTATTATTATTCCTAAATGACCTCCAGAACAGAAAAAGAGCTCAACACAAATCCAGCAAAACAAATTGTTTTTCTGTGAAAGACAGAGTTACCCAGTAGAAAGACTGGAGCATAACACACTCTACTTTCCTATGAAAAAAATAAATAAATCTTTCTGCAAAGTATGACCTGGGATATTCCCAAATTGCCTCAAGATAAGACAAAGCCTGAATAAGATAAAATAGGTAGTCCAAGGTGAAGTTACAGAGTAGAATATGCTGGGTGAGGACTGTGGCTTGCTGCAGAGCCTGGGGCAGCTGGAGCTGGTGGTTTTGAATTAAACAGAAATAGTTTTCAAGCATATCTATCTCTTGTTTACTGTTTACATAGAAATTACTCCTTAATTTCAAATGTCAAATTTCTTCAAATGCCCTTGAGCTTGCCTCAGGGGGGGAAACACTAACATAAGGAAAAAAAAAAACAGTAGATCTCTTCTGCTTCCTTTTAGAGTTATGGGAAGAACTAAACACAAGACTAACAAGGGAAAAAAACAGTTATGAAAACAACAGATATGTGCTGTCCTTTGCTCTAAACACGCACTATGTTTACTGTCTCCTCTTCCTGCAGTGTTATGCAAGTCTTTTCTTTGTAGGTCAGAATCCCCTAGTTCTTAGGGGCAAAGGACCCCCAAAGTATGTCAGCTTTATGGCTTCAGGCACAGCATGTTCCTGTTGATACTCCTGTACCTCAATCATGGTAGAATTCTTCCTCCAGAGAAACCTCTTTACAAAGGCTGCATTTTCACTGATGATTTTTTAAAACATCTCACCTTTGACCTAGCAACTATGGGAGTGCTGTTTCTGCCAGTGGCTGATACTGTAAACCTCATTGTCTAAAGAGATTGAATTTATAAGAGCAATTGGCCTGTTCCTCCCTCTGTCTGTCTCTCAAGTCTGTCCCACCCACACAGGTCCCCTGTAATTTTGGGATCTATTAGCCAATATCAATTAGAAAAGAGTGAAAGTCTTAAAGATACATTGATAGTCTCTCCTCCCAGGTAGGTGCAGGGATATAAACAGGATGACCTGATCACATCCTCTGGTTTTGTGTACTTCTCCAGAAATGGGATGAAGGAAAGGGCAAAGTTTCCATAGAAAAGAAACAAGTGCAAAACATGGGACAGTACAGAGAACAAGAGGTACGGAATGACAGAAGGCAAAGGCATCTTTTCCAGCAACAACACTGGCTTCTTTTGTGAGACACCAGCATAAAGGCGGCAACATCCCAGCAGCCTGTGCTTCTCAAAATTCACTTTCATTTACTTTTACAGGAAAGAAGTTGTATCATCCCCTTTGCTTTTCGGATGGGCACAATGTCTGGTGCTCGCGGGATGGTGAACTCCAGCACTGCGGCTCCAATCTCAGCAGCATCAGTGCAACTTCTGAGGTTAGCACCGTGGCAGCAGACACATGCCCTCCTACCCCACGGAGGCATGTATCTGCTGCCCCTATTGCCTATACTGATAATATAGGCAATAAGAAAGCCCTCCAAGTATCAAGTTGATGATCTCAGTCTTGTTCCCGAACATTTCCAAAAGCATCAAGTCCTGAATGAGGGTGATTGAAGGACTCAGTGCCTGTTTTATACAAGGTCTTCAACTAACTAGGGTTTTCTTCTCATGCTCACCTATAATGGTAGCTATCCTTCAGGGTCTGAGTTGTTTCCTAAAACAAATTTCTAGCTTAAACTCATTCTGGAAATTATTTCTGAAGATAAATATAATCTGATAAAAGCTAAAGGTAATCTTATCACAAAGTGGGGGATTGCCTCAAGACACGATCCATTGCTGAGACAGCCCGGTGTAGATGGATGTGCATTTGAAACCCACTAAATTTTACCTTTCCCTGAGCATCTAATTGCTTACTCACATTTAACAGCAACACCAGGAGAGAAAGAATCTTTGACAACTTTTGCTGAAAACCCAGTGAACCGAACTGCCGCAACATTGCCTACTCCCACTTAGACTCTCATTAATAACAAAAGACAAAACAGATCTTGAAAAATTATTTTATCAAGACAAAACAGGAAATACCAAAAAAAAAAAACACCAAAAAAAACCACAAAGAAAAAAAACACAAAAAAACCACCTCTGCTTTATAAAAAAAAAAAGTCCTCACAGCTGTTAATTAACTCATTAAAATCCATTTCTTTCATTTGACTGAATAATTAAAAAAAAAAAAGATGTAATCTAAAACCAAAACTATTGGAGCGGGTTAAAATAACGATAGCATCATGAAAACTGATGCTGTTGGCATCAAGTGGCAATTTTTTTCCTGCTACTGTTTCATCTCCTCCTCAGAGGAACTGCATTTTTTGCACAAGCAAGATGGACTCACCAACACAGTTCTGTATCCAGATGAGTCACTCACATGTCTAAAGACTTTGTGATGTCTTCACTATTACTAGTTTAATAAAAGCCGGCATAGGATCTTTGTCTATCCACTCCAGCATATGCATCAAAAGCCAGGACTGGCCTTTAAGGGGAATTGAAACAAAAAGCAAGGTATCCCTCCTTCTCAGTACCTAAAATGGGGTTGTCTACTTGATTTTCTGTAGCAATGCTGAGAACATGAGGCCATGACTGCTCTGACAACTGTTCTAGAAGAATAGGATCATGATGGTTATCTAAGTATACTAGAGAAAAATTAGAATACCAAATTTTTGTTCAAGTGCATTGCACATGTCTTACGCCAAGTATACTTGTCGCAATGCTCTTTGCATCTTCTGCACATATGGTTGACCACATTCTGACATAAACTTCATGCCATTTTGAAGGAGACTGGGAACAATCATAGCATAAAAAATAGCTTGAATTTTCTCTATCACTGTATACTTCTACAGAAGAAAAGGGAAAAATCTGTGGTCACATCCATGCATTTGTTGTCAGGGTTGAAGACTGTGATCCCAAGCACAGTTCTCTGTTCAATGGTACAAAATTCTGAACTAAAACTCAGCTGCTATTATGCAAGTTGGATTATTTAGAGTAAGAGTGTTATGTCATGCAAGATATTTCTCAGACACTGGATTTTGGACTCTGAAATTGTGCTTCATATACCAACTATAACCACCCATATGTTATGGCCTGATTGCTTAGGAAGATAAAACTGAAAAGCAAATGGATTTTCCATGTCAATCTTAACGTTAGATCTCCAGTATTTTTCTTCTTTGGCTGGTCTTCAGTCCGCCCTGGAGTTTTATGCTCCTCAGCCTGTGAAAGCCCTTTGGCAGGCTCACAGATGACCCCTGTTGAGTCACAATTAAAAAATAGAGAGAATTCTTAGAGAAAACCGACAGCTTTGCTAGTATATATTAAACGACAATTTTACCAGAGCTTGTAGCCCTCTCCTGCAGCCAGGCAGGCACCCTCCCTTGCTTCTCAAAGTCCCCCGAGGCCGGCGGGGATGCTCCTGCGGCTGTGAGCGGGAC
>VWZY01013307.1:213857-224309 GCA_013399075.1 Chloroceryle aenea
TGTCTCCCTCTTCAACTCTCTTAAAAAGAGTATTAACTTGTTTCTGGGTTCCCTTCAGTGTCTGAATTCAAAGAAAGCTTGTCCTTTGCACCTTCTCATCATAGTGAAGTCTACAGTGGTGTTTCTGCATTGTCTTAGAATCATTGAATGGTTCAGGTTGGAAGGGACCTTAAAGATCATCTAATTCAAACTCTTCTGCCATGGGCAGGGACACCTCCCACTATACCAGGTTGCTCAAAGCCTCATCTAACCTTGAGCACTTCTAGGCAGGAGACAGCCATAGCCTTTCTGGTCAGCCCGTTCTAGTGCCTCACAAACCTTCTGGTAAAGAATTTCTCCTTTACATCTTAAAAAAAGTCTACACTCTTTCATTTCAAAACTGTTACCCATTGCCCTATCACTACACTCCCTGATGAAGACTCCCTCTCCATCTTTCCTGTAGGCCTTGTTTAAGTACTGGAAGGTCATTATAAGGTCTCCCTGGTGCTCTCTCTTCTTCAGAGAGAACAACTCCAACTATCTCAGCCTGTCCTCGTGGAAAAGCTGTTCCAGCCATCTGATCATTTCTGTGGCCCTCCTCTGGACCCATTTGAGCAGGTCCATATCTTTCTTATGCTGGGGGCCCCAGAGCTGAACACAGTACTCCAGGAGAGGTCTCGTGACAGTGGAGTACAGGGTTTCTCCTGCAAGAGATACTGTGGAGGAGCCAGAGGAAGAAATGCCCAGTGAGATTGTTGTTATCTGCAGTCTTCTCTGGTATTTCTCCAAGCCTGGCTTTGCCATGTCCCTAGTACTCTTCAGAGTACTTCATCAGGCCAGATACGCCAAGCATCTAGCCCTGGTTTCATTAGTGACATTTGTTTAGAGCTTTAGCAGCTACAGTTTTTAGCTGCTAAGGATGGCATGTATGAGGGGAAGCTGTGATGGCATGTCTTTAAAGGGGATAAAGCTACACCCCTGCAACAGCCTCAGTGGAGGTTTATTGTGGAAGATGGAGCTGAAACCCCAAGCTCATGTGAGTCAAAACAAGGAATTAAAACACTGCTGCGGACTCTGGAACATGCCAACCATGACCAGTTTTGGTTTTATCAATACAACAGTGATACATGTTGTATCACATGATACAAAGAGAATAAGATTCTTTGTAATATTAAATAGCCTATTCCATTTCTGTCCTTGAAATTCAGCCTTTATGCATTTTGATCCTTAGGGGCCATGCTTAAATTGAAGCATTCTTCTTGACAGTGGCCAAAAAGCAGGGTTTTGAATTTTCTACCAGAAGAAATGATGCTTTTTTTTTTTTTTTCTTCCTAGCCAGATCAATGAGAACAAGCATTAAATGAAAAATTATGAGTTTATCAAATATACAATCATTTTACAGGAGCTACTGGTTTCACAGTCTGAAAATTGTATGAGTTTTGAGTTTGTTTCTTACAGCAAACAAATAAAATAAAACAAATAAAATGGTTATAATTTCTTTCCTTTTTCCTGTAATGAGAGAACGGACATGGGATATTTCAAGAACTGCAGAGTGATGAAGGAACTACTTACAGGAGAGATTATACTACTCCTGTAGACCTAGGAAGAAGAGGGAAATAGAGCTAATGATGGAGTTCCGCAAGGATAAATCTCAGAAGCATTTGAATTGCTTTGGCACAGCCAATAAAACTTCAATACTCATAGGAAAGAGGTGAAGCCAGTATCTGCAGACTGGAGCACCATACTGGAAGGAGTGGATTCTCTGAGGAGAGGAGTAATACAAGAGCAAAACCAAAGCAAATATAAGCTAGGAGCTCCATGGATGAACACAACACATTAATCCACGTTTTTGAAGCATCATTGTGGCATGGTCAGGCGATAGGTATCACAGAGCACAACAAGCAAGGTTATTCCACTACAGAGATGGAAATACTAAAGCCACTGTGCATGGGAACACCTCCTCTGGGATAGCAGACAGCTTTCCATGTCCATCTCAGAGAAGAATAAAACAGAACAGGTCCAGAGAACAGCTTTAGGAGTGTAGTATTAGAGGAGTATGGACCCTTATGAGAAGAGAAGACTCAGAGAGAAGACATGACTGTTGCTTATACAAGTGAGGTAAATATCCACAAGCAAGAAGAGATATTTCATCTAAAGAAGAGTAAGTATTATGACAACAACAGATGGATACACTCTGGTCATGTAGAAATTTAGCCAGGAAATAAATAATAAAAAATCCCCCTTCTAACTATGAGAGAAATGAAGTTCTGAAGCTCACTGAGAGATTTACAAATGGCAATATGAAATGTCAGCAGTTGTAAGACAAAAACTGTCATATTTCTGATTGTTGTTATATAATAGTGCCTGAAGTGACAGGATTTTTTTTTTCTGAAGATACACACGAAGAACTGCTCAATATCCATTTTGACAAACTACTGACTTAATTTTAAGTTGTTGATTATTTGAGGGAATGTATTTTCTAAGATAGATGCTGGATTAGGATAACTAGAAGCTAAGGTCCACAGAGCAGCTGTCTGGAAGCAGCACTGTACTGTATCTTCCCTCTTCTCTGCCCTGTACTGTCCATGTTCATTGCCTGATTAGTGTTCTAGATATCTCCTACCTCCTCTGCTCTGATAGCAACTCTTTGCTTTTTTTGGTTGTTGTTGTTTAGCTGTGTTTGTTTGTTGTTTTTATTTGTTTGGGTTTGTTTTTTCTTTTTACATTTGCTATAAAGATAATGGAAGACAAAAGCCGTGTGTACCAAAATGATACCTAATTTTTTTTTTTTCCCGGGTGTCAGAATAAACTTTGGTCTTGTTTTTATATAATCTGGAAACCTCCACAAGAAATAAATTTACCATCTCATTTTTTTTTCAGCTACCTTTTAACAATATTGTCTTAGCTTTGTCCGGGCACCTGTTAATGTGAAAACAAATCTAACATCTATGGCAGGAGGCCGCCTCTTTTGCAGATTCATCCCTTTATATGTATTTATATCCTCAATTTAAAATAAAGGAATAAACCCCAAAGTTTCAGGAAGGAGAGTCTCAGTGAAGTACAGGCAAGTGGTATCCTATGTCCTGTTTTGCTAGGAAGAAAGTATCATATTAAAGAAGCACATGATCTGAGCATGTCAAAACAGAACCAAAATGAAGATTTTTTTTATTAAGACTATATAAAAAAGTTTTGCATAGTCCACCTCTTCTTATTTATAATGATTATATTGTCCAGGTTGTATTTATAGCTTTGTCTTTGAGAAATTATACAAAGTAATTTTAGTTATTTTACAATTTCATGTAAGTATATTAGTTCAAAGCTTATTCGGTCTGCTATAGTGCTGAGGCTATGCCAAAATCTAACGGAAAAAAAGAATGACACAAGTTGTAAAAATTAGTTTATAAAGTTTAGAGCACTATTCCAGTGAAGAAGGATATTAAAATGGAAAAAAGAAAACAAAAAAGAAACAAAACAAAACAAAACAAAAAGCAGTATGAAGCTTCTGAAGAAGGAAGAAATGTTGGAACCTAAATCACCAGAAGAAGTAAACAGGGAGGTATAAGTCAGGATTTTAAAGTGGAGAGAAAATATTGTTGCTATTATACATTGACCAGATGAAAAAACGTCAGCCAAGAAAAAGTCCAATTCTTGAAGAGCAGCTCAGACTTAAGTATCTCCACTTTAGCAGTCCAGGTTCTCTCTGTTACACTGTAGCTGAGCCAAAAACCTAGTATTCCCATAACCACCTTATGTCTAGAATACAAATAACACTGCAGTGTATAAGAGGTATGACTGCACTCTCAGACATACTGAGACAGACTTGTTACAGGTCAGAGGAAAGGTTTGGGTAAAATACTACTCTCAGTTACAGAACCATAAGACAGTTACTCTGCAACTATTCTGAATGGTGCAGTGGGAGTAGAATTTGGCCTGGTGTTTTCAAAGGTTAGTTAAACAAAATATGACCTTTTCAGGCTAGGGGAACAAAAAAGGTCAGCTCATTCTCCAGAGCTACAAAAGGTCTTTCAAGGGTACCAAAGAAATAAAATTAAAATCCATTATCACACTTCCTAGATGCACACATAGAAAAAACACTCGTATGTTAAGGTATCACCCGTTGGGAAAAACCCTGGGAGCTTCCCAGTCAATGACAGTCCTGTCAGTAATTCATTCACTATGGGAAAGGTGTACTGATTCAAAAAATCAATTTTGTCCTGGGCCCCAGAGCAAGATAATTATGGAACTGGGATCTGACAAAAAGTCTCCTATCTTTCAGCATCTTGAAGTAAATAACAGTGATTCATGGGGGATCTGGCAGAACTGCAAAGAAGTCTGCTGAATCTGATTGCATTTTAATAACTCCTCGGGCAAAGGAAGCCTAACACAGATTCCCCATTCCTTTGTGGGTAAGAGTTTGTACAGGTTATTCTCCTGCTTGCAAGGACATTCTGGTACAAGTTGTCCATTGTGTACAAATAGATCAGTTACCCAAACTTCACTGATTTCATTCTGTCCTGTAGGTTGGAATTAACACTCTTAGTGGAGAGGAAACAACTCTACTTCAAAGTTTTAAAGAAGCCAGAATGAGATTTACAAACCCGATCACAAAGTGCCTTTGAATCATGTGTGCAATTCTTTCTTCTGCTGCTTCTTCCCACATGCATCAAGAAACTGTAGCATTTGTGTGGTGATGGGATAAAGCACGGATTTTTACTCTGCTACATCAGGCCTGATGCTTAGGGCGAGACTGCTAGCAGCCAAAAATGAACTCAAAGAAGGAAGTGAACCCTAAAGAGAGGCAATTCCTTTCCAGTATCTCTCTTGCTTTGAAAGGAAAATAAGTTTCTTTTCAGGTTGCAGATTATTCCCATCTCTCATGCTTTACCACAGTGTCTGGAATTGTTATTTGTTCTTTAACTTTCTTGAGGACCTCATGCTCTAGGAATGTAATATATTCCACTATAAGTGCTTTTGTCACACTTAAACTACTTCTCAGAACAAGAACATCTATTTTTTTCATGCTTTGTGGATCATGTCTCATACTACAAAAGAGAAAAATATCTACTTGGAAGCAGAAAAGATGTTATTTTAAAGATGTTCAAAAGGAGGTAAAATTGTCATACCTGTAAGAGACAGGTGCTTATACGCAACAGCAATGAACATTTTAGCATGCCCAAATATGAATGAACATTAATGTCTTCAGAGGAAATCTCAACTGTTCATGTTTTGATGATTATAAATGAAAGACATCCTCCCTTGTTCTATTTAGATCAACATTTGTCACAGTAATTATTGAGGAAGCAATTATAATGTAATTTGTCAGAATAATCTGACAGGCAAAGAATTATGTTCTCAATCCTAAAGGAATACATAGTTCTTGTTTTCCAACAGACTGGGTACATGTGGGTGGCATAGCAGAGGGTATTTGCCTTTAAGCAGGATAATAGCTTTGGCATTTTTCTATTCTCAAGCAAAAATGGACAGAGGCATTGTCTAATTCTCTAAAGTATGTTACACGAAGGCATTTTACCTTAACAACATATTATTAAATCTGATTTTAATATTTTCTTCTTAGAAAAGCTGCTTCTTTTTATAGTGACTTCGAGATTTGATTTGCAGTTCAGTTGCAGTATTCTCTTGCTGCTTCTTTAAGATGGTGAGTAAACAACTTAGTCATTCAGTCATATTTACCAGGAGAAAAAGAACTGTCCTCAAAATAATATAAACTAAGAGATGAGACATCAAAGGAAAAAAAAAGGAAAAATAGACATCAAATTAAAATGCTTGCTGGTGTTCAGAGTGGTATGATTGTTCATTCAAAAGGCAGCTAGAAGAGCCTCATATTTGTCAATAGCTCGTTTGTTTGCTTGGTTGTTTTTAGGATAGCAGTTGACCGTAGCTTTACCCAGCTAACAGTACCAGTACCTCTAACAGATACAGCATAGGATTCAGTCCACAGTATTCCTTCATCTCTGTTTTCAGCAGTTCCAACAGATCCTGTTCTTAAATGTGATCTTCTGAAGAAAGGTTTGATATTACACATTTTCCATTTTAAATATGTCTTAGAACCCTAGAGCTTGCTTTTCCATTTGTATGTTTGTATGAATTTGTTTATGTTTGGTTTAGTGGACTTTATGCTTTTGTACTTGCAGCACTGAAAACTCACATCAAATTCAATGCTACATCCAGCTCACATAAAATGAAAGACAAAAACTTTTTGTGTGTTTCTGTTTGATGCAATTATAAAGAAAAAAAAATGTAGCAAGGATTCTGCTGTATTAGATTCTCTTACTGATGGGAAGGGAAGAAGCAAATGACCATACATATTCCATACGTCCTACAAGTGAGTCCTACAAGGAGAAGAAAAACCATGTCATGCCTAAAACCAGCCAAGATTTTGCCTGTATGTTATGTGGAAAACAAGTAGGTCTTTAAGACAACCATATCACAAATCCCTTTTGGATTAGGAGATTCTGGCTTTAGTAATGTGTTGTCATGTGGTCCTTGAGAGAGTAGAAATATCCAATTGCACCCATCCACAGTTTTAACAGACTTGAAACTACGAAGACTCCATTCTTCATTTTGTTACATGTTAAGGAAATTCCGAAAAGGAAATATCTGCATTTCTCTTTACATGAGATCTATGCCTTCTGTACTGCATTTATGACTTGCAAAGGTCCCTGACATTCAGAAACACTATGTTCTATATAAAGGTATCCTTTGAACTCTCCTCATTAACCTCATATAAATGCAATCTAGGACCAAAAGGAAAACAAAATTAATTGCTTGACAAAAGTAAAAAGGCTAATAAAAAACAAAGTGAATTGGAACTATATTTTTTTACTCTAAGAGCTCACTCAATTCTACATCATAAAGTCAGCAACACAACTCTGACTTATTGCAATGGTTTGGTGGCAAGACTTCCCTTTGCTTTTCACACAGAAAACTTTGGTTAGTTTACCTGTGGTTTTACAGAGATTTTGTAAAATAACCACTTAATCAGCAAGAAACAATACAGTGGAACTGATCAGAGAAACAAATACAATCCTTTGGCTCTAATAGTAAATTCTGCTGTGTTATTTGTAGTCACCTATGCGTTCATAACTTTGCCTTTCCACTTTTCTGCAAACTAAAAATGCAATTTTTAAATTCTGCTTTGTTTGACTTAGTTTTGTTGAAACTCGGTGTGGTGATGACTGATGCCATTAGCAGGAACATTTACATGATCGGTAGCATTTTAACCAGGCTTGTTGAGAGCAATTTAAGTAGGACAGAGGAGCAAAATGAGATATAGGAGGCTTTGTGTCAAGGGAAAGGACTGATGAGAGATGAGGTCTCAGCGCAGAAAAAGCAAAGCACAGCCTGATGTGAGTATTCTCAGAGGTTTGTTAAAGTCCTGTAGCTTTACTAAACTCCATGGTGTCAATGAATGTATGTTATATCTTATCATTTCTATCTTTCTCTCTCTGGCTTTTGTACCCTTCTATCTTTGCCTGCTTGCCCTCTTTGCCTGCTATCACCACCCACTCTTGTTTTCCTTCTTACCACCTCTCTTAATTAATCAGGGAAGGAAAAATGAAGCGGTTCCTGCCAGCTTTGCAGTGAAGTGGTGGTAGGAGTTCAAAGAACAAGGTTATTCCTGCACCTGCTGCTTGTTCTTTGATGCCCTGTTGTGTGAAACAGTTTCCATCAGAAGTCCAACAGTGTACTAATTAATGAAGGAAAAGACAGGGAGAAACAAGCCAAAGACTATGGGAGGAATGAGACGAATGACAACAGACAAGATGTTAGAGGGAAGCAGGGGGAAGAATCAATGACAAAGGGGAAATTGGGAAAGAAACACACAGAAAAAGAAGGACAAATGATAAAGGAAAATAAATAAAGAAGGTTGCAAAAAAGAGGGAAAAGGAATAAAGATCTACAGAAAAAAGAAATGTGACAAAGATTTAGAGTCCCCTTTAGATGACAGTATGTAGTCTTTACAGGGCAACCCTGAGGACAGCAAGTACATCGATCAGAGAGAGTCGTGCGTGGCAGCAATGCTCCCTCATTGCACTGCTTGGTGCAAGAAGCAAATTCACTGGAGAGGTCACTTCCTCTTGCAAAACAGCACGATGCTCTTCAGACTGGGCTTCAGGCCTAGCCTCTTTTACCAAGATATAGAGGTAATAAGTGGCTTAAAAATACAGTTGGTTACAAGCCTGACAGTATTCTCACTGTTTCCAGAGAAAGGACAATACACTGTAAGCAGGAAAGGTATCCCACCATTTTGAGGCAGAGTACAGAGCAAAACCAGCCACAAGCAAACGCTGTGATGTGAAGGCACAGGCTCAGGACTGGCTGTCTGGTGGGGTCCAGCACTTGGCAGTGAGGTGACAACAGTGAAAGAACAGCTACTTTCATAATATGCCTTGGAACAGGAAGGCTTCATGGAAAGACTGCATATAATTGGGAGTTTATTTACTGCCTCTAAGAGTGGTCCAGTACAGCTGAGACCAGTACTGAAGGTGTTTGCACCAATGAGACAAACAGCAATGTCATGATTAAGACAGTTAATTTCTGCCTGAAAACCAAGACTCTAACAGCACCCGTCTGAGATGACGTAAATGTTACTTAAACTGAATTTTTTTTTTTTTTTGTGTCTGCTGTCTGAGTGCACTTCAGGTTTAGTGCCTGTCACAGAAGTCTGTTACACTGAAGTACCTTGCATTCACCACTGCATTCTGTCATGGTGCTTTGAGCACACCAGGTGCTACAGAACACGTGCTGAAACATCATGGGCTTCTCAAAAAAGAAAATTAGCACTTCTGTGTCCTATCTGCCACAGCTTGTCATCTGTTAAAGGCTACCAGGAAACAGCAGACCACGGAACAGGTATTTGTTAGGCAAGTAACGTACACCTAATGCAATGAACTAATTGAAGGTGCTGGGACTTTCTTTCTCCTCATCTCAAACCCACAAAGTGAGCTAACCAAGCCTATCACACCATGCAAGCACAGGGATCTTGGACTTGAAACAGGACAGCTGACCCCTGCAGTACAGCTACAAGGGCTCAAGTGTGTTGTAGGCAAGCCCATCTCTTCAGCATCATATCCAAGATTTCCAGCATGGTGCTGCAGACCACTAACTCTGATTACCTGTCTGCTACTCTGAAAGTCATCTGAAAACAAACAGGTTACCGAGTTCATCTGTAGAGCGAGCTGGCACAAGGCGGCATAGCGTCACCAAAAGCAGTGGGTTTCCTCTTGCTTTTGCCAGTATTAAATTTGGTCCATTCTTTCAATTTCAGAACTGTTAGACAGAAGCAATGAGTCATCAGTCCTGCTAAATCCAATTTCGACGTGTGAGACATAAGTAAGAACAGAAACTAGGTAAAAAAACCCTGCACGTAAGTATACAAATATGAAAGCAAACTATTACTCATGGGAATTCTGTTATTCAGTAGAATTCTGTTATTTGTGAAATGAAACCTGCTACAGGTAGTTCATGACAGAAACACTGTCACACTTTTCCTGTGTGACAGTAAAAGATGCTGTTTTTTTTTCATTTACAGCAAAGACAGCGTCATGGACTATCTCATGGCCACACTGCTTCTACCCTGGTTTTACACGGAACAGTAAGGACCACCACATCTTTGCATACACTTTATTCGTGAGAAATACACCACAAGGATCTTTATGAGTAGTGGAGATTTAGCAGCAGTGTAGCCTTTCAGAAAATAAGCTGCTGATCAGTATATAAAAACATACGAAAAAAGAATTGTAGGTTTCAGAGGAAAAAGGAGCTGAGAAAGGAGCCATTGTACTTAAGATATGTGGAGTTAAGTACTAGGAAAGAAGAAAGGAATGTAGATTTATCTTTACATTCATGATATGGAGATTCAGGCCCACAGTTTCTTGACTGTTTTGGGCTGAACCCTGTAACTGACATTAAATACTCCTGGAAGTTCATGGTCTGCTATTCCCCCTGTCAAATAAAAAAAGCATCTGCTCTCCCTTTTTAAAACATTTCCCTGCTACTGCTAACTCCCGTGGTAATGCTGCCTTTGCCTGCTGTCACAGTGGCCCACAGCCTACTTGTTGCTAAGGCCATTATGCTTGTGCTGGCATTTTCCAGCCTTGGCTTTAGGTTTGGTTATGACAAATAACAAAACTGCAGAGAAAGAACAAGACTCCTGTTGATTTTTAGAGTTTTCTGGTCATTTTTCATATATATAGTCCTACAAGGGGCTGTTCCTCTGCAGTTTGTTTGCTCTGCGCTCCGCTCCATGCAAACAATGGTCTTGGTGCGGTGCTTTCCATGGAAGACTGAAAGGCTACCAGAGGGATTTCAGACTTGGATACCAACAGCACCAAGGGATAAGCAAAAATTTGGCACATGCCATCATCTGAACGGGTGGGCCTTGGTTAGGGGCTGCTTCCCTCACATCTCCCTGAACTAAGCCAGAGGGCCCAACAGGCAACCCCTCAAGCA
>VWZY01013310.1:425-13080 GCA_013399075.1 Chloroceryle aenea
ACCAGAGATACACTGAGGTGTCAAAACGTGCACACAAAATTGTCTTAAAATTCCAACCCAGTATGTCCCTTATCCTTGCCAGTTCCAAGGTAACACTCAACCTATTTTCCGAGTTGCTAGAAGTAAACTTTGGAACACTTCCCATTTCTTTTAAAGGTCAATACAGTATTTGCTAGTCTGAAGCAACAGGCAGGTGAAACGGTATCACCGACAACATCGAGTTTTGTACAAACGTCACGAGTAAGCAAATGATATTATGAAACAAAGGTGCAAAAGTATGATTTCATTTAGCAATTTCCTGTCTGGCAAAGTTAACATCTAATAGACCTGCTAATGAAAAATTAAAGTGACAGCTACCTCACACTGCTTTCTTTAAATTCTTTATCACCGCTTGACCTGAGCGTTACTTGGAGCCAGTTGAGATTTCCAATAAACCCATTTTTCATCGTGCAAGTCCCAGGTGTCTCCCTCAACACAAGGATAGAAATTGATAAATTAACACACTCATGCTAATTTCAGTCATCTCTCTGGGATTAATTTGCTCCAAGGTTTGTAATATAAACCTCCCTTATGTTTTTTGTCAGGTTAATTTTTAGTATGTGCACTTACCGAACCTTCCGTTTCAGTGGCACATTGAGTGCTGTATTCTTCCCTTCAAAGCAATTTATGCATTCTACTGTTACCAGTCCATCCTCTTGTAAAGCTGCAGTTCATCATCAGGCTTCTTAATTTTCTCTTCTCCTGCTTGCCAATTTTTTTCTGGATGTAATAACTTTATTAAACATACGACCCCCTTTTATTTCCTTTAGTGAGAATGCAGACAATATAGAAGCAGTGTTTTCAGTCAGTGTTTCATATGTGCCAGTCCATATGCAGTGGCTTCTGCAAGTCATTCCTTACACATTGCTGTTATGTTTCCCTTATTGAGGGAAAGGATCGGCTGATTTTACTTTGAATATTCATAATTCCACCGGTGTGAGATGCTGGCCTAGGATAACTGGAATATCTTAAATCACCTCTAGAATTCCAGTAATTTTTCTCTTGTTTAAAACCACATAAGTCCTCATAGTATTATTGCAGTATCTTTTTCCCCTTTTTTTGTATTTTTGTTACAGGTGTTACTCAAAAAAGGCACATTTCTGAAAATTTTGAGCTAGATTTGTTAGATCAGTGCCAAAACTAGATATTTTTAGGTGGATCTCCTTTCTACCACATAAACTTGGTCATCTCTTGCTCTTGCTACAGGAGTCATTCCTGGGCTTTGCAACATGGACATCTAGCAGAGTAAAGAATGAGAAAATGCTCTAGCCATGTTTGAGCATGTGCCAGCCAAAACTCTCCCAAACAGCTCCTGGACATGCTTTGGATGTCAAACCATTCCAGAAATCATTTGCAACCAGCACTCAGTGACCAGGATTACAGCTTCAGTATAGGTCAGACCACATCACGCTAATTGGCCTCGGTATCCAAGACAGTTCCCGAACATTTTTAATTTACTAATGTTGGCAACACCACTGAGCATTTGCAGTTTTTAATTTAAGGAATAAAAATTTGCCTGTTGTACTGTGGCATAGCCAAGTTACATTACAAAACTCAGGCTGAAATTACAGTGTATGAGCTAGCGATGACAATCTCTTGGACTATGAGCCTTCTTGGAGTTCACTGCATGGGGTGGCACTAGGGAGAAGCAACAGGAAGCCTTGCTGATGCCCAGCTATAATCAGAACTGTAGCAAGAACAATGCACAGCATTAAAAGTACCTGCAAATTAGCCAAAGAGCCTCTGACTGCTGTTGCCATTCAAAAGATAGTTGCAGCTTCGTGATCTGGCCAGTCAGAGTTAGTGAGTGGGAAATTCCTTTGCGTGGAGGTACAAATATTCCAGTTACTGAACGAGGCAGTATCAAATGACTAACAGCAGATGCCGATACTGCACCAAAGGGAGAAAGCAAAGACTATGAAATGCTATGAAACGGTGGCTTTTGTAATCTCCAAACCCTAAACATAGCATTGTTTATGTATGCTCTCTACAACTGGAATCTGCAGCACGAAGACAGTCTGAGGAAACCATCTAGCAGGGCAGAAACAACAAGTTGCTCTTCCATTTCCATTCTGCACATAGAAGAACTTAAGACGCACTTACACATATTCCTTTCAGCCCTCGGCCTTCTGAATCCTGAAATATTTATGATGCAGACTCTGGAGTGTAGAGCAGTTTTTCTTGGCTTACTACAGCTACAGAGGCATGTCATCTGTACCATGTCCACATTTATTTTTCCAGATTTGGGTACAAGTAGAAATGCTATTGTCAGTCGTGTGAAGGATATTGCTACTGCATTTGCATATGGCTTTTGTTTTTCCCAGCAAAGAACAATCTAGCACTATGCAATAAATTTCTTGTTTAAAAACTAAGGTGTCCGAGTCAATGCCCAAGTTCCCAGATTGTAATCTCCTCCCAAGAATTGACTCTGATCAGTGAGATCAATGCAGAGAGAGCTGTCTCTTCTGAAATTGCTACATGCTTCCCTCTCCCTAGCAAAACCTAATCAATCTCACTCTCTCTCTCTCTCTCATAGTTCCTCCCAAGACCCCAAAACGTCTCATATAGTAATGTAAGGAGCTGCAAGACTGTGTAACACTGCCACCTGGTGATATGCATCACAACAGTACTGTCTTCCTCCTACCATCATGAAAAAAACTTTGCTTCCTTTCAGATAGTCTTAATCTGCAGGTCCCCATAAAACAGAACTTGCCCCACTATAAGTTTATCTTCAGTGCCTCTTCTTGTGTCTAGAAGTCAAATGACTCATATCTCATCTTTTCCTTCAGGGACTAACTTTTAGATGTGCTGTGTGGTAGACATGATCTAACTAACTTGATCCAAATCACCTTCACAACTTTGTATGAAGTCTGGAAACTGTTGGTGTCCAATGAGAAATAAATCTAAAGTGATATTAGAAATGATCCACTAGGCCTCCCCTCCTTCCTTTTTTTATACGTATTTTCAGTCTTTGGGGTGTGATGTAAAAAAAACCACCCCCAAAACAAGCAAACGAAAAGCAAAACTAAAAAGTCCCAATAGCAACAACAACAAAAAATCTTCCAAGAAGTTTCACTCTCCAAGATAGAAAAAATGGTTTCTTATCTCAGACTTTCATCTCTTTCATCTGATCTCTGTGGGATACAGATGGAAAATGGAGAAAAGCATTGTAAATGGTAGCTCAGACTCAACTTCTAGCACCCCTATCTGGCTCTCACAGCTGCCCGCAAGTCTGAACCTCTCTTTTATAACTGACCTCCAACTCCTTACTGAAAATCACAGGAAGTTCAGAACTGTTACCGCTTTTTGGGTTGATGCTATTTCTTACTAGACCTTTCTTGGATTCATTTCAGCAACTTTGAAGTTTGAATTTAAGAACTGTACCTTTTTTTTATGTGCTGCTACAGGAGTTTTCAGAGCAATTCAGCCCTTTCCAAGAAGGACTCCAATTCACTCAGGGATTTTTCTTGACTCTTTCTAATTTACCTGCTGTTCCATAGGCACCCGAAGGCATGTAATAATTAGTGAGTCTTCCCTAATATCCAGCCATGCAAAGACCTAACGTTGTCTTTTTTGTAGATTTGTGAAATGTATGAATGGTAATATTTATTCTCTAAATCATCCTACCTGTTCTGTCATCAGTTAAAAGTTCAGCTGGGCTTCTGAAAAATGCTGAGAGGAATTCTTGTTAGTTATGAGGGGATGTAAGTTATTTCACAGCTGGGGCAGCAGAGGAATTACTCATATTAGCATGAATCTGGCCCACCTACAAAAGTCACAGTACAGAAAATCACAAATACTGTAGGTGACAGGTTAGACACTCATACTCAGTATGAAGTCTTAGTTTGAGACACGAGTGCCTCCAGCACTAATTTATCTTATGTTCTTGGATTAAAGTATGCTAGGAACTAGAATTACCATAAGAACTGGGAATTTTAACCTAGAAGAGCAAATTATGGCAGCAAATGTCAAGATACTAGTAGTTCTCCTAAGTCTCAGCAGAGGGAAGGATCTGTTGGCCTTGCAGTCAGTCTGCAACAGACCAATGGCTCAGTAAGAAATATGAGAGGGAAGAAAAATTGTTCAACACAGTGACAGGTTTTAAATGAATAAACTGTAAATTCAGAGGGAGAGTTGAGGCAAAGATTGCTTGACTGTTTGTTCCGATTAAGGATCGGCAAAAAAGGAGAGAATAATTCTCCAGCTGGCAGAAAAGGAGATGAAAATACAGGTTGGACAAAGCAGCTTGTTTGGTCAAGAGGTCTAAGGACACCTGAAGTTGAAGTGGTTTAGCGAGAAGATGCATGTAGCTACAAACTACCAACATCTCATGGCAAAAATAAAGCTGAAATTGAGTAAGAATTGCACAGCTAAGAGAAGGCGGAGGATATTTTAACAAAATTATCATCCTCTCTCCCAACTGCTAAGAAATAGAAGATACAAGTTGTCTGGAGATTTTATAACTGCATTCCTTTAACAAAGAGTTTGAGAATCCCAAGTTTATAGCAAAACTGTGGAGAAAATGGGAAATTACATGTTCTTTTAGAAAGAAGACTTTTGGAAAAGTTTTCTGGGGCCTCCAGCAGGCAGGATCTCACTGTTAATTCTTGTGTATCATAGATTAGACCTATAATTTATTCTTAATCCTTTCAGGAGGCCTAAGTGTATCAGCCTAATAGAGTAAATTGTTTACGATGACTATTAGAGTCACCAACATTACAGTATAAACAGTTTACAAATGTGAGTAACCAGAACTGGCAGTGTATTTCTGGTTTAACTCTATTTAATCTAGGAAGTTATGATCAAAGAATAATGGAAAACCAAAATAAAGCCACGGTTTCCTGTTAGAAACCTGGCTTTATTACAAACTAATAGATAAACATATGTTTTCCTTAGTGTAAGATGAGATATTAGTTATATGTGATTACCATATATACCTGTGTCTATTCCTAGAAGTTAGCCCAGTATCTGTCTCGATGCATGACTGTTTTCTATTAGCAACAAAGATATTCAGAAAAGTATGCATCAAGATAGCATGCCTCTAGCATTAATCTTGCTGCCTTCTTTTTCTTCCTCCCTGTGTCTTCAGTGCCCCATAGCCAGGAACTGCACATCATTGCTTCAGCAACGCTAGGGAGGAGTGAAAGAATCTGCACAGCACATCCCCCTGGCTCTTACCTCACCACGGCAGTGATCTTACATGTCTGGGAATACCTCCACCAGCAGAAGGAAACAGGAGACACCATTAGCAGAACCTAGCACATTAAGGGTTAAACAATTTGCATTTTGTTAATAACACTTCATTTTTGCCCTCAAAGTTTATCTACATTAAAATATTCTAAATGTAGTGTGTTTCTGTAAGTCTAATTATATGCAGCATGTGAAAACATATTTGATAATCACATTGCTAATTATGTACAATCACTTCAATACACAGGTGCAAAGCTCCAGAAATATGCATATTTGAGTCTCTTCATACCGAGAGATAAACCACAACTCTGCAGTTACCTAAGTGTTCAGTGACCTGCTATTTCTCTGCAACTGTACATCCATGGAGATTTGAGTGGCTAGTGCCACTGTAACCAAAGAAATGTGTTGGGCTACTACAAACCTAGGACTGAATTTATATAATGACCTGGTTTGAGTGAGAACAGTTCCAGTGATGAAAAAAAAAAAAAGAAATCCTGACTTTTCCACAGCCTATGAACATTTTGAGGTACACATTTCATAATTTATTGACAGACACATCATGCTGGTTTCAGAGATGTGGGAATAATAATTTTTAATTTTCTTCTGGGAGCTTTAATTCTCGCACTGTTCCTTTATTACATATTTGCCTGGAATATCATATATATATGTGCATGTGAATGTGTCTTTTCCAGTTTGGATTAAACTTAAGGGACCTTCTTAATGGTTTAATAATAGAAGGTAATAAAAGACTTGAGCAATAAATGCATTTTCATTATATGTGTAATAGCTTGTGGCTGCACTTTTTGCTTCTCTTTGATTTGTGTGTAACTGTTATTTTTTACATTGCTTTTTAAAGCTGCCTCCACAATGGATTGTAATTAGCTTTGTGCATAAATCATAAAAAAGTGAGAATTTTATATACTCAGATTAACCGAAAAGGACATAAAATACTAATTTGCATCATTCAAAAGTAATACTTCTATGTTCCCTCTAAAGATATTCAACATAAATTATTGGAAGGAATAGCATTAGCTGACTTGTCCATAAGTGTTCTTTTTCACATCTGGGAAGTGAGATGAAATGAGCCCTGACAGGCAGAAAACCCATCTACTAGTTTGCTACTAACATCACCAAAAACGATAGACTGATGAGAAGGGAAATTGCAAAACATGAAAAGCAGTGCTGGAAGTTGTTCCACTGGAAACAAACCTATTGTATTTCACACGATAAAGCAACATGGCTTATTCTGTTTCACTTTAGCTACACAAGGCTTTAACTGAAATAAATTACACTTAAGAGTCACAGAATAGTTGAGGTTGGAAGAGCACACTGGAGGTCATCTCATCCTACTTGTGCATAAAGCAGGACCAGCTTCAAAGTTACCCGAGGGGTTACTCAGCACTTTGTCCTCTCAAGAGTCACAGCCATACAGAGAGAGGGTGTAATCCCAAGTGTCACCACTCACTAAAATCAGTCTGGAAATTAGAACAACATAATGCAGAAGGGAGCATCCTTTTAAGAACTGCACTGTATTTTTTCTTCCTGCATTAGAGGTGTGCTAGAAAGAGATTCAGTGGGAAGTAGCAGACTTGGCAGTGTTGGGTTAACAGTCGGACTTAACATCGATGTTCTTAAAGGTCTTTACCAACCTAAACAGTTGTAGGATTCTATGAAGTGAAGGATACTGCTCCCAAAGACGCGGGACTTCTGCAAGCCAGCTGGTCCTGGCACCTGCTATGGCCTGAACACTGATCCACTGGCAGCTGGCAACAGGAGTTGCTGCAGAAGTTACCTCTTCAGGAGCATGTGCCTCCTCACTCCTACTGAGCCTGGAATTCAGCCTGAGCCAGCAGCTGCTGCATCAAACAGCCCCACCTGCCAGCATACGCCTTCACTGGTGGGCACTGGACGGTGTGGTCTACACACAAAGCTGCACCGGTGAAAATATACTTGCAATTCTGAACCAGGTTAAAAAGGATAGAAGAGTTTCTTCAAAGAAACACTGCACTTGGCTTTATATGCAAACAGTATGTCATCACTCTGCACTCCTCACTTCTACCAAAGGTGACTTAGTTGAGTGCACACTCAGGACTTACTGGCTAATTTTCCAACTTACATTTTCTTAGGCATCACAGAAAAGATTCAGAACTCAGCTCACTGAGCTGACAAAAAGGAAAAATCAGAGACATACTTCATTGTACAGGTATTTTATCTTTATATTTTCTACCCTGCATGTAGCAATAGCACCTTTTGATTTGTACGTGATAGGCCTGGTAGTCAAATCCTACTGTTCTGGGATGTATTGTACGAGTAACAGAGAAAGCACCTCAGCCTTCTCACTGAAGTCTTTTTTGACACTGCTATTGGGCGAGAATTGTCCTGAGCCACTTCATTGCACATATCAGCTTATGAATTAATGTAAAAATACTGAAATCAGTACCTTTTATTTATAAATATTCTATCTCCTGAAGCTATAATCTCCAAAACATTTGCATGTGACAAACTGTGCCTAAAATACAAGTATGTGGCTATTATTTAGATAATTAACAATGGTGATTTAATAGCCTTATTGTACATTTCAGGATCATTTCTGTACCACCGTGTATCACCCATGTTCCTTTCCCTGAATACACAGACAGATTGACAAGTTACAGTTAGGGGAAAAAAAGGAAAAACATTCTTTTGTTCAACACCCGAGAGTGTCGAACAAGGGTTGTTAGCTGGCATCAGAAGTGCCAACTAATGTTACATGATGAGCTTGATCCAGTAAGCTAAGATTTAACACAGCCAGACTCAGAAAAACTTGTGTTAAAAAGAAGCCCTATTTTTATCCATTGGTACAGTTAGTTGCTCAGATTTGGCATGGTATGAGCCAGTACAATCCAAAAATCCATACAACCACACCGTCCCGTTGGCACAGCAGAGCAGTGGCATTGCTTATGAACCTGAGGTGGTGTATCCAAAAGGAGCTGCATTTCCCTTTCAGGCCACATCTCACCATTCTCCACCACGCAGTACACTCACGCCCAGAGACTCATAGGAAGTTTGTTGATCTGGCTCAGGAAGTGCGTTCCTTGCATTTCTGAGGTGGTTCATTTTTAAGGAAAAGCTGTAACTTCTATGGTGTTCTTTAAACAAAAGTTGGGAGGAAGAGAAGAACACTGGGAGAGAGCCGTGTCCTGGCACTGCAGCTGGGTGTATAGGCAGAGCAATGCAGCATAAATTCTGATTGCCAGTAAGTTGCCACTGAGCACCCTTTCTGAGCTTGATGAAACCAGGCTTATGTTACTTCTGCATAAATTTTCCTTTCACTTGCTTGTCTCTAAATAAAAATGAGGAGCTAACAGACCATAAAATATATTTTGCATTGTATATTATTACACAATACCACTATATTGAGATATGCTAATCAAATAACCCAGGTTGGGCTTTATCTTCAATGGAATGTGTAAAAAGTGATGCAGTACAGTGTCCTTCCTATCTTCAGGGAACCGCCTCAAACGCCTGACACAGGAGTGACATTGACAGATTCTGCAGAGATCGGCCTCCAACCTCGCAGCAAAATAAAAGGATGCCAAGCAGTTACTGCTTGGGAGGCTGTCAATTAATAACCAGATAACTGGTATATTTTTTGACTAGTGTTTGACACTTACATTACCTCCAAGTTGAGAAAGGGAGCCTTTCAGCTCAAACATTGTTTTCAATCTGTTGAAAACTAAAGTTTTATTTTTAGCTAACTGAATATGCTAATGAAGCTCAACTTATTTTCACTTATTGATACTGTTTCTATTAAACAGATGTAGTTCACTGTGACTTATACTGTAAAACATTTGCATCTTACTGAGAAGCATGCATTAATTACTTCCTCAGTTCACACTGAAACAACTCAGATAATCAATTCCTATTTGCACAGCTGTGATAAGAATAATTTTTAAATTTTACTGTAACTGTTTTTCTCTTCTGCTGAGAAACAGTTTCAGAGAACTAAGGGGTTTTCTCATATATATGGAATGTACGTACAAGAATCATAGAATCATCTAGGTTGGAAAAGACCCATGGGATCATCGTGTCCAACCTTTCACCCTACTCTACAAGTTCACCCCTAGACCATGTCCCCCAACACTACATCTAAGTGATTCTCAAACACATCCAGGGATGGCAATTCAACCACCCAATATCCCACCACTCTTTCCATGAAGATTTTTTTCCTAGTGTCTAGTCTAAACCTACCTTGGCCAAGTGTCATTTGGAATGCTTAATTACATAAAATACTGATGTAGAAATTAAATCTGGTCACCATCTTCCAGGTTTGCACACTGCTTAAAAGATTAAAATCTGCCTCTGTCCAAATAGAAAGAAACAGGTTTTGGAAGAGTGCATTGGCTCTTTGTGGATAGAATGCAGCTGAAGTACCAAAGCCAAGGGAAGATGGATAAATATGCAAAAGCTCTTGCAAGGAAGAGAATGTGTTTCTGAGGAGTAACCAGAACTGCATCTTAAACAATGGCTCAAGCTGCCCAGAGAGGTTGTGCAGATGTCAGCCCTGAGTTTTTTCAATACTTGGCTGGACCTCAGACCTGACCCTGCTCTGAGCAGGAGGTTTGACTAGACACCTTCTGAGGTCATTTTCAACTTCATTTAGCTTATCTATGATCCTAAATTTTAAGCATCTAATAAAACAGTAATCTTAAATGGGAGAGGGACAGAAAGATGTCTGTCTTGACAGGGAGATTCTTTGTCCCATGGAGGTCTCTGAATTTAAGCAGAAAGGATAAAAACTGGACTGTTTTCTGTAGTTCACCACTGACTAATAATCTGACCTTTGATTCAGAGCTATTAATACATCTTGCCACTGAATGCAGAGGTAGTTCTCTTTCCATAACCAGTGGCAACAAACTTTTATTTACCTTTTTGTATGGCAAATCATTAATTGTAACAGCTCAAGATGAAACAAGTACAGGTTATTAAGAACTCACATTTAAGCAACAGCAGCAGCCTCTTCAAAACCAATATACACCAACATGCAATACAGCAGCTTTACACAGAAAAGCAATGGACAGATTAGGGTAAGGTAGATGCATCCATCATCCCAAGTACATAGCATAGCATTGTTGAAGCAGTGCAGTTCAAGCCCTGCGTTTCACAAGGCAGAATTTCTGGCATAGAATCTCGAAAATAATTTAGTTGAATGGTACAGCAGCAGCTCAAGCTGAGTGCCTCTGGAAAGGGACCCCAAACAAAGAAATCCCCAGGCATTCATATCCTTGCAGACCACACATCCACCCTTCTCATGATCTTCATGTGCCTATCGGGCACCCTTTTGGTCCAGTGGTGATTCTGGCCTGAGATCCCTTGACACCTTCTGAATCCATACTGGATTCCTTCAGTGTCTCCAGGCAGCAGGTCACTACCTTGACTTGTTGCAGCTGCTGGTGCTGGTTGTAGTCTTGAAGCCTCCTTATCTGTTGATTTACTCTGGTTCAGGAGGCCTTATTCTGACTAAGTAGGTACAGTTCAGTAAACCAGAGTGGAAATATGCAGCTTGCAGCCTAAGGCTTTGGCAGACATAGCTACTCATGCTAAGGAAACAGCATCCTGAAGCACACAACACTGTATCTCCAAGTGATTCATTCTATATAAAACATATATACTTAAGCTAAACAATGCATATCTCTTAACAGCACAGAGTTAAGAAAAATGGGTGATTAATGTATATGCATGGGGAAGTAGCATACTAAATGTCAGTTCTGCCTGAAGAAATAGTAAAAGCCAACTGATTAGGAACTCCTTTAGACACAGAAGGATTGTTTGGCTTCAGGCTGTTGGGGTTTTTTTTGATGCTCAGTATAAAATAGCTAAAGCCTATTCTGTGCAGAACAAATACAGCATGAGTTCTACAAAGCCCATCAAATGCATCTGAAGGTTTCTATGGAATGACAGAAGCATCTTTGACCAGTTCATCACATGTGGTTTTATTTTCTATGAATGCAAGAGTTTAGCCACATATCTGTGTATTAGCACACAAACACGAGTGGCTCAACCTTACCCATACAGTAGGCTGGCTATGCCACCCCTGGCAGCAGCAGCAGCTTTTGAACTGTCACTCTGAAAGGAAAAAGCTGCTGACTACATCACAGCCTTTCTCCATATAAATAAAAGATGCTGAATTTTATTATTTTTAATGGCCTTACTCTAACCAAGAAAAATACTCCTGTGGTTTTCATTATTTCTACAGAACTATATGAAGGCTGCATTACCAGCACTAGGTAAATTTAAATCAACTGATTTACATTAATGTAACCAATTTACATTAAAGTCGGCATCACAGATGTGTCACAGTGGTACCTGAATATTATTTGAGGTCTTATAACAGCACAAATTAGTGAGAATAAATCCAAAAATAGACCAAACGGAAGTGCCTTGGACTGAATTTAAACATGAATGATGCTCAGAGATATCTCCATCATACTTTCAGATGATAGAGACCCCCCAGGCAGAGTTTTGTACCATAGTTTGAGAGCAACCTGGCAAACAGATTCCCTTTATTTGTACATACAACATTACACTGACCAGTCCCAGGTGCTAACATGCCAAACTGCATAGCCCATAGCCTGCTCCCTAGAATAAGACCCTAACTGGCTCCTGCCATCCACAGAGCAGCTTTAAGCAGCCAGGAGGTGACTTCGCAAAATAAATTAGGGTACATGAAACCCTAAGAACTTCCAGGTTTCAGCTTCAAGCAACCATAAGAACTTAAGGGTTTCAGCTTCAAGCTGCACAAGTCAGATTTTGGAAGAGGCAATGCCCCGTTTTAAAATACAGCTGGAGGATTTTTCCTGCAGTAAACAACTACTCACAGCTTTTCACACCCCACAGCTATGCTCCAGAAGCACCTGCACCAGCCTCTTTTAGCTTTGCTATAAGCAGGTGGAGAAAAACTAAGGAAGTGCAGCAGCTATGCTGAGGAAATAGAAATAACTACTGAGGTTTCAAAAACAGATAAAGAAGAAATTAGAGGCCACAAGTCTGAAAATTAAAGTACCTGGAGTTAAGTTGGGCAGAAGGTTGAGGCATGGCTCTTAGTAAAGCTCATGTTTGAGGAAAAAAGCTAAGTAGGAAACAGAACACATCGCAGAAATTGGAGAACTTTCACTTTGAGGGGGTAAAAAAATTAAGTACTCCCCCCTTCCAGCAATCATTATATATCAATAAATATATTCCGTAGGAAGTTACTCATACATCGCAGAGATCTTAGCTACTATTTTTAGCCTGGTGAAGGCAAAGGGAGAACAGCCGTTGGGCGCCACAGACAAGCGGAGTACCGGGAGGTTGAGGGAGCGCCAGGGAATGCCGCTGCAGCCCCGGCCCACACCACACGGTCTCTCTTCAGGGGCGAGCAGCCGCTGCAGCCCACGGCGCCTACCCG